>QRFJ01001631.1:76586-129534 GCA_006176705.1 Cocos nucifera
TAGGTTTCACATCCAGTGATACTGATCACAAGGTTTGCAAGCTGCAAAGGTCCATATATGGATTTAAGCAAGCATCTCGGAGCTGGAACACTCATTTCAATGATGTGATCAAAAGTTTGGTTTCATCAAAAATGAAGAGGAACCGTGTGTCTTCAAAAAGGTCAGTGGGAGCGCTGTTGTCTTCCTCGTATTGTACGTGGATGACATCCTCCTTATTGGGAATGATATTTCCCATGATGACAACAGTCAAATTATGGTTGTCCAAGGAATTCTCCATGAAAGACCTAGGTGAAGCATCCTTTATTCTAGGAATTAAGGTCTATAGGGATAGACCGAATAGGATGCTAGGACTTTCACAGAAGATGTACATAGAGGAAGTACTAAAGAGGTTTAGTATGGAAAACTCTAAGAGGGGATTAATACCCTTCAGACATGGTATTCATCTTTCCAAGAAGATGTGCCCTAGCACACCTGAGGAAATAGAACGCATGAGCAAGATCCCTTATGCTTCTGCAATAGGGAGCCTCATGTATGCCATGCTATGTACACGACCTGATATAGCCCATGCTGTGAGTGTCACAAGCAGATATCAGTCAAATCCAGGTGAAGAACACTGGACTTCTGTGAAATGTATCCTTAAGTACTTGAGAAGAACTAAGGATATGATGTTGGTCTTTGGTAATGGAGAACTCCAAGTCCAGGGATACACAGACTCGGATTTCATGTCCGATGTAGATGATCGAAAGTCGACATCTGGGAGTCTGTTTGTGTGCAATGGTGGTGCTGTCAGCTGAAAGAGTTCCAAGCAAACCGTGATAGCAGATTCCACCATGGAAGCAGAATATATCGCTGCATCAGAGGCTGCGAAGGAAGCATTCTGGTACAAGAAGTTTGCTGCAGAAATTGGAGTAATGCCATCAGATGCCATTCCTCTATACTGCGACAACAATGGCGCCATAGCCCTTGCTAAGGAGCCGAGGTCTCACCAGAAATCCAAGCACATTGAGCGGCGATACCACCTCATCCGCGATTACCTCGAGAAGGGTTACGTCGAGGTCAAGAGAGTCAACTCCACAGATAATGTGGCAGACCCTTACAAAGCCGTTGGGCCAGCAGAAGATCGAAGCCCACCTTGAGAAGATGGGACTTAGACTTGTAGCCAATTGGCTTTAGGACAAGTGGGAGATTGTTAGATATATGTGCCCTAGAAGCCAGAATTGGCTGACACTTGTAATACACTTCTAGGGGCAAAATTATAATTTTGACTATAATCAATAAAATGGGTTATTTTCTATCACATATGTGTATTTAGTGTCTGTGATACATCCTTTGAGTTAATGGTAATGATAATTCATATTTTCAAGAGTTGAAAATTTAAGACATGAATAATCATTATTAACTCATAAAATGCTCCCGACCATAGGATCATCACGAGGATGGTGATTGATCCGGAAGGTTGGTGTACAATCGCTTCTCTTTAGTAGATGAGTCTTGAGTCTACGGTGTGGAGACACCGGAGCGAGAGTACAGGTACTCGTTAGAGAACGAGGGCACTGAGCGTGACCACCTCGAGTAGTCATTAGGAAGTCTACCTTCTCGTCAATGACTGACTCGATGCTGCAGTAGTGTGTCTGGTTCTTTGACCTGAGGATGCATCGGCAGTTCACCTTGAGGGTGTTATAGTTTGACTACACCATTACTCGGTCTCCTAGCCATATGGAAACCCTGAGGTGTATGTTGGCTATAGCATGTTCATTGTAGGAACTGGATTGCATCAAGATGGAATCTATCTACCTCGGTGGTAGAGGAGCAGCCCTATGATGATCATGAGAATCAAGTCCAGAAGCCCATGGCCATGGCAGAGTGAAATAATAGAAAGAGTTTCTATTTAGGTTTTCACATTGGACTTGAATCGAATGATTACATCATATGACAGAGACTAGGGTTTGACGAGTTCACCTTAACCCTAATCTGATCGGGGCTCAAGATAGAAGAACTTAATCACACAGGTAGCTGCACCAAGAGGTTCGCATTCAGCTCTGATGGGTTGCCACCATATACTGCTAGGTGTCACTGGTGGATTTTGGGAGCAATTAGAATGATTTAGATGATCGATCATTCTAGCTGTTCGAATCAGAAGAGTTCTGATCCATCGAAAGGAGTTTCGATGATGTCGATGATAGAGATCATGACATATCCCATTACCATACAGAACTGAACCTAACTGGGTCACACAAACAAGGGTTTGAATCTGGTGATCATCAATTGAACTGATCCTAGTTCAATTGATCTGAATGAGATTCAATTAGGTTCAAGAAAATCGTGCTAGCACTCGATTGAACCTAACGTTCTTCTTTTACTATCATAAATAAGTTGTCCTGACTGAGCCAAAGGAGTTTGTGCTCGATCAGAGGCCTTCACTTGGTCTGACTGGAGCTTGTCCAAGTCAGAAAAGGTTGTCTTATTTTGTAAGACATTACCTGCCATTTTTGGTCACCTGCCATTTCTTCGTTCCTTTGACTTTGGTCAAAAGTTGACCTTTGACTGGTCAAACGTTGACCATTGATACTTTGACTTCTATCCACATGTCATGCACCTATTGGAGAGCTGGTGGGGGCCTGTCCCCCTACCAGAACCTGGCAAGGAGGAGGGCGCACGCCACCCTTGGCGTGTGCCCAAGCTGGAGGCGCCCAGGAGTCCCTGTTGGACAGGGACTCCATCTCCTTTTTGGATTCCGATTAGAGTTCTCCTAAGAACCAACTTTGACTGGTCTTAGGCACCCATCTAAGGAGGAATCCAGGGGACTCTATTCCCACCAATCAGATTTAGATCTGATTTCACAAAGGGTTGTGATTGGTTGGGAAGAAGAGGAGTTGGATCACAGATAGTCTATAAATAAGACCCTACGCCCAACTCAAATTATGATTGGAAAGGAATTCAATTCCCATGCCCCAAGGCCTCCTCTCCCCTCTTCCTCCATGCCAAACCCACCTTCTCCCTCTCCTCTCCACGTCCAAAAGTAGTTTTGGACCTTGGTTGGTGCAATCCAGACGAGAGAAAGGCGACTGAAAGCTAGAAGGCTGCACTGCTGCAAAGGACGACTGCTGATCTTCGAAAGGCAGTTTTGAAGATCCTCCTAGATCAGATCCTAGATCTAATTTTTGGAGACTGTGATAGAGAAGAAGAGGATCTCTAGATCCTAGCCTGAGTGGATACCGGTAGAGGCCAGGCACTTGCATGGCTAGATCCAGAACCTTCCGCTGCTTCATAGGATCATCAATCGGGTAATAGGATTACCCAACTTTCAAGGTAAATTAAATTTGATTTAATTTATCTAATTTTATTTTAATTATTAAAATAATAATAATTAGATCAAGATCAAAGAAAAAATTTTGAAATATATCTCTTGATCTGATCAGATCTGAACGAACCTGGTTCCGGGAAATCAGGATTTTCCCTTCAACTGGTATCAGAGCCAAGGTTCTAAAGTGTTTAGATCTAATTTTAAATTTATTTCTAATTAAAAATAAATAAATTTAGATGTCACATGAGATGTGATCAGATCTGAAATTAGAAAAAAAATTAAAATTAAATGATTTGGATCTAAGATTAGAAAATATGCATGACTAGTTCTAAAATAGAATAGTTCTATAGAATAGTCTTGCATGTTTTCAATTTAATTTGATTAAATCATATTTTAGATCTATTTATTTACTATTTTTTGATATTATAATTATTATAATAACATCTAAAAAATAGTAAATAAAAATTATTTAATTTTAAACATCATATGAGATATGATTGATGCATGTCTAGACTAGTTGTAGAATAGTTCTACATAAGTTGTCTAGATTAGAAGTTTATTTTGATTAAGATCAATTTAAATCTAATTTTTTAGATTATTATGAGATAATTTAGATCTAAAAATATGCATGATTTCGATACATGAGATGTATGCAAAATATGCCATGATTAGATCTAATTTGTATATGAGATATATGATATAGATCTAAAACTATTTTGTAGTATTGCATGTTCCTGATTAAGGCGTTCCTCTTGGCCGTCCGGTCATAAGAATGAAGAAGGGTTTAAAGGCCCTCTCTTCCCATTCCGATGGGGTGTTCTTATGATGTGTAGGGGTGCTGCGTGTTCGTCCTTAATCAGAAACCCAAAACTTACTTTCTGCAAAACCCTAGATCCTGAAACCCTAGGATTTATTGTGCATATTTTGTTTATGAACCCTACTTAATTAAAAATTAAGATTATGAAATATTAATTAGGTCTAAAATTGAGAATTTTAGATCTAAGACATATTCATAATACTGGGTTCGGGCTTGGGTAGCTCAATTAGGTCTAAGCGGTTGATCAAACCGAATCAAGAGTTGGTTAGATGGGATCAACAATGCTTAAATTGACCAGCCTAATAGGATTAAGTCTGGGTCAAGATCGAGTCACGATCAAGCAAGACCTAATTAGGCTCAGAGGTTAGAGTCTGGATTGTAGGCTAACCCAATTGGTTCTGACTCAACAATTTGGTGTCTAAGGTAAGTTTGGCACATACGACCGACTGGTTTTTAATTGGAAGCTACTCGACCTGAATGCATTCTTGTACGAGTTAATGGCATATTCCTTCCACCGGATCTCACTTACCTGGCCATATCTGCTGACACAGTTCTGATCTGAGGTGGTCAATAATCCGAGCTAACCCATGCCACTAGGTTAGTCATAATTGTTATGACTATGACAAGTCTAGTTTAATGAGACCTGAATCAATTCTCCCTAAGAAAAGATTAAGTCTGAGGTCTTCCACCATTGTAGATGTGCGGGCCCTTCCCGGGGTTGATTGTTCTCGGCTGGATACAGTGGCTCAGTTGCACCGGAAAAGATGCAACCATGTCTATTAGGCATTGGATGCTATGGGCTGGAGGATGAGTTGGGCTCAATATTTTGGATACGGTGAGAGACTCAATTAGGAACCCAGTCTATGCAAATGGTGGGTCTGACTTAACTAAGGAGTGGATCAATATTTCGGATACGGTGAGATTCATGAATTAGAGACCAAGTTTGGGTGCACCATGATTAGAGAATCATTGAACAAGAGTTGTTCACTCATTGGCTAACCCATCACCAATAACTGTTAGGTGAGGTGATGAGTCAGTTGGTGAGACCGCACCACCCACTAGAAATCATTAATCATGGAGATTTTTGCATCTCTACAGAGGGAGTGTAGGGATCCGAGAAAATAGTGGGAGCTAATTTGTTTAAAAATAAAATTTCTAAATAAATTGGTCAAGTCAATAATTACAGTATCTAACTAGAATCTTTGACTCTCTACAGGAAAAATGTCTGCGTCCAACCCATTGGCACGTATCCTGGACACACATAGACTGACCGGACCCAATTATAAAGATTGGCTCAGGAACTACAAAATTATTTTGGGTTCAGAGAAGTTAACCCATGTTATTGGACCAGGACCCTCCCACCTTACCAGCCTCGTCCATCCACTGAACAGAGAGCGTCTCTGGAAAAATGGATAGACGAAGATAATAAGGCCAGATATTACATGTTGGGCTCGATGTCTGATGAGCTCCAGCGCCAACATGAAGATATCGGGACTGCTCGCCAAATGTTGGCTCACCTACAGGAGATGTTTGGTGAACAGAGTCGCGCAGCCAAAGTATCAAGTCACGAAATGACTTTTTAAGGCTAAGATGCGTGATGGGCAGTCAGTCCAAGATCACTGTCTGATGATGATCAAGGACATGGAAGAGCTTGAGAAGCTCGGTGTGAAGTTAGACTTGGATCTGCAGAATGATATTATTCTGCAATCCTTGACTGATGCATATGGGCAATTCATCATGAATTACCACATGCATAAACTTCAAAATTCCTTGGCCGAATTAATGAATATGCTGGTTCACCGCTGAGCTTTCTATGAAAGGTTCTAAAGGCTCAGTTCTTGCTATGGAATGGACTTCTTCCAAAAGAAAGTCTTATGGAAAGAAAAAGAAGTCTGTGAAAAAGCAAGAAGGTGGAAGGAGCAAAGAAGAAGAAGGCAGAATCGAAGAAAAAGGCCGATGTCAAAGGAAAGTGTTTCCATTGCAACAGCGATGGCCATTGGAAGCGGAACTGCCCTACTTACCTGGCCACCCTGAAGAACAAGAAGGAAGGTCCTTCTGGAGGTATGCTCGTTATTGAGTCTAACCTTACGGTTTCTTCTGCATCCAGTTGGGTGCTTGACTCTGGTTCTAGTGCTCATCTGTGCACTTCCATGCAGGGTCTTGAGGATAGCAGGAGGCTGAGGGATGGAGACATGATCCTACGCATCGGTAATGGAGCAAGAGTTGCTGCAGTAGCCGTGGGAACATACCCTCTTCGATTACCATCTGGTTTAGACTTAGTTTTGAAAGACTGTTATTATGTGCCTGCAGCTAGCAGGAATTTGATTTCTGTTTCATGCTTAGCACTAGAAGGCTATGTGATTACCTTCTTTAAGGACCATTGTAACATTCTTTATGAAAGAAATAAAATTGCAAATGGTTTCCTTATTAATGGTCTTTATCAGCTACATATTGATGTACCTGTTCTAACTATCGAGCAAAACGTGAATGCCAAACGACCTAGGGATAGTCCAAATGATAGATATCTATGGCACCTGAGATTAGGTCATATAGCAGAAGATAGGATCAACAAATTGGAGAAAAATGGGCTATTGAGTCCATTGACTTTCCGAGTCATATCCAACTTGTGAATCTTGTCTTCAAGGCAAAATGACTAAACTCCCTTTTGTTGGACATGGGGAAAGGGCCACAGATCTCCTTGCCCTAGTACATACTGATGTGTGCGGCCCATTTGATGTGCCGGCTAGAGGCAATTTTGTCTACTTCATTACCTTTACCGATGATCTGTCTAGGTATGGGTATGTGTATCTTATGAGACACAAGTCTGAAGCTTTTGAAAAGTTCAAAGAATTCAGACATGAAGTAGAAAAATAAACTGAAAAACCCATTAAGGTTCTTCGATCAGATCGAGGAGGTGAATACCTTAGCCGAGAATTCCTAGACTATCTCAAGGAAAATGGCATAGTCTCTCAATGGACTCCACCAGGAACACCTCAACTCAACGGGGTTTCAGAATGGAGAAATCGGACTCTATTGGATATGGTTCCGATCCATGATGAGCTTCACAGACCTCCCTGATTTTCTTTGGGGACATTCATTGTTAACTTCAATTTATCTACTGAATAGGGTTCCCTCTAAGACCGTTCCTACCACACCGTATGAGATATGGCATGGTAAGAAACCAAGTCTGAGTCATCTCAGAATTTGGGGTTGTCCGGCTCATGTCAAAAGACAACAAGCGGACAAGTTAGAGTTTAGGTCCTTTCAGAGCTCGATTCATAGGATATCCTAAAGAGTCATTAGGATACTATTTCTACATTCCAGAAGACCACAATGTGATTGTGAGTCGACATGCCATCTTTCTTGAAAAATAGTTTATTCAAGATAGCGGCATTGGAAAGCAGATTAAGCTTGATGAGAAAGTCTCACAAGTACAACGAGCTAAGGACCAATTGGAACCAAATCAGGTTGAGCCAATAAGAACACTACCTCCTCCACCTCGTAGATCGGAAAGAGTTTTCCATCCCCTGAAAGATACTTAGGTATTATTTCAGAGAAAGTAGAGAAAATGTTCCTCGTAGGTAATGGTGCTCATGGTGATGATCCCAAAACCTACAACGAGGCGATATCAGATATCGACTCCGAGAAATGGCTAGAGGCAATGCAGTCAGAAATTGACTCGATGCACTCAAACCAAGTCTGGACCTTGGTAGATCCACCAGAAGGTATAGTACCTATTGGGTGTAAATGGATCTTCAAGAGAAAGATTGGTGCAGATGGGAATGTGGAGACATTCAAGGCTAGACTAGTGGCAAAAGGTTATAGTCAACATGAAGGCATTGACTATCAGGATACCTTTTTCCCAGTGGCTATGCTAAAATCCATCCGCACATTGCTTGCCGTTGCAGCCTATTTCGATTATGAAATATGGCAAATGGACGTGAAAATGGCATTCTTAAATGGATATCTTGAGGAAGATATCTATATGGAACAGCCGCTAGGTTTCACATCCAGTGATACTGATCACAAGGTTTGCAAGCTGCAAAGGTCCATATATGGACTTAAGCAAGCATCTCGGAGCTGGAACACTCATTTCAATGATGTGATCAAAATGTTTGGTTTCATCAAAAATGAAGAGGAACCGTGTGTCTTCAAAAAGGTCAGTGGGAGCGCTGTTGTCTTCCTCGTATTGTACGTGGATGACATCCTCCTTATTGGGAATGATATTCCCATGATGACAACAGTCAAATTATGGTTGTCCAAGGAATTCTCCATGAAAGACCTAGGTGAAGCATCCTTTATTCTAGGAATTAAGGTCTATAGGGATAGACCGAATAGGATGCTAGGACTTTCACAGAAGATGTACATAGAGGAAGTACTAAAGAGGTTTAGTATGGAAAACTCTAAGAGGGGATTAATACCCTTCAGACATGGTATTCATCTTTCCAAGAAGATGTGCCCTAGCACACCTGAGGAAATAGAACGCATGAGCAAGATCCCTTATGCTTCTGCAATAGGGAGCCTCATGTATGCCATGCTATGTACACGACCTGATATAGCCCATGCTGTGAGTGTCACAAGCAGATATCAGTCAAATCCAGGTGAAGAACACTGGACTTCTGTGAAATGTATCCTTAAGTACTTGAGAAGAACTAAGGATATGATGTTGGTCTTTGGTAACGGAGAACTCCAAGTCCAGGGATACACAGACTCGGATTTCATGTCCGATATAGATGATCGAAAGTCGACATCTGGGAGTCTGTTTGTGTGCAATGGTGGTGCTGTCAGCTGGAAGAGTTCCAAGCAAACTGTGATAGCAGATTCCACCATGGAAGCAGAATATATCGCTGCATCAGAGGCTGCGAAGGAAGCATTCTGGTACAAGAAGTTTGCTGCAGAAATTAGAGTAATGCCATCAGATGCCATTCCTCTATACTGCGACAACAATGGCGCCATAGCCCTTGCTAAGGAGCCGAGGTCTCACCAAAAATCCAAGCACATTGAGCGGCGATACCACCTCATCCGCGATTACCTCGAGAAGGGTTACATCGAGGTCAAGAGAGTTGACTCCATAGATAATGTGGCAGACCCTTACAAAGCCGTTGGGCCAGCAGAAGATCGAAGCCCACCTTGAGAAGATGGGACTTAGACTTGTAGCCAATTGGCTTTAGGACAAGTGGGAGATTGTTAGATATATGTGCCCTAGAAGCCAGAATTGGCTGACACTTGTAATACACTTCTAGGGGCAAAATTATAATTTTGACTAAAATCAATAAAATGGGTTATTTTCTATCACATATGTGTATTTAGTGTCTGTGATACATCCTTTGAGTTAATGGTAATGATAATTCATATTTTCAAGAGTTGAAAATTTAAGACATGAATAATCATTATTAACTCATAAAATGCTCCCGACCATAGGATCATCACGAGGATGGTGATTGATCCGGAAGGTTGGTGTACAATCGCTTCTCTTTAGTAGATGAGTCTTGAGTCTATGGTGTGGAGACACCGGAGCGAGAGTACAGGTACTCGTTAGAGAATGAGGGCACTGAGCGTGACCACCTCGAGTAGTCATTAGGAAGTCTACCTTCTCGTCAATGACTGACTCGATGCTGCAGTAGTGTGTCTGGTTCTTTGACCTGAGGATGCATCGGCAGTTCACCTTGAGGGTGTTATAGTTTGACTACACCATTACTCGATCTCCTAGCCATTCGGAATCCTGAGGTGTATGTTGGCTATAGCATGTTCATTGTAGGAACTGGATTAGCATCAAGATGGAATCTATCTACCTCGGTGGTAGAGGAGCAGCCCTATGATGATCATGAGAATCAAGTCCAGAAGCCCATGGCCATGGCAGAGTGAAATAATAGAAAGAGTTTCTATTTAGGTTTTCACATTGGACTTGAATCGAATGATTACATCATATGACAGAAGACTAGGGTTTGACGAGTTCACCTTAACCCTAATCTGATCGGGGCTCAAGATAGAAGAACTTAATCACACAGGTAGCTGCACCAAGAGGTTCGCATTCAGCTCTGATGGGTTGCCACCATATACTGCTAGGTGTCACTGGTGGATTTTGGGAGCAATTAGAATGATTTAGATGATCGATCATTCTAGCTGTTCGAATCAGAAGAGTTCTGATCCATCGAAAGGAGTTTCGATGATGTCGATGATAGAGATCATGACATATCCCATTACCATATAGAACTGAACCTAACTGGGTCACACAAACAAGGGTTTGAATCTGGTGATCATCAATTGAACTAATCCAGTTCAATTGATCTGAATGAGATTCAATTAGGTTCAAGGAAATCGTGCTAGCACTCGATTGAACCTAACGTTCTTCTTTTACTATCATAAATAGTTGTCCTGACTGAGCCAAAGGAGTTTGTGCTCGATCAGAGGCCTTCACTTTGTCTGACTGGAGCTTGTCCAAGTCAGAAAAGGTTGTCTTATTTTGTAAGACATTACCTACCATTTTTGGTCACCTACCATTTCTCATCCTTTGACTTTGGTCAAAAGTTGACCTTTGACTGGTCAAACATTGACCATTGACACTTTGACTTCTATCCACATGTCATGCACCTATTGGAGAGCTGGTGGGGGCCTGTCCCCCTGCCAGAACCTAGCAAGGAGGAGGGCGCATGCCACCCTTGGCGTGTGCCCAAGTTGGAGGCACCTAGGAGTCCCTATTGGATAGGGACTCCATCTTATTTTTGGATTTCGATTAGAGTTCTCCTAAGAACAAAGTTTGACTGGTCATAGGCACCATCTAAGAAGAAATCCAAGGGATTTTATTCGCACCAATCAGATTTAGATCTAATTTCACAAAGGGTTGTGATTGGTTGGGAAGAAAAGGAGTTGGATCACAGATAGTCTATAAATAAGACCCTGCACCCAACTCAAATTATGATTGGAAAGGAATTCAATTCCCACACCCCAAGGCCTCCTCTCCCCTCTTCCTCCATGCCAAACCCACCTTCTCCCTCTCCTTTTCATGTCCAAAGTGGTTTGGACCTTGGTTGGTGCAATCCAGACGAGAGAAAGGCGACTAAAAGATAGAAGGCTGTGCTGCTGCAAAGGATAATTGCTGATCTTCAAAAGGCATTTTGAAGATCCTCCAGATTAGATCCAGATCTGATTTTTGGAGACTTGATAGAGAAGAAGAGGATCTCCATATCCAGCCTAAGTGGATACTAGTAGAGGCCAGGCACTTACGTGGCTAGATCTAGAATCTTCCGCTGCTCATAGGATCATCATCGGATAATAGGATTATCCACTTCAAGATAAATTAAATTTTATTTAATTTATCTGATTTTATTTTAATTATTAAAATAATAAGAATCAGATTTGAAATATTTCAGATCTGATCTAGATCAAAGAAAAAAAAAATTGAAATATATCTCTTGATTTGATCAGATCTGAACGAACCTGATCTGAGAAATCAGGATTTTCCTTCAGGTATTGCTGATCAGTAGAAGATTCAAGCAAGACGAGGATTCCTAAACATTGGAGATGGAAGACCAGTTCTAGTTCTAGCTTTAGAAATTTTGAAACTTGTATTTGAATCTCATACCATTATTCTTAGTGATTGTCATTTCTGTTCTAATTTTTTTTAAAATATTATTTTTATAGGTCTTTTGGCCATGAATAATTATAAAATTTTAATAAAGAAATGAGTTCGTAATGTCATTATGATTGGTATTACTGCTTTCTATGGATAATTGAATAATGGTGTATATATGTTATCACAACCTATTAATGTAGTCTATTCAACTGGCAAACATCCTAGATTAGATAATCTGATAGATATCTATTTGTGGCACTGTAGGCTAGGTCATATGAACAAGAACAAGATAAGCAGGTTGGCTCAAGAGGGTATCCTCGAACTTAGTGATTGTGAATTGCTTCCAATCTATGAATCCTATCTTCATGGTAAAATGACTAAGTCACCTTTTACTGAAAAAGATGAGAGAGCCATTGAACTCTTAGGACTAGTACATACTGATGTATGTGGACCAATGAGTACTAGTGCCAAAGATGGATATGTCTACTTCATCACTTTCATAGATGATCTATTCAGATTTGGATATGTCTATCTGATGAAACACAAGTTGGATTCATTTGAAATGTTCAAATGATTTCGAAGTGAAGTAGAAAAATAAACTGGAAAGAGTGTTAAAACTCTTTGATTTGACCGAGGAGGGAAATATCTTTTTGGTGAGTTTCTTACATATCTAGAAGAGAATGGGATTCTCTTCCAATGGACTCCTCTAGGAACACCACAGCATAATGGAGTATCTGAAAGGAGGAATTGAACTCTGTTAGACATGGTTCCATCCATGATGAATTTTGCCAGCTTGCCGATATCCCTCTGGGGATATGCACTTGAATTGGTTTGCTATCTTTTAAACATGGTTCCAAGTAAATCTATGATTAAAACTCCATATGAGATATGGATAGAACGTAAGCTAGCACTTTCACACCTTAGGATCTGGGGGTGCCCAGCTTATGTCAAATGGATAATTATAGATAAACTTGGACCTAGGTCTAACAAGTGCATATTTATAAGATACCCAAAAGAGATCAAAGGATACTATTTCTACCATGCTGATGAACAAAAGATGTTCGTTAGCCTTAGGGAAACCTTTTTGAAAAAGAAGTTTCTTAGTGAAGGAATGGTTGCCTCTAAGGTTGAACTTGATGAAGTTCAATAGGTAGAAAGTCCGATATAGAATGTTGAACCTAATTTGGATTTGATCAGATCAGATTCGAAGCCTAGTGAATCTATACTATTAAGGCAATCCGATAGAGTACCACACCATCTGAACAGATAGTATGGATTCTTGGTCTAGGATGGTGATCCCATCGAACATGATGAGAATGATGAGGATTCGATCACTTATATGGATGTTATGCAAAGATCCGACTCTAAGAAATGGCTAGAAGCCATGAGATCCAAAATGAATTTCTTGAAGATCAATGATGTATGGACATTAGTTGACCCACCTGAAGGGGTTAAACCCATTGGGTGTAAATGGGTATTCAAAAGGAAAAGAGGTGCAGACGATAAGGTGGAGATCTATAAAGCCCATTTGGTTAACAAGGGGTATAATCAATGTTATGGTATTGACTATGATGAGACATTTTCCCCAGTGGCAATGATCAAATTCATTCGGATAATGCTTGCAATAGCTGTACACCTGGACTATGAGATCGAGCAGATGGATGTGAAGATGGCTTTCCTAAATGGAGAGCTAACCGAAGAGGTGTATATGATACAATCTGAGGGGTTCACATCCACTGATGAGTCCAAGATGTGTAGGCTTCAGAGATCCATTTATGTAATAAAGCAAGTATCTTAAAGTTGGAACATGCATTTTGATAAAGTAATCAAAATAAATGGCTTCATTGAGAATGGAGAAGAATCCTATATTTATAAATGGACAAATGGTCCAGCAATGGTATTCCTTATTTTGTATGTAGATGACATTCTCTTAATCGAAAATGACATCCCCTCACTACAAGGAATAAAAGTCTGGTTGTCATCATAGTTCTCCATGATGGACTTGGGTGAAGCATCCTACATCCTAGGGATGAAGATCTATAGGGATAGATCTAAAAGGATCCTTGGTATATCCCAGTCTACAAACATAGAAACTATGCTAAAGAGGTTCAGCATGGAGAATTTCAAAAAGGACTCTCCTAATAGGCCAAGAAAATTTTCTCTCTAAGAAGGATTGTCCAACAACTTTTGAAGAGAGAGAGCATATGAGTAGAATCCCATATGCTTTGACAGTGGGATCTATTATGTATGCAATGACATGTACGAGACCAAACGTGGCATACTCAGTAGGTGTAGTGAGTAGATACCAGTCTGACCCTGGAGAAAATCACTGGAAGGTGGTTAAAATCATCCTTAAGTATTTGAGAAATACTAAGGACCAATGGTTGGTTTATGGTGAGTCAGATCTGAAACTTATAGGGTTTATAGACTCCAACTTTCAACCTGATCATGATGATTGTAAAAGTATGTCTGGGTATATCTTTACTCTAAATAGTGAAGCCATATGCTGGAAAGGTTTCAAGCAGCATATAATGGCTGACTCTATTTGCGAAGTAGAGTACATGGCAGCATTAGATACAACAAAGAAAGTTGTGTGGTTGAGGAAGTTCATCATCGAGTTCAGAGTAGCACCCTCCATAGATGGTTCAGTCCTACTCTACTGCGATAGCACTGGCACCATAGCTTAAGCAAAGAAATCAACGGCACACCAGCGAACAAAGCACATTCTGTTTCACTTTCATTTGGTTTGTGAGATCGTGGATCGTGGTGACGTCGACCTTCAGAAGATCGATGGAAAGAAGAACCTAGCCGACCCCTTCACTAAAGCCTTGATAATCAAGAAGTTCAACAACCATAAGTCGAAGATGGGTATTAGATACTGTGCCAAGTGGCTTTAGGACAAGTGAGAGCTGTTGAGAATTATGTCCCAAAGCCAATTATCAGTCTATTGATGGTTGAGATATTGTAATTGATTTATTAATTAATAAAAAAAATTTTGGCATCTTTTTCATCATAAGTTTACATCTTCTAATAAACTCCACTATTGTGATGAAGTTCTTAGGACTATTTAATTTTGATAAAGAGAGGATTTATCGATTAGTCCTTAAATTTATTCACAACCAAATGATAAGCTGTTAATTAGGACGACAGCGTCAATCGAGCATAGATTGCTATATGCCATATAGGTTGGTTGTCCTTAAACTAAGGAGTGTGGAGACACTGGTATGGCATACAGGTGAGATGTATGGGTACATCATCATTGAACGTGACCAACTCCAGAGCATTCTGCTGTTGAGAATGTCTTTGATGGGATATAGGTATAAGTATCCCTTAGACCTGAGATCACCTCAGTGACTTGCAAGCAACTAACTATGTTTTGGTACCAGACTAACTAAATTTCTAATTCAACAATGGAAGGCCTCTGGGCGTAGTCAAGTACTTGCAAAGTCAGAGTGTGATCAAGATGGAATTGACCACTCCAACAGTTGGAGAAGAATGTATCACTGTATTTCAATATAGCAAAACCTTGGCCAGGATAATCCATCAGATAAATTTGGTATTTTGAATTACAATGTGAACAACCTGATCAAAGTTGATCGTTGAACTTTGAGGTATCCTACGAGTATTATGGTCAAGGGGATGAATTATATGGAAACTATAGCCGTATGGGTTCTAAGGATGGTATTTTACAGCTTCGACCTATTCGACCGTTGGGTATCATTACTAGATCATCACTTCAATTGGTATAAAAATTTATTTCTATGCTACCAACTTAGGTTCAGACCTATGAGGTCACACACATTAGAATTCATGTTTCGATCGGATGGTTAATCAGCGATTTAGAATCATTTTAGGGTTAAACGATCAATACGATTGATGTTTGACCTAGTGCAAGTGTTATAGGAGGATTGATTAACAATTTGATTGCTAATTGACTTAATTTGATTAAGCCAGTAGGTTGAGATTAAGTCTAATTAAATATGGTTTAATTAGATTTGGTTTGGACTTGATTGGATCAAGTTCAATTGGCTTATTGGATAAGCTAAGTGCAAGGAAGAACTAGTCCTAGTCTAACTAGGACTTGGGTCAACCCAATTTTATTTGATTAGAAAAATAAATTAGAATTAAATTTAATTTAATCTAATTTAATTAAATCCTTAAATGGGTTAGGATCTTTTTTAATTGGGTTGGTTTACTCTTATTTTTATTTGGTTAAAAGACCTTGTTTCACCAGGTCAAAACAAGAGTCCTAGTATGACTAAGACTCCCTATCCTTGCACCACCTAATTCCTCACACCACACCCCTTCTTTTTTCTCTTTTACGTGAAAAATCTTCACACCCCAAGAAAACTCATAACTCCCTTCTCTCTCCCTTTTTCTCATATGGATATTTATTTGTTGACCAAGTCAAAAGGGGTGATTGGTTTTGCTTTAGGATTCTATGAGATAGAATCCAAGTCAACCAAAAGACTTCATTCCTTTCGTACTACCACCTCTCTATTTTCTCTCTCTCTCTCACACACACACACACATACATCATTCTTTGGCATTTGTTGCACCCTCCCTTGCTTGTCCGTGGCAAAAAAGTAAGGTGGGGTCACCCAAGAGTTGGGCGCCCCAACAACCTGCCATTTGGTGACTTTCCTATCTAGATTTTTGATCAATCTTGGACTCTACATATATCTTTATTTAAAATAAATTTTTTATTAAAATTTTAATGATTTGTAGACATTTGAGAGGTCTCTTTGGTGTAGAAAAATCAAATAAAAAATTTATCTAGGCCATAGAGATATTAGAAACATAAATTAGGGTGTCTAGAAAAAGAACAAAGAAGAAGAAGAGGGTCTTCTTCTAGGGTTTTTGTTCTTGATCTCTTTCTTCCTTTTTGTAAGCTTTTGAGAGGTGTCTCAGCATCACAAATCTTCTTCTTTTCCTTTTGGTATTTTGGAATGTCCAAGTTTCAAAGAAGAAAGCATCGGATCGACTGTCGAAAAGAGATCAGCACAGTGCTGGCATACTGTGCTGATTTCCTGCATCAGGATCTCTGATCGTATTTGTGGGCTTGTGTGGATGACTCCTAGAGGCCGGACATATGCGCAGCTTGTGACTTCATCCTCAAGCTTGGATCAGCAAGTTAGAACATCTAACTTGCTTAGGTAATATATTTGATCTGTTACTTTATAGCAGCATTAGATGTAGTACAAATCTAGGTTGATATGATCAACCTTTTCTTTCTGAAATTTTTAATTTTTGATTTAAATGCCATACAATAATCATGTAATAAGATCTTATATCTAGTGTATTTTAGATTAATTTTGATTTATTTTAATCTTTCGCTGCCTGATCTTGAAAAAGTTTCAAGATCTAATCCTAAAACCTTAGATCTGGTTCTTTCGGATATGTCTTCCACTCTTAAGCTCCCCTCTCTTCTCTAATTCTCTTATGTGCTCCATTTTTGTTGGCTAGAAAACTAACTTGACCATTGGAGGATCTTGCCAGAGCCAACTTCGGCTAGGACTTCACCTTGTAGGTCTTGTTAGCAGCCTCATCTTCTCCAGCTCTAGCAAACTCTGGCATCCATCTATTTTCTACACCAATAGGATTGGCACTAGAGGTAGAGTTCTAAGCCCTTGTTCTTAAAGGAGTATCAAGTTAAGTTCATCTTTTTCCTCTCATCTTTTTCCTTTTACCTCTGATCTATTTTTGCTCTAGTAATATGCCACCCAGGAAGGCTCCTTTCTGGTGATCCATCATCTCTACTGCCAAATCCAACCTAGAACCAGTAGATCTGCCCATTCTAGCTCTTTCATCGGCACCTCAACCTCCTCCACCAGTGGTAGTGGTGGATCTGAGATAGTTCAACTTATTGATATAGCAGATTAGGGGCCTCACAAAAGTGGTGCAGGCCATGCAGCAAACTTAGGCACTAGCACTACCGAAGAGATTATTGTTGGAGCACCGAGATCTGGCACTAGGAAGGCCTACCCAAGTGAGTAATCCAGTGATCCCTAGAAAGAAAAAGTAGAAAGCGAAGAGCCCCTGTTCTGAGAATAATTCTACTCTCAAAAGATCTCTACCTCCGTTTATCCAGCCATCTTTTGAGATTCATGATTGAGATGATATTGTCGATCAGAAGCTTCAGAAGATGAACCAGCGGATCGAAGAACTCCACCATGCCATCCTAGCCTGCAATGATGACATCAACATTGATCCTCCATTTTCTACCCAGATCATGCCGGAGCCCATCTCGCTGAATTTCAAGCTTTCTCAGTTTGAGAGTTATGATGGAACCTCATATCCCATCGGCCATCTCAAAGCCTTCCAGACCATGATGCTACTCCATGACATGCTAGATGGCATTCTGTGCCGAGCTTTTTTCTCCATCTTGAAGGAAGCAGCAAAAAATTAGTACTCAGACCTCAAATAGAGTACCCTTTTCTCTTTCAACTAGTTGAGCCACCAGTTCATGGCTCACTTTATTAGCAGCCAACATCAGAAATGAGGTTTGAACTTTCTTATTAATATCAAGTAGAAGAAAGGAGAGTCCATCCAAGCTTACATCAATCATTTCAACATCGCTCTTTAGAGGTCCATAACTTGGACCAGTCTATTGCTATGGCCGCATTGAAAGGCGGCCTTCTAAAGAATGATCTTCTTTCTTCTAGGATAAGAAGTATCGTCCAAACTTCACTGACATGCTAGCTTGGGTGGAGGGCTATGCTCGAGCTAAGAAAGCTTTTAAGCTTCATAATGAAGAGGCTACAGGAGAGCGGCCAGTGAGAGAATCTAGCAAGCCTGCACTTGAAGAAAAGCCTAGTAAAGCTCGGTCGTGTTCTAGAACTCCTCCAAAGTACAAACGAGCCTGAACTCCACCATGAGCTTGTCGGCTAAGAAGTTCGAATGAAAGGATGTGGCAAAACTCCCCACCTAGAAGATTTCACAACTATTCTCTCCTAAATGCTATGAAAACTTAAGTGTTGATGAAAATCAAGGAGTAATTGTTGAGGCCAAAAAAAATGCGATCTCATCCAAGCAAGCGTAACCCCAATAAGTACTACCTATACCATCGTAACCATGATCATGATACTGAAGAATGTATCTAGCTCTAAGATGAGATCGAGGAGCTAATTGAAAGACGTTGATTGGATCGATTCCTCCGATGTCGGTCAGAGAGGGGGGAAGATCGACCAAAAGCCCTACTGCAACCTGAACCACCATCTTGGAGAAATGAACCATAAGAAGATCGGCCCACACTTAGAATCATCAACACGATCACCGGAGGACATTGGCAAGGGGGGGCTAGTGGATCAGCAGGGGGAGCAAAAAAGTAGAGGACTAAGAAATCGTTGCTTTCACTGAAGAAGATGCACAAGAGATCCAATTTCTGCATAATGATATAGTTATTGTTACTTTGAATATTGCTAATTATGATATATGTCGTATCTTAATTGATAATGGAAGCTCTATCGATGTCTTATTTTATGATGCTTTCTCTAAAATATCTATACCAGATAGTTGTTTAAGACCCATGAGCTCTTTATTGATAGGGTTCACTACTGATGCTGTACTGGTTAAAGGAATAATTACTTTATCAATTATGGCAGGTCAACACCTAAAGTGGTCCAAAGCTTAGATTGATTTTCTAGTGGTAATGGCTCCCTCAACCTACAATGCGATTCTCGACTGATCTAGATTGAATGCACTCCAAGCTATGGTATCAACTTATTATTTAAAGATGAAGTTTTTAATAGAATGTGGAGTTGGGAAGGTCAAAAGAGATCAGGCTTTGGCATGCCATTATTACAATTGCTTAGCAAGGAGGAAAGTAGCTAGAACTTTATCAGTAGATGGACTTGATGCCCATGATGACTTGACAGAAGAACATGGGAAATCTATCAACGATCTTGTTGCAGTCTCTTTAAATGATAGAAATAAAGACCATATTGTTCAGATTAGCTCAAATTTGGTGGAAGGAGTCGAAAAGTAGCTCATCATCTTTCTATAGAGGAATGTAGATGTCTTTGCTTGGATCGCTGTAGATATGCCTAGGATTGATGCTGAAGTAATGGAACATCACCTGAGTGTAGATATCAAATGCTGACCCGTGAAATAGAAGAAGCATAGCTTTACACCCAAGTGGCAAAAAGTGATTGTGGGTGAGATTGATAAGCTCCTAAAGGCTAGATTCATTCGAGAAGTTTCTTACCTAGATTAAATTGCCAATGTGATTCTGGTAAAGAAGGTGAGTGACAAATGAGGGATGTATATAGATTTCACTGACTTGAACAAGGTCTACTCGAAGGACAACTACCTCCTGCTTAGAATCAATCAGCTGGTGGATGCAACCTCAACCCATGAGCGCCTCACTTTCATGAATGCCTTTTCTGACTACAACCAAATCTAGATAGCATAAGAAGATGAGGAGAAAACTACTTTTATTACTGACCGTGGTCTTTATTATTATTGAATCATGCCCTTTGGACACAAAAATACATGTGTGACTTATCTACGCCTGGTGAATAAGATTTTTAAGGAGTAGATTGGATATAACATAGAGGTTTACATGGATGACATGTTTGTCAAGAGTCGATCTTCAACAAATCATATTGTCAACCTTGAGGAGACGTTAATACTCTTTGTAAGTACAAAATGAAGCTGAATTCAACCAAATATGCTTTCGATGTGACTTCGGAGAAGTTCTTGATGTTCATGGTGTCGAGGTGCGGCATCAAAGTAAATCCAAAAAAGATTTCAGCCATCTAGGAAATGATCTCCCCAAAAATAATAAAGAAAATCCAGTGCCCAACGAAAAAGATTGCAGCTGTAAATTGCTTCATTTCAAGGTTGGTGGAGCATTCCATGCCATTCTTTTAAGTACTCAAGCAACCAAAGAACTTCTACTAGACCCCTGAATGTTATCAAAAATTTGAGGAGTTAAAGAACTACCTCAGCTTACCTCCCCTTCTTGCCAAGCTCAAGCCTGGAGAAGACTTGTCGTAGGCCCGGACATACGCCGATGAGCTACTAGTCTCAGATGAGTGTCTCCTCACACATTTTTGAGGCCGTTAGCTAAGAGCAGCTTGATGAGGCTTTGATGCAGGTAGCTTAAACTCAGGAGTGCACATCACAGGCTAAGGAGCATGCATCTTGAGCCTAGCAGTGCATAGACTAGGCCCAGCAACATGCAAACTAGCTATAGAGTGTCATGTCCTTTATGGTGTCATAGCTCTCTACTCATCTTGGAGCTGATTTTCTAAGCATTTAGGATATGTTGGTTAGCATTTCAACCCAACTAGCTCCTACTATAGCCCCTCCCAATGATGATGACATGTTGGGAGAGGATGATTTTGATTTAACATATTTTTGATATATTTTATTTTTATTTAAAAATATTATAATATAATTTGAACACTAATATAATTTGAGTTTTATGTAAAATTTTTGGTTCTTTCAGATTTTAGTTTGAGTAATTATATATTGAACTGCATTTATTAGGTAAAAAAAGGTAAAAAATGATGAATTTAATTTTGTTTGGATTTCAAAGGCCTATGGCAGTGGTTTTTGCCATGCCAACCACTACCGTAAGTACATGCCAACCATTGCCATAATCTATGGCAGCGGTTATAAAACCACTACTATTAATTCTATAGCAGTGGTTTTGAAACTGTTGCTATAGGTTAATTATGACAGCAGTTAAGTAACTACTACTGTATCAGTTTATAGTAGTGGTTTAGGAACCATTGCTATAGATCTATTATAGCAATGGTTATTCAATCGCAACTATAGATCAGTTATAGCAGTCGTTATGATAATCATTATAGAAATTATTGCCATAGATCTATGGTGATGGTGACAGTGGCAGTGGTTAAGTAACCGCTATCATAGGATACGGTAATGATTTTTTAGACTAAGGCAGTTTCGATCCACTGTCATAGCCCTTTCCTATAATAGTGATATTATATAGGTTTGATTGAAAATTCTAATTAACTTGTATTAAAAAAAATGAATATTGATTGTATTATACTTTTGAGCTTTCATGTGCTTTTGTTCTTTTAATTTGATTTGCATGATTTGATTATAAAATTATTCTTGATAATTGATTGGAGTTAAACTAAATTTGAAACATACTCTTACTCCAAGAAATGATTTTGATACATCAAATTTTGAAATATATTTGAAAATATAAATGTAATACTAAATTTTTTATGTGCATTGAGAATTCTTAATAAATTATTTCTATCAAAGTAATCTATACTCAAAAAATGATTTGAAAAAATGATTTTCATTTGCTTTGATTGTTAGATATATGCTCTAGAAGCCAAATTGGTCGATACTTGTAAAACTTTCTAAGAACATATTTTGTAATATTTGATTTTTTAATAAAATTTGGGTTATTATCATTCACATTTGTATTTTAATTGTATCTGTGAATTATCCTTTGGATTAATAGGTTTGGTAATACATATTCTCAAGAGTTGAGAATTTGAGATGTGTTATTATAATTAACTAATAAACTGCTTTAAATCGTAGGATCATCATAAGGATGGTGATTGATCTGGAAGATTGACATATGATCGCTTCTTTTGAAAAGATGAGTCTTAAATCTACAGTATAGAGACATCAAAGTGAAAGTACAGGTGCTTGTTAAGAATAAGGGTGTTGAGCATGATCAATTTTGAGCAGTCATAAAAAAAGTCTACCTTTTTGTCAGTGACATGCTCAATGCCATAGTTGTGTGTCTAGTTCTCTGACCTAAGGTGCATCGGCAATTCACCTTGAGGGTGCTACAGTTTGACTATACCGTAACTCAATCTCCTAACCATATAGAACTTTGAGGTATATGCTGGCTATAGTATGTGTTGCCTAGAGGTAGCAACCCAAGAGGGAGGGGGGGTGAATTGGGTTTATAAAATTTTTGGCCAAATTTAACTCTACACAAGTATGTTCTTTACTTAACTTAATTCAACTTAATAAAATTAATTAGTGTATGCAATAGAATCAAGTGTAAATGAACTTAAGCAAGAGTTAACCCAAATTAGTATGTAATTAGCAATTTAAAGAATGCAAGATAAGCGAAGCTATAAAGAAGAAGGCATAATACAAATGCGCAAAGATTTTATAGTGATTCAGTGCAACCCCACACCTATGTCTACTCCCCAAGATTTTCTTGAGAATTTTACTATAATTCTTAGATTACAGTGTGTTTGTTTTAACCCGGAATCACAAACAAATCCAATTTATTTTGCCGGGCTCACCAACCATAACCTTACACCAATAGTTTTCTTGAGATCACTATCAACCCGATTGGTTTTCTAGGCTCACCAACCAAAACCTATATACCATCCAATTATTGGCTTGGACTAGCCTACACCCAAAATTTCTTTTTTCCTAAAGAAACTTATAAAGAAACAAAAAATACAACTATAAAAGTTCAGCTCAAAACTAAAAGCAAAAATGAACTCTTTTGATATGCGGAGAAGATGCTGAATATATACTCTTTGGTTGCTTCTCTTCTCTTCAAATGATGCTGAGAGACTTGCTTGACATATTGTGGAAGATGACTCTTGAATGTCTTCTAAATTTGAAGCTCAAATCTCTCTTTTCTCTTATTTTTGGATATTTAATGTAACTCCATTTTTTTGAATAGTTTTCTTTCTTTTAATCCTTAATCTCTTAATCCAAAATATTTTTCTCATTATTTTTATACTTGTGAGTGACTATTGAGTGAGCTTTGGCCATTAGCTAGCTTGGACTAGCCATTGGAGTGGAGAATGGTCCATTGAAAAGGTGCTAAAAACTAGCCATTGTAGCCTGTCCTGACATTGGGGTTGACACCTTTCCTTCGGGTGTCGACACTTTTTCTTCAAGTATTGACATCTCTTAGGATCTGAAAGATTTCTGCTCTCTATCTTCTATTCGTTGCAACAGAGGTTGACCCTGGGGTCGTCCTCTAGCATAAGGGTCGTTCCTAGGGTCATCCCTTCTGCATGCCAGAAGCTTGGGGTTGACACCTTTGCTCTTAGGGTCGATACTTTGACTTCCTGAACTTTAAAAACTTGAACTTTTTACCTTGCTTCAGGATAAGGGTCGACACCTTTAGCCTTGGGGTCGACACTTTCAAGTTAGAAACTCAAAATTTTCTTTATGAAGCCCTTGACTTGGTGATTTTGTATAGATCTTTTCTTGGATTAATTCTTTAATTTAAGTACCTAGAAAGACCTATATCAACTTGTGAAATACATGGTTAAATACTCAAAGTTTGGTAATTATCAAAATCAATCATGGGGTTAACAATCTTCTCTTATTTGATGATGGCAAAACTTTGAGTATATATATAAAAATAAAATTGATGTGATTCAAAAGCTTTGCTAGTATAAGTCATTAAGTGATAATATACACAATTATTAATACACACTTCATAAAGGCTCCTGTTTAACTAAAATTTAGATGTTTCAAGCATTAACATGAACTATGTTATAAGCTCAAGCATAACATATACTCAACAAATCCTCTCCCCCTTTTTGACAACATCAAAAAGCTTATGGGAAGGATCAAGGATGTATGATCAAAATCAATTGGAATTCAGACAAATATACCAAATTTAGAAAATTTTAAATCAAGTTTAAGAAGGTATCAAAATTAAACTTCATGGATAGTTAACATGAAAAGTAAGCATATAGGATATCATATTGATGGTACTCTTCCCCTTTCGAAAACATTTGAATACTGATTTTATCAAGATATTTAAGGGATAGAGCCAAAATTTTATTTGCTACCACTAAAATAGACTTTCAATTTAGGTTAAAAAATTAGAGCTTTTTAAATAAATAAGTGAACATGATAGTTATTCTTTCATTTCCTTAAAAGAATTCTAACAATTCAACTTGAAAAAGGTATGTAGCTCCAAAATATCGAATAAAAGAAATTTGGCAAATGATGTTCCAATTTTGAAAGTGTTCCATATGATAGAACTTAAAAGCATTTTTACATCTTTAAATAAGTCTCAAGTTTGAAGGAGTGTTAAATTCAGCTTGTTTGTAGCATAGAAAATATCGCAAATTAACTCCAAGTTAGCTTCTATTAACTTTCTAAAGAAGTATGGTAATATAGTCAATTAGATCAAAAATAATAAGCATATCTAAATCAAATGATGAAATTGAATTTTCATAGCATAAGTCAACTTGAATCTTTCAGGATAAAATATGATTTATCGCAAGAAAAATTAGGTTTAGAGTATGTTTCAAAATCAGTTAAGCTCCAATTAATTGTTAAGAGTTTAAACTCCAATATCATTCAAATTATGCAAGTTAAGGCTAAAAATTTAGAAGCACATGAAAGATCAATGGTATTATGCAATGAATGTTCATTGATACCATTTTCCAACATGAGTCACCTAGTAACTTCAAACAAATCAAAGTATTTCTCCCCCTTTTTCTTTCAAATTAAGCATATTTAACATGAAATTTAAATAAATTTTCAATCACTTTATCATTTCTTCTTTAATGTTTTCTCCCTCTTTGTTTTACAATCATAGCCACTTTTATAACTAAGTAAAATTTTAAGATCACAAAGCATTGATTGAGTGAGGTAAATCATTAGTTAATTCACATATCAAATAATCAATCAAATTATTCATTGAAGTCTTAAAATTTATTTTTTTTAATGTTAAATATTTTTATTGTTCTCCCATTTTAAAGGAATTTTTTTTAATTCAATTTTTTTAGATTATCAAAATTTAACATTCATTATGATTCTTTAGAATTTGCTCCCCCTTATATTTGTAGCAAAGTCCAAAATCAAAGATATAAAATGATAATAAAACATCAAGCAACTTCAATATTGATCAAGCCATTTTGACATCAAACATTTTAATATTAATCAAGACATCATATTTTTCAAAAGAGAAATATCTTTTTCATTTACTAAATAGTTGTTTACATGAACTGATTACATATGAGATCAAAATACAAACTCCTATGTCTTGATAAAAAGTGGATTGCTAGGAAGCTCTAAGGCTACATGAGTAATGTTCTAGCATCCTAAGTGAAAGGATTAGGCTTTAAGAACTAGGATCAGGTGGAGGAGAAGAAGATGGTCCAACATCTGCAGAAGGCTGTCCAGAAGCATCTATCCTCATAGCAAAGATCTTCTGAACTAGTCGAGCAGTCTCCTCTCTGAGCAATGACATGGGCTCTGAGGTGAGTTGCTAAATCTCCGAGCTAATAGCTACCATGATCCTCGAGGAGACCCTCTCAACCAATAAGTCCTCATCCAGTCTAGAGTGCAGTCTATCTGAGCTCTTTGGACAGTCCTCTGGTGCCCCTATGGTCTTATAAATCTGCTTTGCTAGTGCTACTGGATCCTCCATCTGAATATCTAGCAGTGGAACAATAGGTGGAGCCTCAACTGAATGCTCTGCCTGAATCTGAGCTCGTCGATGAACCCAACGAATACCCTATCTCCTGGTGTAGGGAGTGTTTGTTGTATGTATCTGTGTGCATCAGGGCTCTAGAGGTCTCTCCATTAAGATCTACCCCATGCTGCTGAAAAATCAAAATCAAGGCCATCCCATAGGATAGAAAAGTCATAGATCTCCCCGCCACATCCTCCATATATCTCATAAGTGCTGGAAGGTTCGGGGGGATCTCTTGAATCACATGGTACATGAAGAATATGTCTCTCGTAGCTAAAAGTCAAATCTATCGATTTTAAGAAAGAAAATTTGGATGGTAATGTGATGTAGGAGGCACATATCAGTAGATAACCGATTGGCACTCACCTCCTTTAAATCACTGATATCCTCTCTTCCTAAAATATATTTGAGCCCTTCTGATCTCTTTTCAAGTTTATCAATTTGGCTCCATTTAGCTCTCATCCTCAGAATTCTCCCTAACTTTTCACTATCAAAAATAATTAAAACTCCTTTCAACTCGGATTCAATGACCCCATCTCCACTCTTCAAATTTGAATAAAATTTCCTAACTAAATTTTGGTAGGTCAAAACATTCTGAGAGTAAAAGAATTTCCACCCTAGATTTCTATGTTTCCTTCCAAAATTAAAATTATTTTTCTCTAGAAAATCAAAATCAACATTTCTATCCATAGAAACCACACGGGAGATGGTTGCAAACCATGAAGGAGTACCCCGAGAAGATGAAGAAGTTGCCAGAGGTGGAGAAGACTTAGCTAGAGGTGGAGAAGGAGCTGCCGATGAGGGGGAACGACTCTCTGCTCTACATGGTGTTTTGTTTGCCATTCACGGACCGAAGATGGAGAACGGGATGTCCTATGGCTCAAAGAACCCATTCGAGGTATTCTTTCCCATCAAGCAAGATGCTTCACACAAGGAATCGTCTTCCAAAACACAAGAAGGAGAGAATGGGGAGTGTTTTTGGAGGTTTGGATGGGATAGAGAGGGGTTCGAAGAGCCCTGTTCGATGGTGTGAGCGAAAATAGAAAAGGGCAGGGATGGTTTGTTTTTTTTTTTAAAAAAAAGACCCTGTCCTATAACAGAGGTCAACACTTTGCTTGAAAAGTGTCGACACTTTGGAAGGGGTCGACACTTTTAGTGTAAGGTGTTGACACCTTCCCAGAATAGTTCCAAGAAGATTTTTTAGCTCAAGTGTCGACACCTACAAGGTTTAGGGTCGACACCTTGATTAAGAATCAGTCCAGAGAGGATTCAAATCTGGGAAATTTAATCAAATTTAGATAAAAAAGATATTCAATTGATTTGGGGGTTAAGGATGACATTCAATTTGAATTTGAGATTCGATGATTTGACCAAATAGGATATGATAATCAATCAAATTAGGAGTATTGAGAAGGAAAACTCTAGATATAGGCTCTATATATTTGGTTTCAACTAGGAAAGACTTGAAACATTAGAAAAGACTAAGATGCAATGCAGTTTCAAATATTTAAATTTTATGAGGAGATAATTTATATTCGAATATTTATTTTATGTAAGTAATTTTGAGTAAATTTAATAGTTTAACATTTTGTGCAAAATTAAATTAAATTCAATTTAAACTTAGTTTCTCTTGTAAACTTAACAATTAAAGGAATTAAACATTTCTAGGTTTATATTCATTAATTATAGAGTTGATAAGGGGAGTCTTAAAATATCATGTCGAATATCAAGTTAAAGTATTTTAACCATAGCATGATATATAGAGGAGAGCATATAATTCTTTAAAATCAAAACATTCACAACATGATATGAATTCATTGCAAGGCATCAAAATCAATCAATTAAACATAAGAAGTATTTCAAGCAAGAAATTTTATACGCATGTATATTAATCAAAGGATTCATTCAATCAAAAAAATATTAACAATCATTGATGGTATGATGAGAAAAAAGAAAGATTTAGATTGTACCAATGGTCATCACCCATCATCTTGACATCTAAGGTATCCAAATAAAGATGTTTTTCTTTTTTAAGAGTATTGGATCCTTGGCAAACCTGCAAGATCACTTAAAAGCTTTTGGTACCCAAGTCATCTTGGGTTCATAGGAATCAGTATTCAAGGTTTCTTTCGGAATCCAAATTTATCTTATCAAGGTTTGGCTAATTCTTTTAAAGTTGTATTCCAAAATTTTATGGCTAATTTGATTACATTTAAAGCACTTAAAAGAATGATCCTTGATGGAAGTTCTTGTAAAAATACCTTTTGTATTTTACCATTTTCTTGAAGCATTAAAACTGATTTCTATTTTATTGAAAATAGCTCCATTGGTTTTTACCAAGGATTTAAGATTTTGAAAGCTAATTGTAAACTTTTCAGCTAGAGATTTTAGAACCTCAACTTGTCATCTTAATTTCTTGTTTTCTTTCAAGAGCTCTTTCTTTTCAATTTAAAGATTTTCATTTTCTTTTAGGAAAGATTTCAAAATATCATTTTTCTTTTTAAGCTCAAGAATTTCTTCATCCAAAAAAATTTTAGATTTAATCAGATTTTCTTTTTCTTTAGCTAAAGACTTCTTTTCTTTCATTAAATTAGAATTATTCTTTTTAAGCTCCACACTTTTCTTTCTTAACTTTTTAAATTTATATATTAGTTCGTTGAAGGCATCAAGTAGTTCATCAAATATAAAATTAGATCAGTTTTCAGAATTTACCTTATCCTCTAAGGCCATGAGGCAAAGATTCTCGCTTTTCTCTTCCTCATTCGAGCTTGATGAGTCATCACTTTTTCAAAGCCCTAGTAAAGCACTCTTTTTCATCTTTTTGGAGTGAATTTGGTTGTTGGTGATAATTTTCTTCTCTTTTTTCTTCATAAGGAACTTCTTGAATTTTCTTGAAAGAAGCACCATGTCCTCCTCATCTTCTTCTTCATCATCCTCCAACTCATTACTTTCTTGATAATTTGAAGTAGACTTGAAGGTGATGGTCCTTATTTTTTTTGGCTCCTCTTCTTCTTTCTTTTGAGCTATATGCATCTTATGGGTCATAAGAGAACCCATGAGTTCTTCTAGGGATAGCTTGGTGAGGTCCTTTGCTTCTTATATTGCCGTCACCTTAGCTTTCCAATTTTTAGGTAGAGACCTAAGCACTTTGCAAACAAGATCATAGTTAGAATAAGTTTTGCCTAGGCCATTTAAAGTATTTAAAATTTTAATAAATTTATTAAATATATCAAAAATAGTCTCATAGTTTTTTTTGAATATTTCATATTTATGAACAAGCAAGTTAATTTTAGATTCTTTAACTTGGTTTATTTTTTCATGAGTTATTTCTAACATGTCCCAAATTTTTTTAGCCGATGTGCAAGATGATATTCTATTAAACCCATGCACATCTAAAGAACAATAAAGTATATTGATGGCTTTTGCATTTAATTGAGCCATCTTTTTGTCAATTGATTTCATTCCTTTTTTGGTTTGGAAAGAGTCATAATATTTATAATTTTTGTGGGTGTGTATGGTCCTCTAGTTATGAATTTTCACAAGTCATAATCTAGAGCTTGTATGAAAATTCTTATTTTAATTTTTTAAAAAGTGTAGTTGGTTCCATCAAATAAAGATGGTCTAGAAGTGGATTGGCCCTTAATAAAGGAAACACCACTAGGGGTTGCCATTTGATCCTTTGCCCTTGATGGTTAGATCAATAATTAATAATAGAGCATCTGCTCTGATACCACTTGTTGCTCAGAGGTATCAATCCAAGAGGGATGGTGAATTGGGTTTATAAAATTTTTGGCCAAATTTAACTCTGCACAAGTATGTACTTAACTTAATTCAATTCAATAAAATTAACTAGTGTATGCAATGGAATCAAGTGTAAATAAACTTAAGTAAGAGTTAATCCAAATTAGTAAGTAATTAGTAATTTAAAGCAAGCAAGATAAGTAAAGCTATAAAGAAGAAGGCACAACACAAACGCACAAAGATTTTATAGTGGTTCAGTGCAACCCCGCACCTACATCCACTCTCTAAGGTCTTTTTGAGAATTTCACTATAATTCCTAGATTACAGTATATTTGTTTTAACCCAAGATCATAAATAAATCTAGTCGATTTTGCCCGACTCACCAACCATAATCCTACATCGATAGTTTCTTTGGGATCACTATCAATCCAATTAATTTTCTAGGCTTACCAATCAAAATCTATACACCATCCAATTACTAGCTTGGACTAGCCTACACCCCAAGTTTCTTTCTTCCTAGAGAAACTTGTAAAGAAACAAAAAATATAATTATAAAAATTCAGCTTAAAACTAATAGCAAAAATAAACTCTTTTGATATATGGAGAAGATGCTGAAGATGTGCTCTTTGGTAGCTTCTCTTCTCTTCAAATGATGCTGAGAGACTTGCTTGACATGTTGTAAAAGATGACTCTTAAATGCCCTCTAAATTTGAAGCTCAAATCTCTCTTTTTTCTCTTATTTTTGGATATTCAATATAACTCCCTTTCCTTGAATAGTTTTCTTTCTTTTAATCCTTAATCTCTTAATCTAAAATATTTTTCTCACTATTTTTATACTTGGGAGTGACTATTGAGTGAGTTTTAGCCATTAGCAAGCTTGGACTAGCCATTGGAGTGGAGAATGATCCATTGGAAAAGTGCAGAAAACTAGTCGTTGCAGCCTATCCCGACATTAGGGTCGACACCTTTCCTTCAGGTGTCGACACTTTTCCTTCAGGTGTCGACACCTCTTGAAATCTGAAGGATTTCTGCTCTCTATCTTCTGTTCTATGCAATAGAGGTCGACCCTGGGGTCATCCTCTTGCACAAAGATCATTCCTAGGGTCGTCCCCTCTACATGCCAGTCCATGCCAAAGCATGCCAAAAGCTTGAGATCGACACCTTTGCTCTTGGGGTCGATACTTTGACTTCCTAAAGTTTAAAAACTTGAACTTTTTACCTCATTTTAGGATAGAGGTCGACACCTTTAGCCTTGGGTCGACACCTTTGAGTCAGAAACTCAAAAATTTTCTTTATGAAGCCCTTGACTTGGTGATTTTGTGTAGATTTTTTTTTAGATTAATTTTTCAATTTAAGTACCTGGAAAGACCTTCATCAACTCATGAAATACATGATTAAATACTCAAATGTTCAAAGTTTGGCAATCATCAAAATCAATCATGAGGTCAACAGTATGTTTATTATAGGAATTGGATTGTACCAAGATGAGATCCATCAACCTTGGTAAAGGAAGAGTAGTCCTATAAAAATTATAAGATCGAGTCCTAATGCCCATGGCCATGGCAGTGTGAAAGGTAGAAAGGAGTTTCTATTGGATTCACATTGGACTCAAATCAATTAATTCTATCATATGATAGGTTTAAGGTTTCACAAGTCAATCTTAACCTCGGTCCTATCAGGACTCACGATAGAAGAATCGAAAACACGAAAACTACACCTAGAGGTTATTTTTTCAGTTCTAATAGATTGCCACTACATACTGCTAGGTATCATGATGGATTATGGGATCAATTATAATTATCTTGATAATTGATAATTCTAATTGGCTGAATTGAAAAGAGTTTTGATCTGTCGAAAAGAGTTTTGATGACGTCGATGATAGTAATCATGATATATTCCATTACCATAAAGAATTGAACCTATGGGATCACATAATCAGGAATTTTGATCTTGGATGTTTCAATTGGACTCACATAGTCTGATTGGATTAGATTTCATCCTATTGGGTCCAAGAAAATCATGCTAGCACATGATTGAACCTAATTTCTTCTATTTTGGATTTTCAATTGGATAGGGCTTAGCCAAATTAGATTTGGTTCATAGGGACACCAAAAGTTGGTGTGCACTGGGTCTCCTGTATTGGATAAGGACGAGGGGCACCAAGTTTGGACTGTCCCCTCCTTTTTCTTCATTCTTTTGCGCACACTTATTAGGGGTGCATGCCCCCTAGTTTCTCTCATGGGAAATGTGCCATCTGATAGGTGGGAAGAGAGAGGGTGCATGCCCATTTTTGATTTATCTAGGTGTGCTCCTCTTGTGGATAAGGATTAGTTTGTTCCTTATGAATTTGAATAAGTTAAATCTATTCAAATTTGAATGGAAGGTTGGATTTGATTCAAACATGAAGAGGAGATAACTTGAGGTGCCAACCACCCTTATCTAGATAAGGGTGGAGCATGTCCCATATGATTTTGTTTCACAAAATATGCATGGATAAAAGATGAGGCGCACCAAATCTATTGGGAGTCCTTCTACTTCAAGTCATTTGACTCAGTCAATAACTTAAATCCTAAGGATTCTTAGTTGCCTATTTCTATAAATAGGAATATGACTAAAGAATAAATCTAGGGTTACATGCATCTATTTTGAAACTTTATCAAAAATAAAGCATAGTGGAAGTCTTAGGTTAATCATATTAATCTACTAAAACATGTAAAAACTTCTAGATCTAGGATCTTATAACATGATATATGCATGTATTAAATCAAAATTAAAAAAGAAGCAAATGTATCGATCATATCAATACATATGATCAAATCTGGATTTAATCTAGAATGCTATAGAGATCATATCCTTACACCTTATCATGGGTCGAGAACACTGCTTACTGATTTTGAGGTTGAGGTTGTTGCTTTGAGTCACACAAATCGTCCGACCTCTATGGGTTGTCCACATGAAGCTTCAAATCTGATCGAAAGTCTGGTGATAAAAAATCTGCACAGCATGCTAGCACCTTGCAGATCTTTAATGATTGATCTCGAACCTTCTCCTCTGGATTTCTTGGACATTCCAAGGAATGAAGATTCAAAGGAGGACTTGAGAGTGGTTTTCTTGCTCACAAATCTCTCAAAAGAATATGGAAGAAGGTGGAAGAAAATCCTAGGGAGGAACCCTTCTTCTTTCTTTCTTTACTCTCACTAGGACACATAATGTTGTGTCTAAAAGAAAAGCCATGCCCAAGACGAGTTTACTTCCATAATTCCCATGCCCAAACCACTATCTCACATTGAATAATTTATATAAATTCCATAGCCAAAGCCCTCTCAAATAGAGAGATAAGGTAGAGTCCTTTTTCAGGTCGAATACTTAGAAAAGGTATGTCCAAAAAAAAAAGTATTGCGGGCGCCCAACTCTTGGGTGCCTCCTTCTTTTCCTAGGCATGGAATACCAAAGATTGGCACACAAAACTTTCCCTTTATTCATCAAAAAAATCATATCATATCTGATTTAAATGGAACCTAGGTTGGATAAAATTTATGGATTCATAAACTCTATCAATTAGTGTCCTAGGTCAAAACAACTTGCTTGTTTCGACCTAGTCAAAACTAATTTTCAAACACAACCAAAGGGGGCGCATGGGGCTCTTTGTGTGCATGAGAAAATGCATAAAATAAAAAAATCTAAGGAAGGGGCCTGGGGCCTGGGGAGTTGGCACAAGAGAGAGAGTCCCAATCAAATTAGGCTCTCATGTTTTCATTAGTCAAACCATATTTTAAGCCCAATTAAATTAAGATTAGTACAACCTAATTAAGGATGGTCCTAGTCCAACTAGAAGCTCATTTAAATTAAATTAAATTATATTTAATTTTAATTTAAACTTTAATCTAATTAAAAATTAGGTGCACATAAGTCCTAATTAATTGAATAGGGAATTGATCTTCCTTATAATTGGCTTATCCCATAAACTAATTAGACTTAACCAAATTAAGTTCAAACCAAACCTAATTGAATTTCACTCAGTTAGACTCAATCTCAATCTTAATGCTCAATCAAATTGAGCCAATTAGCAATCCAATTACTAATTAATCCTTCTGTAACACTTGCACTAGGTCAAATATCAATTGTATTAACTGTTTGATCTAAAAATGATCCATAATCATTGATCAACCATCCAATCAAATTAAACCTCTAATATGTGTGATTTCAAAGGCTAGAACCTAAACTGGTAGCATAGGAACAAATTTCTGTACCAATCAAAGTGATCATCTAGCAATGGTATCCATGTGAAATAACATTCTAGAACCCATATGAATATGGTTTCTATATAATTCATCCCCTTAACTCTAAATGCTTAGAGGATCACTCAAGGTTTAACTATGAACCTTGAATAAGTCATCCATATTATTTTTTAAAATATCAAATCCATCATGTGGATTATCCTGACCAAGATTTTGCTAAATTGAAATATAGTGATGCATTATCTCTAAACTTTTGGAGCATCAATCCCATCTTGATTACACACCGACTCCTCAAGTACTTGACCGTGCCAAGAAATCTTTCATCACTGAATTAAAAATTCAGATAGTCCGATACAAAAGCACAATGAGTTGCTTGCAAGTCACCATGGTGATATCAGATCGGAGCGACACTTATATCCATATCCCATCAAAGTGATTCTTAATAGCAGAATTCTCCAAAGTTGGTCATGTTCAGTGACGATACATCCCTACATCTTACCTACATACCATACCAATGTCTCCACACTCTTTGGTTAAGAGGACAACCAACCTATATGGTACACAACGACCTATACTTGATAAATGTTGTCATCCTAGGTAATAATGTTTCATTTTATTGTGAACAAATTTAAGGACTAAACAATAAATTCTCTCTTTATCAATTTTAAATAGTTGTAAGAACTATTAAAAATTGTGTCCCAAAGTCAATCGTTTGCTCGTTGATGGTTGAGATATTACAATTGATTTATCAATTAATAAAAAATATTTTGGCACATTTTTTCATCATAAGTTTACATCTTCTAATGAACTCCATTATTGTGATGAAGTCCTTAGGTCTATTTAGTTTCGATAAAGAAAAAATTTATTGATTATTCCTTAAATTTGTTCATGACCAAATAATATGCTATTAATTAGGATGATAGCATTTATCGAGCATAGGTCGCTATATGCCATATAGGTTGGTTGTCCTCTTAACCAAGATGTGTGAAGATACTGGTATGGCATATAGATGAGATGTATGGGTACGTCATCATTGAACATGACCAACTCCAAGGCATTCTTCTACCGAGAATGTCTCTGATAGGATATAGGTATAAGTATCCCTTAGACCTGAGATCACCTCAGTGACTTGCAAGCAACTTACTGTGCTTTGGTACTGGACTAACTGAACTTTTAATTCAGCAATGAAAGACTTTTGGGAATAGTCAAGTACATGCAAAGTCGCAGTATGATCAAGATGGAATTGACCAATCCAAGAGTTGGAGAAGTATGTATCATTGTATTTCAATATAGCAAAACCTTGGCCAGGCTAATTCATCAGATGGATTTGATATTTTGAAATATAATGTGGACAATCTGATCAGAGTTGATAGTTGAACTCTAAGGTATCCTACGAGCATTATGGTTAAGGGGATGAATTATATGTAAACTATATCTTCATGGGTTCTAAGGATGGTATTCTACACCTTCGACCTATTTGGCCGTCGGATATCATTGCTAGATGGTCACTTCAATTGATATAAAAATTTATTCTTATACTATCGACTTAGGTTTGGAACTATGTGGTCATACACATTAGAGCTTACGATCTGATCGGATGGTTGTTCAATGATTAAGAATTATTCTAGGATTAAACAATCAATATGATTGGTGTTTAACCTAGTGCAAGTGTTCCAGAAGGATCGTTTAGCAATTGGATTGCTAATTGACTTAATTTGAATAAGTCAATAGATTGAGATTAAGTATAATTAAATATGTTTTAATTCAATTTGGTTTGGGCTTGATTGAATCAAGTCCAATTGGTATATTGGATAAGCCAAGTGCAAGGAAGAACTAGTCCCAATCTAACTAAGACTCGGATTAACCCATTTTTTTAATTTCATTAGAAAATAAATTAAAATTAAATCTAATTTAATCTAATTTAATTAAGTTCTTAAATAGATTAGGGTATTTTTTAATTAAGTTGGTTTAATTTTAATTTTATTTGGTTAAAAGATCTTGTTTGACCAAGTCAAAATAGGAGTCCTAGTGTGACTAGGACTCCCTATCTCCTTGTGCCACCTTGGTCCCAACGCCCCCCATACCTATTTTTTAGATATTTTTCATGAAACATCTCTTTCTTCCTAATTTTCATGCCCCCTCTCTCTCTCTCCAAGTCATATATGGAAGTTAGGTGGAAGACCAAGTCAAAGGAAGAATTGGTTTTGCTTAGAATTCTATGAGATAGAATACTTATTGACCAAAATATCTTTCCTTGAGTGCCGCCCTCTCTTTTAATTAATTCTTATATTATTCCATGAAAATAATCTCTTTTTCTATGCACCCTCCCTTGCTGGTCCATGCCAAAAATTGTGGAGGAGGCACCCAAGAGTTGGGTGCCCCAACAACTTCCGATGTTTGGATATTCCTAGTCTAGGAATTTGACCTAACTTAGACTCTTCTTTTTTCCTATTTATTGAATGAATTTTATTCTAATTTTTTCATAGAATATATATCTTTGGAAGATTTTTTTGGTGTGCAAAAATCAGAGGATGAGGGTCCTTGGGCATGGGGGTTCCATAGGCACCAAACTAGGTGTTTAGGTGAGAGAAAAGAGAAGAAGAAGAGGGTCTTCTTCTAGGACAGTTTTATTTTCAATCTCTCCTCCTTTCTTTTGAGTTTTCTTGAGAGAGTCTCAGATCAACAAATTCTTATCTTTCTTCTCATATTTTGGAGAGTCTAAATTTTGAAGAAGAGAGCATCGGATCGACCGTCGAAGAAGGATCAGCACAGTACTAGCATGCTATGCTGATTTTCTGCATTGGACTTTATATCAGAGATCATAGGCTCGTGTGGATGACTCCTAGAGGTTGGACGAGTGTGCAGCTTGTGACTTCATCCTTAAGCTTGGATCTGTAAGTTAGAATATCTAAACTTGCTCGGGTAATAGATCTGATCTATAAACTTCATACCTGCATTTTATTTAGTGTAGATCTAGGTTGATTTGATCAACCTTTTTTTTTCTTATTTGATTTTAGTTTCTAATTTAATATCATACCTTAATCATGTATTAGATTTGAGATCAAGATATTTACATGATTATTTAAATAAATTTTAGATTTATTTAAGTCTTTCACTGTAAGATCTTGAAAAAGATTCAAGATCTATCTGTGAAACCCAAGATCTGGTTCCTTAAATTGGTATCAGAGCTAGGTTCTTATTACATGATTTTTATGCATGTCTAAATTATTTCTTAGATTAGATCTAATTTATAATATAATTATTAAATTTAGACTTAAAATATATATATTTTAGATTGCACGGATTGTCACAAGATTATCCTGCTGTAAGGTTTATCCCTTATAGTGAATAGGTTGTCCTAGTACGTGCTGATCTAAAATATTGATCATAAAATTTTAGATTAGATCTAAGTAATTTTATGATCTAATTAAAAATATTTTAATCTAATTTCAATCATCATAAATGTGTTAGATTTGATCTAGTGAGATTTACGATTGATTATTATTAAAACTATTTCAATTATATGAACATGTTTAGATTAGATCTAAAGTAGTTTTATATTTATTTTACTTGTATATTGATTATGAATCAAACATGCAACTTAGTTGATAGAATCATGCTGTAAAAATATTTTACAAATATGAAAATTATTTTCGAAAAGCTAAACCCCAACCCTTAGCCCAAAATATAATTGAGAATTAAGAAGTTGATTGATTAGGATCTAGGATTGTGAATTGAAGATCCTAAGACACAAATCATAACACATTGGGTTAAATGGGTTAGTGGGGATTAGATCCATTAATTAGGTTAGACCTAGGGTTAGATTAAAGAATGGTCAATTGTTGTCTTAGATTAGGTCAAGGATTCTCTAGATCAATTACAATAGTTGTAGTTGGTCAAGTCCATGTCTTTAACAAGACCCAAGATGGACTTGATTCTTGGCTATGCGGTCTAGCATGAACTGTTAGGTTGATCTAATTAAAACTAATTAAATCAGTTGGTGTCTACGGTAAACTAGACCAGTGGTTTTTAATTGGCAGCTCGCCTACCTCGCCATTTCTGATGGTATTTAAGACAAGCCTGGCAGACCCTTCCACTGATCGATCTTACCTAACCTCTTGGTGAGATTATATTTTGATCAGATCGTTTGACTATTTGAGCTAACCCATGTCAGCTAGGTAAATCAGTTTGACTGATTTAGGTGCTCCCAGACCAGCCTATTAATGGTCTCCCTTAAGTTGACTTGGTGAAGTTAGTGGGAGCATCATGACAAGCTAGTTAATCTGACCGACTCACTTCTTTAAATAAATTCTCTAAAATTATCAAGTCCCTAAAATAAAATAGTTATATGATAGCCTCCCATTAAAGTGGATGATAATGGGTCCATCAGTTGGATAATCATTGGAGGCCCAAAGGTCTGGTGCTTATCAGTTGATGAAATTATTATTCATTATATGATCTCTTGGATACATCTTTCTAAATGGTGGTCAGATGGGCCAACCAAATTTGGGCCTGATTATTCATTGGTTATATGGGCTAAGTATGGTCATGTTAATTATTGGACCTAATTGGACCCTTTTCAGAGAAGGTCAAATCCAACTGATCAAGGGCTAGGCAAAATTTAATTACTAAAAATTATTTGGAGAAATAATTGGTTATGAACCTACCCTTAGATATACATGGGTGGGCCAACCAAAGTTGGGCTCGTGTACAGTCTATGTGAATTCTAGTACCTACCAAGAAATTAGGATAATTTCTTGAATTGAATGTAGAGGCTACCAATTTGAATAAAATAGTGAGAGAAACCTTTTGATTAAAGTTCAAATCTTTAGGTTTAATGAATCAATTACTAATTAGATTTTGATTTTTCTTTGTGCAGACATGGCCACTTTCCTACCGCTCCAATCATTATTGGATAATGATAAGTTGGTGGGACCCAACTTTGGTAGCTGGTACTAAAAGTTGAAGATTATCCTAGGGCATGAATGGATCCTATATGTGCTGATGGATCCTACACCTAAGGAGCCAGCTGCCAATGCATGCGGAACAATCAGAGACACTTATCAAAAGTGGCTTAGTGATCGAACCACGGTGTGCTGCATTATGCTGGCTGTAATGAGCGATGAGTTCAGTCATAAGTTTGAGACTGCTCAGCCAAATGAAATGCTCCAAGTATTGGAGGATTCTTTTGGCACACCCGATGATGTTGAGAGGCACAAGACTAGTTGTGTAATCTTCAATGCCATAATGCAGGATGGAGCCTCTGTCACTGATCATGTACTGTACATGATCAAGTTGATAGAGCGCTTGAGCAAACTCAGCTTTTTCTTTTACGAACAACTTGGGAAAGATGTAATACTGAACTCATTGTCAAAGTCCTATCTCCCTTTTCTTACTCATTACAGAATGACAAAGCTTGAAGTAAACTATCACGACTTACTGAGGTTACTTCAGAACTTTGAGAAGGATCACCAGCCCCATAAAGAGTCGGTGAACTTAGTGGGAGGTTCATCTTTTGGTTCTTGACCCTTTAGGAAAGGAAAGAAGAACAAGAAGAAAAAAATAAAGAAGGTGCAAGTTCAGGCTGGAACATTAGTGCAGGGCTAGACCAGGAAGATCAAGCTCGATAAGACTCAAGTTGAATGTTTCTTTTGTAAGAAAGCAGGGGAACTGAAAGAGAAACTGTCCTTAGTACATTATCTTCTTGGATCCAAACAGGCAGAGAAAGAAGCAAGCTATTGCTGGGCAAGATATTTATATAATAACTCCTAGCAATTTCTCTATTTATGATATTACTAACTGAATATTGGATACCGGTAGCCCTTACCATATTTGCAATTCATTACAGGGATTGTAGGTCAGTAGAAGATTCGAGCAAGATGAGAGATTCCTGAACGTTGGAGATGGAAGACCAGTTCCAGTTCTAGCTTTAGAAATTTTGAAACTTGTATTTGAATCTCATATCGTTGTTCTTAGTGCTTGTCATTTCTATCCTAGTTTCTTTTTAAATATCATTTTTGTAGGCCTTTTAGCTATGAACAATTATGAAATTTTAATAAAGAAATGAATTTGTAATGTCATTGTGAATGGTGTTACTACTTTCTATGGATAATTGAATAATGGTGTATATATGTTATCACAACCTGTTAATGTAGTCTATTCTACTAGCAAGCATCCTAGATTAGATAGCATATCAGATATCTACTTATGGCACTATAGGCTAGGTCATATAAATAAGAACAGGATAAACATGTTGACTCAAGAGGGAATCCTCGAAGTCAGTGATTGTGAATCACTTCCAACCCGTGAGTCCTGTCTTCTTGATAAAATGACCAAGTCACCTTTTACTGAAAAAGGTGAGAAAGTCAATGAGCTCTTAGGTCTAGTACATATTGATGTATGTCGACCAATGAGCACAAGTGCTAGAGGTAGATATGTCTACTTCATCACTTTCATAGATGATCTATTCAGATATAGATATGTCTATCTGATGAAATATAAGTTGGATTCTTTTGAAATGTTCAAACGATTTTGATGTGAACTAGAAAAATAAACTTGAAAGAGTATTAAAACTCTTTAGTCTGACCGAGGAGGAGAATACCTTTCTGATGAGTTTCTTACATATCTAGGAGAGAATGAAATTCTCTCCTAATGGACTCCTCTTGGAATACCATAGCATAACGGTATGTCTAAAAAGAGGAATCAGACTTTGTTAGACATGGTCCGATCCATGATGGGATTTGCCAACTTGTCGATATCCTTTTGGGGATATGCACTCAAATCGGCTTGTTATCTATTAAATAGGATTTTAGGTAAGCCTGTAGTTAAAACCCCATATGAGATATGGATAGGATGTAAACCAGCACTTTCACACCTTAGGATTTGGGGGTACCTGGCTTATGTCAAACGATTAGTTATAGACAAACTCGGACTAATGTCTGATAAGTGTACATTCATAGGATACCCAAAAGAGATCAAAGGATACTATTTCTACGATGCTGATGAACAAAAGGTATTCGTCAGTCTTAGGGCAACCTTTTTGGAAAAGAAGTTCCTTGGTGAAGGAACTATTGCCTCTAAGGTTGAACTTGATGAAGTTTAACAGGTAGAAAGTCCGACACAAAATGTTGAACCTAAGTCAGATTTGATCAGATCAGATCCAAAGCCTAGTGAACCCATACCATTAAGATGATCCGATAGAGTACCGCAGCATTCAAACAGATACTATGGATTCTTGATCCAGGATGGTGATCCCATCGAACTCGATGAGAATGATAAGGATTTGATCACTTATATGGATGCGATGCAGAGATCTGACTCTGAGAAATAGCTAGAAGCCATAAGATCCAAAATGGATTCCATGAAGGTCAATGATGTACGAACATTAGTTGACCCACCTGAAGGGATTAAACCCATTGGATATAAATGGGTCTTCAAAAGAAAGAGGGGTGCAAACCAAAAGGTGGAGACCTATAAAGCTTGTCTCGTTACTAAGGGGTATCATCAATATTTTGGTATTGACTATGATGAGACATTCTCTTCTGTGGTAATGCTCAAGTCCATTCAGATCATGCTTGCCATTGCTGCCCATCTGGACTATAAGATCTGATAGATGGATGTGAAGATAGCTATTCTAAATGGAGAGCTGATCGAAGAGGTGTATATGATACAACTTGAAGGGTTCACATTCACAGATGAGTCCAAGGTATGCAAGCTTTAGAGATCTATTTATAGATTGAAGCAAACATGTCGGAGTTGGAACATGCATTTTGATAAAGTGATCAAAATGTATGGCTTCATTAAGAACGAAGAAGAACCCTGCATTTACAAATGGGTAAATGGTCCAGCAGTGGTATTCCTTATTTTGTACGTGGATGACATTCTCTTAATCAAAAATGATATCTCCATACTACAAGGAATAAAAGTCTGGTTGTTATCACAGTTCTCCATGAAGGACTTGGGTGAAGCATCCTACATTCTAGGGATGAAGATCTATAGGGATAGATCTAAAAGAATGCTTGGTATATCTCAGTTCACGTACATAGAAACTGTGCTAAAGAGGTTCAGCATGGAGAATTCCAAAAAGGGCTATCTCCTGATAGACCAAAAAAATTTTCTCTCTAAGAATGATTATCCAACAACTCCTGAAGAGAGAAAGCATATGAGTAGAATCCCATATGCTTCGATAGTGGGGTCTATTATGTATGCAATGATATATACGAGATCAGACATGGCATACTCACTAGGAGTGGTGATTAGATACCAGTCTGATCCTGGAGAAAATTACTGAAAGGTGGTTAAAACTATCCTTAAGTATTTGAGAAATACTAAGGACCAATGTTGATTTATGGTGTGTCAGATTTGAAGCTTGTGGGATTTACAGACTCCAACTTTCAATATGATCATGATGATAGTAAAAGTGTGTCGGGGTATATCTTTACTCTAAATGATGGAGCCATTTGCTAAAAAAGTTTCAAGCAGTATATAGTGACTGACTCTATTTTCAATGTAGAGTACATGGCAGCATCAGATGCAGCAAAGAAAATTTATTACTGAGGAAGTTTATCACCGAGCTCAGAGTACCACCCTCCATTGATGGTTCAGTCATACTCTACTGTGACAGCACTGGCGCCATAGCTCAAGCAAAGGAATCGAAGGCATACCCATGGACAAATCATATTCTACATCACTTTCATTTGGTCCGTGAAATTATGGATCGTGGGGACGTCGATCTTCAGAAGATCAATAGAAAAAAGAACCTAGACGACCCCTTCACTAAAGCCCTAGCAATCAAGGAGTTCAACAACCATAAGTCAAAGATGGGTATTAGATACTATGTCGAATGGCTTTAGGATAAGTGAGAGTTGTTAGAAATTATATCCTAAAGCCAATCATCAGCTTATTGACCATTGAGCTATTTTGTAATTATAATTAATTTATTAATTAATAAAAATATTTTGGCATCTTTTTCATCATAAGTTTATATTTTCTAATGAACTTCATTATTGTGATGAAGTTCTTAGGACTATTTAGTTTCGATGAAGAGAGGATTTATCGATTAGTCCCTAAATTTATTCACGACCAAATGATAGGCTATTAATTAGGATAACAGCGTCCATCGAGCATAGATCGCTATATGCCATATAGGTTGGTTGTCCTCTTAACCAAGAAGTGTGGAGACACTGGTATGACATATAGGTGAGATGTATGGGTATATCGTCATTGAACGTGATCAACTCTAGAGCATTCTACTATCGAGAATGTCTCCGATGGGATATAGGTATAAGTATCCCTTAGACCTGAGATCACCTTAGTGACTTGCAAGCAACTCACTGTGCTTTGGTATCGGACTAACTAAGTTTCTAATTCAGTAGTGGAAGGCTTCTAGGCACAGTCAAGTACTTATGAAGTCAGAGTATGATCAAGATGGAATTGACCACTCTAAGAGTTGGAGAAGAATGTATCACTGTATTTCAATATAGCAAAATCTTGGCCAGGATAATCCATCAAATGGATTTTATATTTCAAAATATAATGTGGACAACTTGATCAGAGTTCACAGTTGAACTATAAGATATCCTATGAGCATTGTGGTCAAGGGGATGAATTTTATGGAAACTATATCCGAATGGGCTCTAAGGATGGTGTTCTACACCTTCGACCTATCCGATCGTCGGATATCATTACTAGATGGTCACTTTAATTGGTATAAAAATTTATTTCTATACTATTGATTTAAGTTCAGACCTATGAGGTCACACACATTAGACCTTATGATCTGATCAGATGGTTGATCAATGATTAAGAATCGTTCTAGGGTTAAACAATCAATACGATTGGTGTTTAACCTAGTGCAAGTGTTGCAGGAGGATCGATTAGCAATTAGATTGCTAATTAACTTAATTTGATTAATCTAATAGGTTGAGATTAAGTCTAATTAAATATTATTTAATTAGATTTGGTTTGGACTTGATTGGATCAAGTCGAATAGGTTTATTGGATAAGCCAAGTGTAAGGAAGAACTAGTCTTAGTCTAACTAGGATTCGGATTAAACCAATTTTTTAATTTGATTAAAAAATAAATTAAAATTAAATCTAATTTAATCTAATTTAATTAAGTTCTTAAATTGATTAGGATCTTATTTAATTGGGTTGTTTTAATCTTGATTTTATTTAGTTAAAAGATCTTGTTTGACCAAGTCAAAATAGGAGTCCTAGTGTGACTAGGACTCCCTATCACTTGCGCCACTTAATCCTCATGCCCCATGCCCTTTTTGTTTTGTTTTTTATGTGAAAATTCTCTACTCCTATGGCTTCTCATGCTCTTTTTCTCTTCTTCTTTTTTCATAAGGCAATTTATTGAAAGACCAAGTCAAAAGAGGAGTTAGTTTTGCTTAGGATTCTATGAGATAGAATCCTTGTTGACCAAAACACCTTCCCTTGAGTGCCGCCCCTTCTTTTAATTGATTCTTCTCTTATTCCATGAAAATAATCTTCTTTTTTGTGCATCCTCCCTTGCTGGTCCACGCCAATAATTATGAAGGAGGCGCCCAAGAGTTGGGTGCCCCAACAACTTCCCATATTTGGATATTCCTTGTCTTGGATTTTGATCTAACTTGGACTCTTTTGGTTTTCTATTTATTAGATGAATTTTATTCTAATTTTTTTATGAAATATAGATCATTGGGAGAGGTTTGGGGTGTGCAAAAATCAAAGGAAGAGGGTCCTTGTGCGTGGGGGTTCCATAGGAACCAAACTAGGTGTCTAGGTGAGAGAAAAGAGAAGAAGAAAAGGGTCTTCTTTTAGGACTGTTTTATTTTCAATCTCTCCTCCCTTTTTCTTGAGTTTTTTCTAAGAGAGTCTTAGATCAGTAAACTCTCATCTTTCTTCTCATATTTTGGAAAGTTTAAATTTTGAAGAAGGGAGTATCGAATCGATCGTAGAAGAAGGAACAGCACAGTACTAGCATGCTATGTTGATTTCCTGCATCGAACTTTAGATCAGAGATCGTAGGCTAGTGTGGATGACTCCTAGAGATTGGATACATGTGCAGCTCATGACTTCATCCTCAAGTCTAGATCAGCAAGTTAGAATGTCTAACTAGCTCAGGTAATAGATCTGATCTATTAACTACATACCTGCATTTGATGTAGTGTAGATCTAGGTTGATTTGATCAACCTTTTTTTTCTTATTTGATTTTAATTTCTAATTTAATATCATACCTTGATTATGTAATAAATCTATGATCTAGGTGTTTACATATTTATTTAAATAAATATTTAATTTATTTAAGTCTTTCGCTGCATGATCTTGAAAAAGTTTTAAGATCTACCCATAAAACCCTAGATCTGGTTCCTTCATGACTTTGGTTCTAGTTTTTATTTATGCACTTCTATGCAGGGTCTTGAGGATAGCAGGAGGCTGAGAGAAGGCAAGATGATCCTATGCATAAAAAATGGAGCAAGAGTTATTACTATGGTCGTTGGATCGTACCCTCTTTGATTACCATCTGGATATATCTTAGTTCTTAGAGACTGTTATTTTGTGCCTGCTATAGGAAGGAATTTGATTTGTGTTTCATGCTTAGCACAAGAAAGTTATGTAATTAGCTTCTTTAAGGACCACTGTAGTATTCCTTTTAAAAGAAATAAAATTGCAAGTGGTTTCTTAATTAACGATCTCTATCAGTTACATGTAGATGTTTTTGTTTATAATGTCGAGTAAAACATGAATGCCATAGGATCAAAACAACCTAAAGATAGTCTAAATGAAAGGTATCTATGACATCTTTAGCTAGGTCATATAGTTGAAAACAGACTAACAAATTGAAGAAATTTGGACTAAAGGGTCCATTGACTTTCAAGTCATATCTAATTTATGAGTCATGCCTTCAAAACAAAAAGACCAAGCTTTCCTTTGTGGGATATGGGGAAAGGGCCATAGACTTACTTGCCTTGGTACATATAGATATGTGTGGTCCATTTGATGTGCCTACTAGAGATAATTTTTTTTAGTTCATTATCTTTACCAATGATCTATCTCAGTATAAATATGTGTACCTGATGCGATACAAGTCTGAAGCCTTTGAAAAGTTCAAAAAATTCAGACATGAAGTGAAAAAGTAAATCAAAAAGCCAATTAAGATTCTTCAATCAGATCGAGGAGATGAATACCTTAGTCAGAAATTTTTGGACTATCTCAAGGATAATGGCATAGTCTTACAATGGACTCCACTTGGAATGCCTTAACTCAATGAGGTTGTAGAATGGAGAAATAGGATCTTATTAGATATGATCCGATCCATGATGAGCTTCACGAATCTTTCTAAGTTTCTTTGGGGGTATAGTTTAATAATAGTTATTTATTTATTAATAGGGTTCCATCTAAAATCATTCTTACCACACCATATGAGATATGGCATGGTAAGAAGCCAAGTCTGAGTCATCTCAAAATTTAGGATTGTCTGGCTCGTGTCAAGAGACAGTAGATGGATAAGTTAGAGTTTAGGTTCTTTAGAGCTAGGTTTATTGGATATCTTAAAGTGTCATTAGGATATTACTTCTATCTTTCAAAAGATCATAATGTGATTGTGAGTCGACATGTCATTTTTCTTGAGAAATAGTTTGTTCAAGATGGTGGCATTGGGAGATAGATTAGGCTTGAGGAGAAAGTCTCTGAAGAGCAACAAGCCAAGAAACATAAGGAACCCAGTCAGTCTGAGCTGGTCCACACACTACCTCCTCCACCTCATAGGTCAAATAGGATTTTTCATCCTCTAGAGAGGTACTTAGGTACTATTTCAGAGAATGTAGAGAAAATATTCCTCATGAGAAATGAGGTTCATGGTGATAATCTCAAAATCTATAATGAGGTAATATCAAATATTGACTTTGAAAAATGGCTAGAGGCATCAAAGTCAGAGTTTGACTTGATGCACTCAAACCAAGTCTAGACCTTAGTAGATCCACCTGAAGGTATGTATCTTTTGGATGTAAATGAATTTTCAAGAAAAAGATAGGTACAAATAAAAATGTGGAGATATTTAAGACTAGGCTAGTGGTGAAAGGGTATAGTCAGCACGAAGGTACTGACTATCAGAATACCTTCTCGCCAATAGCATGCTAAAATTCATCTACATATTGCTTGCTATTGTAGCCTATTTCGATAACAAAATATGGCAGATAGACATGAAAATGATATTCCCAAATGGATAACTTAAAGAAGATATCTATATGGAACAACCGCTTAATTTCACATCTAGTGATGGTGATCACAAGATCTACAAGGTGCAAAGGTCCATCTAGAAACTTAAGCAAGCATCTTAGAGCTGGTATGCTCGTTTTAATGATGTAATCAATTCATTTGGCTTCATCAAGAATGAGAAAAAATCTTATGTTTTCAAGAAGGTTAGTGGAAGCGCTATTGTTTTTATTGTATTGTACGTGGATGACATCCTCTTGATTGGGAATGACATTTTCATGTTGACCTCAATTAAATTATGGTTGTCTAAAGAGTTTTCTATGAAATACCTAGGAGAAACATCCTTCATTTTGAGAATTAAGGTCTATCAGGATAGACCAAAGAGGATATTGGGTCTCTCACAAAAGATGTACATAGAGGAGGTGCTAAAGAAGTTCTATATAAAAAACTCCAAGAGGAGACTAGTGCCCTTTAGACATGGCATTCATCCCTCCAAAAGGATGTGCTCCAACACACCTGAAGAGATTGAATGCATGAGCAAGATCCATTATGCTTCAATAATAAGAAGCCTCATGTACGCCATTCTATGTACATGATCTGATGTCGCACATGCTGTGAGTATCACAAGTAGGTATCAGTCAAATTCGGACAAAAAGTACTAGATTTTTGTAAAATATATCCTTAAGTACTTGAGAAGGACTAAGGATATATTTCTAGTATTTGATAATGGAGAACTCCAGGTCCAGGGGTATATGAACTCAGACTTTATGTCTGACATAGATGATCGAAAGTCAACATCTAAAAGTCTATTCCTATACGATGGTGGTGCTATGAGTCGAAAGAGTTCTAAGCAGACCATGATAGCAGGCTCCATCATGAAAGTAGAATATATCGCTGCCTCGAAAGGTATGAAGAAGGTGTTCTGATTCAAGAAGTTCGCCATAGAGCTCGGAGTGATGCCATCTGATGCCATTCCTTTATACTGCAACAACAATGGTATCATAACTTTAGCTAAGGAGCTGAGGTCTTATCAGAAATTCAAACACATTGAGCGGCAATTTCACCTCATCTATGATTAACTCAAAAAGGGATATATCAAGATCAAGAGAGTCGACACCGTAGATAATGCGGCTGACCCACTGATGAAGCCATTGAGCTAGCAGAAGATTGAAGCCCAACTTTAGAAGATGGGACTTAGATTTGTAGCCATTTGACTTTAGGTCAAGTCGGAGTTTGTTAGATGTATGCCATAGAAGCCAGATTGGCCGATACTTGTACTATACTTTCTAGCAGCATTTTTATAATTTTAACTTAAAATTAATAAAAAAAATTTATTTTTTATCATATTGTATATTTAAAGTATCTATGATGCATCCATTGAGTTAACAGGCATGATAACACATACTCAAGAGTTGAGAATTTAAGACATGTGTTATCATAATTAACTTATAAAGTACTTTCGATCATAGGATCATCATGAGGATGGTGATCGATTTGGAAGATTAGTGTATGATTACTTTCTTAGGATAGATGAGTCTTGAGTCTATGGTGTGGAGACACTGGAGCAAGCGTACAGGTACTTATTAAGAATAAGGGCACTAAGCATGACATAAGGAAGTCTACCTTCTCATCGATGACTAGTTCAATGCTGTAGTTGTGTGTCTGGTTCTTTAACCTGAGGTGCATCAGTAGTTCATCTTGAGTGTATTATAGTTTGACTATACCATAACTTGGTCTACTAGCCATTTAGAATCTTGAGGTGTATGTTGACCATAGCATGTTCATTGTAGAAATTGGATTGCACTAATAAGGGATCTATTAACCTCGGTAAAGGAGTAGTCCTATGATGATTATAAGATCGAGTCCTTAAGCCTATGGCCATGGTAGTATGAAATAATAGAAAGAAGTTTCTATTAAAATTTCACATCAAACTCGAATCAAATGATTCACTCATATAATGGGTGTTAGGTCCAACGAGTTTGTCTTGACCTTGATCCTGTCAGGGCTCATGATAGAGGAATCCAATCATACTAGTAGCTACACCAAAAGGTTCATATTTGGTTCTGATGGATTGCCACCACATACTGTTAGATGTCTTTAATGAATTTTGGGATCAATTAGTATTGTCTTAATGATTGATAATTCTAATTGGATGAATTAGAAGAGTTCTAATCTATCGAAAGATATTTCAATGATACGATGATGGAGATCATGACATGTCCCATTACCATACAGAACTGAACCTAACTATGTCAAACAAACTAGGGTTTGGGTCTAGATGTCATCAATTGGGCTAACCTAGTTTGATTAATTTGGATTAGATCTAATTAGGTTCAAGAAAATCATGCTAGCACATGATTGATCTTGACTTTGTCTTTCTGTCATCTTACTAGTTTGTCTTGATTGAGCCAAATTGGATTTGGCTTATCCAAAAATCCTGTATGGATTTGTCTAGGTCTAACTAGATCTTGCCTAGGTCAGATCAGCCCTTGTCTTGGTCCAAGATGGAGGGCACCAGCATAAGACCTATTCTTGCAGGAATTGAAGTAAGAAGCATGTGCTCCTAGAGATTTTATAGCGGCGCACACCCACAGATGGTTCGTAAAGGGAGAGAGAGGGTGCATGCCCACTCTTGGCATGCACCCATAGTGGATAGAGCCTTGGGGTGTTGAAATTCAAAGCGTTTGAATGTTTTTAGGAAGTTTGAAAAGTTCAAACTCCTTTGAGATTTGATCTCTACACCACCCTATCCCTTATCTAGATGAAGGGCACCATTTCTCTCCAATTTTGTATGACAAAATAAGAGAGAATTCTGATGTTAGCATGGGATTAAGGGAAGAGTCCTTCTGCTTAAGCAAATCAGTTGCTTAAAGCCCTAGGACTCTAGGGTTGCTCCTAGTCTATAAATTGATGTGCTGCGCCCTAGTTTTTTCTTTGGTATTGCAATTAATCCATGTTAAAGCCCTACCCCTCCCCCTATCTCCATGCCCTCTCTTTCTAATCCTCTCCCTCTTCTCCATGCCCATGGTGTTTGGCAAAACAGCAAGAAAATATTGAGATCCTATTGCTACCAAGAATAAGTCAAGACGATCCTGTTCGTGAGATGGATGTAGTGCCATCGAAGATCAGATTTAAGGCATCATAGATTGATATCAGATTTGATATTTTAAGATCAGATCCAGAAGGAAGAGACCTTTAGATCCAACTTGAGTTGACTCCGATAGAGACCGGATGCATATGTGGCTAGCACGAAACCTCGAAGATTCATTAGATCATCACTACAGGTAAATCATTTACCCAATCAACTAACATGAGATGTTACTAATTTAATTTTATTTTTATTTTTTCTACCAGATCAATCTAATCAGATCTAAAAATTCTCAAATCTGATCAGATGATTATAAAAAATTTTTGAAAATTCTGCTTCAGATTAGATCTGATAAGATCGATCCTACGGCCTAGGTGTTAGATATATGTGCCCTAGAAGCCAGAATTGGCTGACACTTGTAATACACTTCTAGGGGTAAAATTATAATTTTGACTATAATTAATGAAATGGGTTATTTTCTATCACACATGTGTATTTAGTGTCTGTGATACATCCTTTGAGTTAATGGTAATGATAATTCATATTTTCAAGAGTTGAAAATTTAAGACATGAATAATCATTATTAACTCATAAACAGCTCCCGACCATAGGATCATCACGAGGATGGTGATTGATCCGGTAGGTTGGTGTATGATCGCTTCTCTTTAGTAGATGAGTCTTGAGTCTACGGTGTGGAGACACCGGAGCGAGAGTACAGGTACTCGTTAGAGAACGAGGGCACTGAGCGTGACCACCTCGAGTAGTCATTAGGAAGTCTACCTTCTCGTCAATGACTGACTTGATGCTGCAGTAGTGTGTCTGGTTCTTTGACCTGAGATGCATCGGCAGTTCACCTTGAGGGTGTTATAGTTTGACTACACCATTACTCGGTCTCCTAGCCATATGGAACCCTGAGGTGTATGTTGGCTGTGACATGTTCATTGTAGGAACTGGATTGCATCAAGATGGGATCTATCTACCTCGGTGGTAGAGGAGTAGCCCTATGATGATCATGAGAATCAAGTCCTGAAGCCCATGGCCATGGCAGAGTGAAATAATAGAAAGAGTTTCTATTTAGATTTTCACATTGGACTCGAATCGAATGATTACATCATATGACAGAGACTAGGGTTTGACGAGTTCACCTTAACCCTAATCTGATCGGGGCTCAAGATAGAAGAACTTAATCACACAGGTAGCTGCACCAAGAGGTTCGCATTCAGCTCTGATGGGTTGCCACCATATACTGCTAGGTGTCACTGGTGGATTTTGGGAGCAATTAGAATGATTTAGATGATCGATCATTCTAGCTGTTCGAATCAGAAGAGTTCTGATCCATCGAAAGGAGTTTCGATGATGTCTATGATAGAGATCATGACATATCCCATTACCATACAGAACTGAACCTAACTGGGTCACACAAACAAGGGTTTGAATCTGGTGATCATCAATTGAACTGATCTAGTTCAATTGATCTGAATGAGATTCAATTAGGTTCAAGGAAATCGTGCTAGCACTCGATTGAACCTAACGTTCTTCTTTTACTATCATAAATAAGTTGTCCTGACTGAGCCAAAGGAGTTTGTGCTCAATCAGAGGCCTTCATATGGTCTGACTGGAGGTTGTCCAAGTCAGAATAGGTTGTCTTATTTGTAAGACATTACCTGCCATTTTTGGTCACCTGCCATTTCTTGTTCTTTGACTTTGGTCAAAGTTCTACCTTTGACTGGTCAAACGTTGACCATTGACCCTTTGACTTTTGACCACATGTCATGCACCTATTGGAGAGCTGGTGGGGGCCTGTCCCCCTGCCAGAACCTGGCAAGGAGAGGGCGCACGCCAAGGGTGGCGTGAGCCCAAAGGAGGCGCCTAGGAGTCCTTGTTGGACAAGGACTCCACCTCCCTTTTGGATTCCAATCAGAGTCCTACTAAGAATCCAGTTTGACTGGTCTTAGGCGCCCTCTAAGGAGGAATCCAGGGGTCTCTATTCCAACCAATCAGATTTAGATCTGATTTCACAAAGGGTTGTGATTGGTTGAGAGGAAAGGAGTTGGATCACAAGAGGTCTATAAATAAGACCCTGCGCCCAACCCTAATTCTATAGAGATTTTCCATGCCCCAAGGCTGCCTCGCCCCTCTCCTCCCATGCCTGGCACCTGAGCACTCTGAAAGGATCTTGATGCAGGCCTGGACACACATCGATGAGCTACTATCGAAGGCAAGCATCTCCTCATAGCTTCTAGTGTCGTCAACTAGGAGAGCTTGGAGAGCATTGGCATGGACAGATCAATGCTATGATGCGGGCAGATCGGGCTGAGGACCGCACATCTCATTTGGGGCATCGTGAGAGACATGATGTCCAATCTCAGCATGCATTTTGGAGTCACGTACTTCGAGGATATGTTGGCCCATATTTTAGCTCTAGCTCATGCTCCAACTCCAACACCACCTCCAGCTCCAACTCCGACTCTAGCTCCAACTCCAGCTTTCGATGATGATGATGATGATTTAGATTTAGGAGACTTTTGATGTATTTTATTTTTTAAAAAAATATTATAATAAATTTTATTCGA
>QRFJ01001631.1:129544-164725 GCA_006176705.1 Cocos nucifera
AAATGCTTCTCCTCTTGCTCTCCACGTCCAAAAGGTGTTTTGGACTTAGTTTGGTTGATTCAGAGATCAAGAAGGTGATCAAAACAAGAAGGCTGCGCTGCTCAAATGGACGATCTGCAATCTTGAAAAGAGTTTTGAAGATCCTCCAATCAGATCCAGATCTAATTTTTGGAGGTGTGATAGAGAAAAAAGAGGATCTCCATGATCAACCCGAGTGGATACCAGTAGAGGCCAGGCGCTTGCGTGTGTACGATCCAGAACCTTCCGCTGAATCAGGATCATCTACAGGGTAAAGGATTACCCAAAGCAGTAAATATAATTGATTTAATTTATCTAATTTATTTTAATTATTTAAATAATAATAATTAGATTAAATATCAGATCTATTAAGATCAAAGAAAAAATTTTTGAAAATATCTCTATACGATCAGATCTGAACGAACCTGACCGAAAATCAGATTTTCCTTCAACTGGTTCAGAGCCGTTTCTAGATTGTTTAGATCTATTTTAAATTTATTTTAATTAAAAAATAAAGTGATTTAAATTCACATAGATGTATCAAATCTAAAATAGAAAAATTAAAATAAAATGATTGGATCTAAGAAATGAAATATGCATGACTAGTTCTAAATAGAATAGTTCTATAGAATAGTTTTGCATGTTTTATTTAATTGATTAAATCATATTTAGATCTTTATTTCTTTTTTATATTATAAGTTATAATAACATCTAAAAAAGCAAAAAAAAATTATTTAATTTTAAATATCATATGAGATATGATAGATGGCATGACTAGACTATTGTAGAATAGTTCTACATAATTTCTAGATTAGAATTTATTTTGATAAATCAATTTAAATCTAATTTTATATTATTATTAGATAATTTAGATCTGAAAATATGCATAAATTGATACATGAGATGTATGCAAAATATGCCTTGATTAGATCTAAATTGTATATGAGATATATGATATAGATCTAAACTTTTTGTAGTATTACATGTTCCTGATTAAGCGTTCCTCTTTGCCGTCCGGTCATAAGAAAAAGAAGGGTTTTAAGGCCTCTCTTCCCATTCGATAGGTGTTCTATGACGTGTAGGGGTGCTGCGGTTCGTCTTAATCAAAACCCAAACTACTTTCCAAAACCCTAGATCTGAAATCCTAGGATTTATTTGCATATTTTTTTATGAACCCAACTTAATTAAAATTAAGATTATGAAATATTAATTAGGTCTAAAATTGAGAATTTCAGATCTAAGATATATTCATAATACTGGGTTCGGGCTTGGGTAGCTCAATTAGGTCTAAGCGGTTGATCAAACCGAATCAAGAGTTGGTTAGATGGGATCAACAATGCTTAAATTGACCAGCCTAATAGGATTAAGTCTGGGTCAAGATCGAGTCACGATCAAGAAGACCTAATTAGGCTCAGAGGTTAGAGTCTGGATTGTAGGCATAACCTAATTATTCTGCTCAAACAATTTGTGTCTAAGTAAGTTTGCACATACGACGACTCTGGTTTTAATTGGAGCTACTCGACCTGAATGCTTCTTTGCGAGTTAAGGCATATTCCTCCACGGTCCACTTACTGGCCATATCTTTGACACAGTTCTGATTGAGGTGGTCAATAATCCGAGCTAACCCATGCCACTAGGTTAGTCATAATTGTTATGACTAAGCCAAGTCTAGTTTAATGAGACCTGAAATAATTCTCCCTAAGAAAAGATTAAGTCTGAGGTCTTCCACCATTGTAGATGTGCGGCCCTTCCGGAGGTTGATTTTTCTCGGCTGGATACAGTGGCTCAGTTGCACCGGGAAGCGCAACCATGTCTATTAGCATTGATGCTATGGGCGGAGGATGAGTTGGGCTCAATATTTGGATAGGTGAGAGACCCAATTAGGAATCCCAGTCTTGCAAATGGGTCTGACTTAACTAAGGAGTGGATCAATATTTGGATATGGTGAGATTCCATGAATTAGAGACCAAGTTTGGGTGCACCATGATTAGAGAATCATTGAACAAGAGATTGTTCACTCATTGGCTAACCATCACCAATAACTGTAGGTAGTGATGAGTCAGTTGGTGAGACCGCACACACCACTGAAATCATTAATCACGGAGATTTTGGCATCTCTACAAGGAGTGTAGGATCCAGAAAATAGTGGGAGCTAATTTTTTAAAAATAAAATCCTAAACAAATTGTCAAGTCAATAATATAGTATCATAACTAGAATCTTTACTCTGCAGGAAAATAGTCTGCGTCCAACTCACTGGCACGTAATCCTAGACACCATAGACCGACTGAACCCAATTAAAATTGGCTCAGGAACTACAAAAATGTTTTGGATTCAAGAAGTTAACATGTTTGACCAGGACCTCCCACCTTATCCAGCGTCCATCCACTGATAAGAGAGCGTCTATTGGAAAAATGGATTGACGAAGATAATAAGGCCAGATTTACTACATGTTGGGCTCCGAATGTCTATGATGTAGCTCCAGGCCAAGCATAAGAATGGGTGCTCGCCAAAGTTGGCTCACCGCAGGAATGTTGGTGAACAAGTCGGCAGCCAATATCAAGTCACGAAATGACTTTTTATAGGCTAAGATGCTGATGGACAGCAGTCAAGATCACGTCTGACAAATGATCTAAGACATGGAAGAGCTTGAGAAGCTCGTATGAAGTTGACTTGGATTTGCAGAACGATATATTCTGAATCCTTGATGATGCATATGGGCAATTCATCATGAATTACCACATGCATAAACTTCAAAATTCCTTGGCGAGTACAGAAATGCTGGTTACCGCTGAGCTTTCTATGAAAGTTCTAAAGGTCAGTTCTTGCTATGGAATGGACTTCTTCCAAAAGAAAGTCTTGGAAAGAAAAGAAAGTCTGTGAAAAGCAAAAGTTAAGAAGGACAAAGAAAGAAGCAGAACGAAGAAGAAGTCCGTGCAAAGGAAAAAGTGTTTCATTGCAACAGCGACGGCCATTGAAGCGGAATGCCCTACTTACCTGGCCACCCTAAAGAACAAGAAGGAAGTCCTTCTGGAGGTATGCTCGTTATTGAGTCTAACCTTACGGTTTCTTCTGCATCCAGTTGTGCTGACTTCTGGTTCTAGTGCTCACATCTTGCACTTCTATGAGGTCTTAGAGATAGCAAGAGGCTGAGGGATGGAGACATGATCCTACCTCGGTTGGAGAAGAGATCTCTGCAGTGAGTGGGAAACATACCCTCTGCGATACCATCTGGTTTAGACTTAGTTTTAAAAGACTGTTATATATGTGCCTGCAGCTAGAGGAATTTGATTTCTTTTCATGCTTAGACAAGAAGGTTATGTGATACCTCTTTAAGGACCATTGTAACATCTTTATGAAAGAAATAAAATTGCAAATGGTTTTTTAATGTCTTTACAGTGCACATATTGATGTACTTGTTCTAACTATCGAGCAAACGTGAATGCCAAAACAACCTAGGGATAGTCCAAAGATAGATCTATGGCACCTGAGATTAGTCAATATAGCAGAAGATAGGATTAACAAATGAGAAAAATGGGTATTGAGTCTGACTTCTTCGAGTCATATCCAACTTGTGAATCTTATCTTCAAGCAAAATGACTAAACTCCTTTTGTTGGACATGGGAGAGGCGCACAGACTTCCTTGCCTAGTACATACTGATGTTGCGGCCCATGTCGAGTGCGGCAGAGCAATTTGTCACTTCATTACCTTTACCGATGATCTTCTAGGTATTGGTTGTATATCTTATAGACATAAGTTGAAGCCTTTGAAAAGTTCAAAGAATTCAGAATGAAGTAGAAAAAACAAACTAGAAAAACCATTAAGTTCTTCGATCAGATCGAGAGGTGAATACCTTAGTCGGGAATTCCTAGACTATCTCTAAGGAAAATGGCATAGTCTCTCAATGACTCTACCAGAAACACCTCAACTCAACGGGGTTCAGAACGGAGAAATCGGACTCTATTGGATATGGTGATCCATGATGAGCTCACAGGACCTTCCAATTTTTTTGGGACATTCATTATTAACTTCAATCTATTTACTGAATAGGTTCCCTCTAAAAGTTCCTACCACACCGTATGAGATATGGCGTTAAGAAACCAGTCTGATCATCTCAAATTTGGGGTTGTCCGCTCATGTCAAAAGACAACAAGGCGGACACAGTTAGAGTTTAGGTCCTCTAGAGCTCGATTCATAAATATCCTAAAGAGTCATTAGGATACTATTTCTACATTGCAGAAGACCACAATGTGATTGTGAGTCGACATGCCATATTTCTTGAAAAATAGTTTATTCAAGATAGCGGCATTGGAAAAGAATTAAGCTTGATGAGAAAGTCTCACAAGTACAAACTAGCAAGGACAATGGAACCAAATCAGGTTGACCAATAAGAACACTACCTCCTCCACCTCGTAGATCGTAAGAGTTTCATCCCCTCTGAAAGATATTAGTATTATTTAGAGGAAGTAGAGGAAATTTCCTCATAGGTAATGGGCTCATGGTGATGATCCCAAACCTACAAGAGGCGATATCAGATATCGACTCCGAGAAATGGCTTGAGGCAATGAAGTCAGAAATTGACTCGATGCACTCAAACCAAGTCTGGACCTTGGTAGATCCACCAGAAGGTATAGTACCTATTGGGTGTAAATGGATCTTCAAGAGAAAGATTGTGCAGATGGAATGGAGACACTTCAAGGCTAGAACTGTGGCAAAAGGTTATAGTCAATGCAAAGCATTGACTATCAGGATACCTTTTTCCCTAGTCTATGCTAAAATCCGATCTCCAAATGCTTGCTTCTGCAGCCTATTTCGATATATGAAATATGGCAAATAGACTTGAAAAAAACGGCATTTCTAAATGGATATCTTGAAGGAAGATACTAATGAACAGCCGCTAGGTTTCACATCCAGTGATTATTGATCACAAGTTTGCAAGCTGCAAAGGTCCATATATGGACTTAAGCAAGCATCTCGGAGCTGGAACATCGTTTCAATGAGTGATCAAAAGTTTGGTTTCATCAAAAACGAAGAGGAACCATGTGTTTTCAAAAGAGGTCAGTGGAGCGCTGTTGTCTTTCTCTATGTACGTGGATGACATCTCCTTATTGGAATACGATATTCCATGTTGACACAGTCAATTGGTTGTCTCAAGGAATCTCATGAAAGACCTAGGTGAAAGCATCCTTTATTCTAGGAATTAAGGTCTTAGGATAGACCGAATAGGTGCTAGGACTTTCACTAGAAATGTACATAGAAGTACTAAGAGGGTTTAGTATGGAAACTCTAGAGGGATTTAATACCCTTCAGACATGGTATTCATCTTTCCAAGAAGATGTGCCCCAGCACACCTTGAGGAAATAGAACGCATGAGCAAGATCCTTTGCTTCTGCAATAGGGCAGCCTCATGTATGCCATGCTATGTAACGACCTGATATAGACCATGCTGTGAGTAGTCCCAAGCAGATATCAATCAAATCAGTGAAGAACACTGGACTTCTGTGAAATGTATCCTTAAGTACTTGAGAAGAACTAAGAGATATAGTGTTCTTTAGTAAAGAGAAATCCAAGTCAGGATATCACAGACTCGGACTTCATGTTCGACATAGCTAGATGATCGAAAGTCGACATCTGGGAATCTGTTTGATGTTGCAAGGTGGGCTGTCAGCTTAGAAGAGTTCAAGCAAACGTGATAAGCAGATTCCACCATGGACAAAGCAATATATGCCTGCATCAGAACTGCAAAGAACAGTTCTGGTACAAGAAGTTTGCTGCAAAATTAGGACGTAATGCCATCAGATCCCACTCCTCTTACTCGAGCAACAAAATGGCGCCATAGCCCTTGCTAAGAGCGCACGAGTCTCACCAGAATCCAAGCTAGCATTGAGCGCGATACATCTCATCCGCAAAGTACCTTGAGAAAGGTTACGTTGAGGTAAGAGAGTCCAACTTCCACAGATAAGCGGCAGAATCCACTTACAAAGCCATTGGCAGCAGAGATAAAGCACTGTGAAGAGAGGACTTAGACTTGTAGCCAATTGGCTTTAGGACAAGTGGAGATTCTAAATAATATTGCCTAAAAGCCAGAATTGGCTGACAACTTGTAATACACTTCAGGGCAAAATTAAATTGGAATAAATTAAGAAATGGTTATTTTCTATCACACATAGTGTATTTAGTGTCGGTGATACACTCTTGAGTTAATGGTAATGATAATTCATATTTTCAAGAGTTGAAAATTTAACAAGTGAAATAAATCATTATTAAACTCATAAACAGCTCCCTGACCATAGGATAATCATCACGAGGATGGTGATTGATCCGGTAAGGTTGGTGATAGACTCGCGCTTCTCTTTACTAGATAGTCCTTGAGTCCTACGTGTTGGACACACCGCGAGCGAGAGTACAGGTACTCGATTAGAATGGAGGCACTGAGCGCTTTGACCACCTCGTAGTCATTAGAAGTCTACCTTCTCACATGACTGACTCGATGCTGCAGTAGTGTGCCTGGTTCTTTACCTGAGATGCATCGGCAGTTCACCTTTAGGGTGTTAATATGTTGACTACACCATACTCGGTCTCCTAGCCATATGAACCCTGAGTGGTATGTTGGCGTGACGATGTTCATTGTAGGAACTAATTGCATCAAGATGGATCTATCATACCTCGGTGGTAGAGGGAGATACCTACTGATTGATCATGAGAACATGTCCTGAAGCCGCCATGGCTCATGGCAGACATGAGAATAATAGAAAGACGTTCTACTTAGATTTCACATTGGACTCGAATCAAAAGGATGATTACATCATAACCAGAACTAGGTTGACGAGTTCACCTTAACCCTAATCGCGGATCGGGGCCAGATAGAAGAACTTATCACAGATAGGCTGCAACCAAGAGTGTTCGCAACTTCAGCGATCCGCCGTGGTCGATGATGATGATGATTTAGATTTAGGAGACTTTTGATGTATTTTATTTTTTAAAAAAATATTATAATAAATTTTATTCGATAATAAAATTTTAGCATTTCAAAATAATTTTTATATTTATTATATTTTCTTATGTTATATATCTATATTTATCAAGTAAAATATGTAAAAAAATAAAAATTTTAATTTTTTTAATCATTCAAGATCTACAATAGTGGTTTTATAACTACTGCCATATCCGTGCCAACCGCTGTCATAGGTCCCTGGTGCAAACGGTGTTAACCATTATATTAGACCTATTGCAGCGGTTAAGAAACCGCTGCTATAGATTACCTATGGCAGCAGTTATATAACTGCTACTATAGATAACCTATGGTAGCTGTTACATAACTGCTACTATAGGTCGATCTATTATAGCAGTTTATAAATCACTGCAATAGGCTATCTATGGCAGTAGTTCAAACAATCGGTGCCATAGAACTACGGTGATGGCTGCAGTAGCAGTAGTTAAAGAATCACCGTCATAGCCTATGGTAGCAATTTTTTGGGCTATTGGGCTATGGCAGCGGTTACGAACCACTGCTGTAGCCCTTTTTTGTAGTAGTAATTGTTAAAATCTTTTTGATTGAATGAATCCTTTAATTAATATGCTTGCATATAAAATTCCTTGCTCGAAATACTTCTTATGTTTAATGGATTGATTTTGATGCTTGCAATGAATTCATATCATGTTATTGAATGTTTTGATTTTAAAGAATAATATGCTCTCCTGTATATATATCATGCTATGGATGAAATGGTTTATTTTAAAATTCAACATAATATATTAAGTCTTTCCATATCAATTTTATAATTAATAAATTTAAATTAAAAGATGCTTATTGAATATGAATGTTTAAATTGCTAAACCAATAAGAAAAACTAATTTTTGATATTTTCCCATAAAATGCTTAGATATTGAGATTCTACTAAAAGGTGCATGACTTAAGTACTTGAAAATAAGACATTCAATTCATACAAGATCAAGTACTTAAAGTATTAATTTGAATTGTATCTTAGGTTAACCCCTAAGGATTTCAAAACTTTCTAGTTGAATTGAACACATAAAGCCTTCATCCAGTTTTCTCTTGATTTGATCTTATTTAAATTGATTATTAGAACCCCCCTAATTGATTATTTTTTATGATGTTCTTGAATCTTTTGAAGACGATATCTAAAAAGATGTTTCAAAAATGTTATCATTTATCTTTAAAGCTAAAATTTTAAAGAGAACATTAGTTTTAAGTAATTGGTATCAAATAGCTCACTATTTGACATGTATTTAATTGATTTATCTTTTGGCAAAAAGAAAAAATATCTTTATTTCAAATCTAATTTTGCAGAGCTATATGTTTGATATGATATCATTTAAAATAAATTTAAAAATACATACCTTTTTTGAATCTATAATTGCTTGATATTTCTTAAGAAAAGGAAGAAATGATCTTTTCGAAGAATGACTGAAAATTTCTTTATGATTTGCTTTAACTAATTTACTGATATCAATTCAAATTGATTTATCATTCTAAATCCTTAAACTATTTAATTTGAATCAATTCATCTTAATTTAATTCAAAACTAAAATCATTAGTATCAAGCTAAATTTGCTATTGATCTTTAAATGGTATTGAACCAAGAAAATCATGATTTGATCTAAAACTTTGTTTAATTGGTATCAAAAAAATCTTTCAAAGAAATGACTTTGTTTGTTAAAGTAAGGAGAAGAAAATATTAAAGAAAAAGTAATTATTTAATAAAAAAGGCCTTTGAAATTAAAAATATATTTTAAATTTTAAAAATCTAAATTTACTGGTTAAATTCGTATTGAATTTGCTTGATTTGAAATAAAGAAGGAAAGAAAGTTGAGAAGTAAATTAATCTTGCTATAAGTACGAAAAATAGGAGAAGAGATATTTTCTAACTTGATTTGATTAAAACATTTTTGACTAATTTGAAAACATATTCTTACTCCAAGGAATAAATTTTGAAATCCATTTGAAAATTCAAATTTGATCCTAAATTTCTCAAGTGCATTGCAAAATTCTTATGAATTATTTATTTTGAAATCATATTTTACTTAAAGCAATGAATTTGAAACTATGACTATCTTATGCTTTAATACTGTTTATTTTATTTTGCTCGATATATTTTTGATGCATACCTCTTTTAAATTTAATTGACTAAAATTTCTTAAGAAAATAAAAGTTAGAATATTAAAGTATATATTATGCTTTCATATTCAAATATTTTGAAAAGCTCTATTCCTCTTAAAACTTAAAAATGCATATTTAAAAATCTGAATAAAGATCATATTCATTCAAAAAGAGGAAGAGCATATAATATTTAAATTCAACCTAATTTTTGAAATTAAAATAAAAATTTGAAACTTATTTTGAGTCAAATGATAAATTTTCAAAAGAAAGATTATTCATTTAAATTGATTTCATGAGTTTAATATATCTCTTAATTTAATGCTTTGATGTTGATTTTGATGACTCATATAAATTAATTTTCTGAACTTAATGTAATTCTTACTTTGATATAATCATATTATTGATATTGATGATTATTTCTTATTTCTTTTCCATGAGCTTTTTGATGCTGTCAAAAAGGGGGAAAGGAATATTGAGTTTATGCTTGAAGAAACTCATTCGAATTGTATTGATGCTTGAAATGAAAACTTAATACCCACTGATATGAATTGAAATATTTTTTTTATGAGTATATGAAATATGTGCAATGAGCCAAAAGAATAATTGAGAATATTCTTGAAGTACTCATTCATGTATTTAATCTATACTTCATGATACTTTTTAGCAAAATGCATAGAAATATATTATTTGCTTTTATTGTGCATATACTCAAGATTTTATCATCATCAAAAAGGGGGACATTGTTGACCCTGAGATTGATTTTGATGATTCCAAAATATTGAGTATATTATGTATCTAATCATGTATTTCAAGAATATGTGTAGAATTTTTCAAGTACCCAAAATGAAGAATTTATCTCAAGAATAAATTCTCTCAAGATGCCATGCCAAAATACTTAAAAGAGCAAATTCACACATATTTGGATGGCTTGGTATGAAGAAAGTATGATTGAAAGAAGAGAAATTAAAATTGAAGGAAGCAATTATATTTAAAAGAGTTTGGGATCAAGAAACTTAAGTTTGGAAGGTCAAACATTGAAGAAAAATGAAGTTAGAATTTTTTGAGACATCTCGGATTTTTTTTGAGAGCTCTCAAGTGGTCTGGCATAATGAAATAGTATTCTGGCACAGTCTCGAGAGGTCTCGAGTTGAACTCGAGACGTCTCACTCTCAGGAGACAGAAACTTCATTACTGTGCTTTGAGAGCGAGAGGTCTTGTAGATTTCTCGAGAGGTCTCGCAGTTCTGGCAAGACGTCTCGTAAAAAATCGAGAGCTCTCGAAATTTGGCGAGAGGTCTCGTGAAAATCGAGAGGTCTCGATCTATACGAACAACCTTCAATGGATAGTTTTTCAATGGCTATTTTTCGATCCCAACGACTATTTTTTGGACCTTTCAATGGCTAGAACTCTTACTCTAACCTTCTCTAAAGGTTTTTGAAGGTGGAGAATCAATTGAAAAACAAAAGAGAAAGAGATTAAGGGATTTAGAGAGAGAATTTTTCAGATTTTGTGAGGAACATTGAATATCCAAAGAAAAGAAAAAAGAGAGGAGTATTGTGCACAGATTTCAGCGAGCCTTCAAAGCAATCTTCTCCAACATCTTTCATATCCTCTCAAGTATAATTTGAACAAAAGCCAAGCTTCAGTTGAGCACATTATCAACTTGTTCTTTAGGATTTAAAAGAGTTTATACTCTATTTTTTATATTATGTTTAAACTTTACTTGTATTTTTTGATTTCTTTACAAGTTTTTTTGGAAGAAAGAAACTTGGAGTTTAGGCCCATACAAGCCTAAAATTGGATATTATAGGTTTTGGTTGGTGATCCCAAAAACCAACTAGGTTGTTAGTGAACCCGAAAAAGTAATGGTGTTAGATTTTGGTTGGTGCTCCTATGAAAACCAACTAGGTTTGTTTGTGATCCTGGAAAAACAAACATACTATAATCAAGGGTAGATTATAGTGAAATTTCCAAGAAAAGCTTGGGAAGTGGACGTAGGAGCAGTTTGCTACGAACCACTATAAATCTTTGTATGTTTGTGTTGTGCATTTTTCTTCTATCTCTCTATATACTTTGCATGCTTATAATTCTTACTTTACTTTCATAGTTTGATTTTGTTATCTTAATTCCACTACTCATAATATATACATCTCATCCTCATTTAGATTAAAATCAAAGCACATAATTGTTTAGAGTTAAATTTGGCCAAAGCTTTTATAAGAACCCAATTCACCCCCCCCGCCCCCCTTCTTCGGTTGCAACCTCTGGGCAACATAGTTCAACTTATTTTTAATTGTAATGTCATTTTTTTAGATGATTGTCATTGCTGTCTCTCTTTTCTGATGAATATAATTTTTATTGGCCTTTTGGCCAAAGCTAATTATTATTTATCGATAAAGGAAGATTATTATGATATCGTTATGAGTGATGTTGTAATAATGCATGGACAATAAAGAAATGGCATTTATATTTTGTCACAGCCTGTACATGTAATGTATGCAACTAATAAATGTCCCAAATTAGATAATATCAATAATACCTACATTTGGCCAAAAAGGGAATCCTCGATGCTGATAATTATGAATCATTACTGACTTTTGAATCCTATCTTCTTGGAAAGATGACAAAATCATCTTTTACTGAAAAGAATGAAAGAAAGAGCTAGTGAAGTTCTAAGTCTCATATGTAGTGATGTATGTAGATCTATGAACACTATCGCCAGAGGTGGATATCAATATTTCATTATGTTTACAAACGACCTATTTAGGTATGGATACGTCTATCTCATGAAACATAAGTCTAAATTATTTTAAATATTCAAATGATTCCATAATGAAATAGAAAAATAAACTAAAAATAGTATTAAAACTCTTTGATTAGATCGAGGAGGTGAATATTATCCAACGAGTTTTTGACATATCTAGGAGAGAATGAGATTCTCTCATAATGGACTCCTCTAGGGATATTATAGCATAATTGTGTATCAGAATGAAGGAATTTAACTTTGTTGGACAAGGTTTGATCCAAGATGGGGTTTGCTAGTCTGCTTATTTCATTTTGAAATGATGCTCTTGAGACTGCATATTTTATATTGAACAATATTCCAAGTAAATCTATTGCAACGACTCCATATGAGATATGGACTGGGCATAGGCCTACACTCTCTTACCTTCAGATTTGGGATTATTTGGCCTACATCAAATATTTGTAAATAAATAAACTTGGACCCCGATCCAATTAGTGTGTGTTTATAAGGTACCCCAGAAAACCTAGGGGTTCTTACTTCTACCATGCTAAGAACAAAAAGTATTCATCAGCAATAGGGCAATCTTTTTAGAAAAGAAGTTTCTTAGTGAAAGAACTATTGCCTCAACGATCGAACTTGAGGAAGTTCGATCGATAAAGAATTAACAACGATAGCCAAACCAAAATTGAATTTGGTTAGATCAAACCAGATCCCAGTGTACCTACACCACTAAGATGATTTGGTAGAGTACCGCATTAGTTGGACAAATACTATAATTTCTTGGCTTGAGATGGTGATCCTATCAAACTCGATGAGAATGATGAAGATCCGATCACTTACATAGATGCTATATCGATACCTAATTCTAAGAAATGGCTTGAGGCCATAAAATTCGATAAAGAGTCCTTAAAGTTTAATAATGTGTGGACATTAGTTGACCTACCTGAAGGGGTTAAATCCATTGGATGTAAATAGATCCTCAAGAAAAAAAGGGGCACAGATGAGAAGGTGCGGACCTATAAAGCCCATCTAGTTGCCAAGAGGTATCATCAATGTTATGGTATTGACTATGATAAGACGTTCTCTTTTATGGCAATGCTTAAATCTGTTCAAATTATGCTTGCAATAGCTGCCCATCTGGACTATGAGATCTGGTAGATAAATGTGAAGATGGGTTTTCTAAATGGAGAGCTGACTAAAGAAGTGTATATGACACAATATAAAAGGTTTACATTCATAGACTAGTTCAAGATGTGCAAGCTTTAGAGATCCATTTATGGATTGAAGCAGGCACCTCAGAGTTGGAACATGCATTTTGATAAGGTGATCAAAATATATAACTTCATTAAGAATGGAGAAGAGTCCTACATTTACAAGTGCGCAAATGGTTTGGCAATTATTTTTCTTGTCCTGTACATGGATGACATTCTCTTAATCCGAAATGACGTCCATACACTATAAGAAATAAAAGTATAGTTGTCATCTTAGTTCTTCATGAACGATATGAGTGAAGCATCTTACATCCTAGGGATGAAAATCTTTAGGGATAGATCTAAGAGGATGCTTGGATTATCCCAGTCCACATACATAAAAACTATGCCGAAGAGGTTCAGCATAGAGAATTTTAAGAACGGCATCTTTCAATAGGCCATGAAATTTCTCTTTTTAAGAAGGATTGTCCGACAACTCCTAAAGAGAGAGAGTGTATGAGTAAAATTTCATATGCTTTAATAGTGGGATCTATCATGTACGCTATGACATGTACAAGACTAAATATGGCATACTAACTAAGAGTAGTGAGTAGATACCAATCTGATTCAGAGAAGAACCACTAGAAGGTGGTGAAAACCATCCTTATGTATTTAAGAAATACTAAGGATCAATGGCTCATTTATAGTGACTCAAATTTGAAATTTATAAGATTTATAGACTCTAGCTTTCAATCTAACCATGATGATAGCAAGTGTGTCAGGTTATATCTTTATCCTAAATAGTGGAGTCATCTGCTGGAAAAGTTTTGAGCAATACACTATGGCAGACTCAATTTGCAAGATGGAGTATGTCGCAGCATCCGGTGTTGTGAAGGAAGCTATGTGGCTGACAAAGTTCATCATTGAGCTTGGAGTAGTATCCTTTCTGGATGGTCTGATCTTGCTCTATGATGATAGCACTGGAGCAATTGCTTAGATGAAGGAACCAAAAGCATACCGACGAACAAAGCATATATTACGCTGCTACCATCTGATCTAGAAGATCATTGATCGAGGTGACATCGACCTTCAGAAGATTAATGAAAGGAGAACTTGGCCGACCCCCTTACTAAAGTCTTGGTAGTAAAGGAGATCCATGACCATAAGTTGAACATGGATATTAGATACTGTACTAAGTGGCTTTAGAAAAAGTGGCAATTATTAAAAAATATGTACTAAAACCAATCATTAGTCAATTGATGGTTGTGCTAATCCTGTAAATATAAATAATTTATTAATAAATAAAATATTTATTCTAAAATTTTTTATCATAAATTTACATCTTTTAATGAACTTCTATGTTATGATGAAGTCCTTAGGACTATTTAAATTTGATAAAAAAAGAATTTATCAATTTGCTTTTAAAATTGTTTACAACCAAATATTACATTATCAATCAGGACGATAATGTTTATTGAGTATAGATCATTGTATGCCATATAGGTTGGTTGTCCTCTTAACCAAGGAGTGTGGAGATACTAGTATGGTATATAGGTAAAATGTCGGGGTGCATCATCATTGAATGTGACCAACTTTGGAGCATTCCACAGTCAAGAATTGCTTTGATGGGATATAGATATAAAGTGTCCCTTGAACCTGAGATCACCATGGTGGCGTGCAAGCAACTCACTCTGCTTTGGTGCTAAACAACTTAAATTTCTAATTTAATGATGGAAGATTTCTAGGCATAGTCATGTACTTACAAAGTTAGTAAGTGATCGAGATGGGATTGACCACTCCAAAGAGTTTGGAGACAATGCATTGCTATATTTCAATTTAGCAAAACCTTAGCTAGGGTAATCCATGAGATGGATTTTGTATTTTAAAATACAATATTAGGGTTAATAATTAAACCTTGAGTCATCCTATGAGCTTTTATGGTCAAGAGGATGAATTATATGAAAACTACATCAACATGGGTTCTAAGAGTATTGTTTTATACATTCAATCTATCCGGCTGTCGGATATCATTGCTAGATGGTCACTTTAATTGGTATTGAAATTTATTTCTATGCCACCAACTTAGGTTCAAACTTATGAGATCACACACATAAGTGGTCTCAATCTGATCGAATTGTTGGTTAATGATCAAGAATCATTTTTTGGGCAAACAATCAATACGATTGATATTTAACCTAGTCCAAGTGTTATAGGAGGATCGATTAGCAATCAGATTATGAATTGACTTAATTTGATAGAGTGAAAAAGTTGAGATTGAGTCTAATTGAATAAGATTCAATTAGATTTAGTTTGGATTTGATTGGATCAAGTCTAATTGATTTATGGGATAAGCTAATTGTAAGGAAGAACAATTCTCAATTGTACTAGGACCTAAGTGCACCTTATTTTTAATTTGATTAAAAAACTTCAATTAAAATTAAATTAAATTAAATCTAATTTAATTAGGCTCCTAATTGGATTAGCAATACTATTAATTAGGTTGCATCAAGATCTATTTTGATTGGACTAAGGAATTGATTTGACTTGTCAAAGCATAAAGTCCTAGTTAGACTAGGACTCCTCCCTTACATCATCTTCGGCTTCTGCACACCATCTTTCCTTGCACCATCTAGAATAATATATATTTTTTCTTTCAAAATTTATTTTTCATTAACCAATGCTACATCAAATGTTAGAACATAATGATGTAACCCAGTGGCATCAGTTAGATAATAGATATAGAGTGCACATAGTGCCAAATAATAGATAACCAATAACACTATTCAAATCACTAGTGGCTTGGTGTTGAAAGTAGTTCCTTAGACTAAAAATCAACAAATCTAATGTATAATTCTCGTTGGTAAGATCAAATCATAGCCATTTTGAGAATATATATATATATATATATGTATGTATGTATGTATGTATATATACATATCGGAATAATTAGCAGCTCTGATACAATTGTTGTGCCTATGACTGCTCGGAGCCATAGCTATAGATCCAATCTCTTGCGTGGTACCTGGATGTTAATCCAGCAAACCAAAGAAGATCTAAAAAGAAGAGAGAAAGGGATGGTGCCCATGATTTTAGCATTGGAACCAGAGAGAAGAGAGAGAGTTAGGAAGAAAAGCTATGTTATATTCCACTCTCTGTAAAAGTTATAATACCCAGGTTTATATATCCTAACACTTTTGGCACATCACATAAACTCTAATAAATCCAAACCCTAGTTGAAAATCTCTCTTAGGCTAACCCAATACATGAAAGTACTCATGCCCTATGGTTATCCATGCTCTCATCCCCTAGATCTAAATCCAACCCATACATGAGTTAGGCTCCTTAAGACCACTCAAACTAGATCTTAAGATTTCTAGGATAAAGCCCTATCCTAGACCCAAACAGAACTCCCATTCATCTTTGCCCATGAAAATCAAGATGTCTCTATCTGAGACCAAGACGTCTTGCCTGCATATGAGATGACTTATCTTAGAATTGAGTCATCTCCCCTATGTGTCATGCCAAATGTTAGTCTCTATCAAGATGAACATTGAGATTGAGATGTCTTAGTCCATCCCCAAGATGATTCGATAGGAACCGAGTCATCTCTACCTAGGATTGAGACATTTCTAACTATGTGCCAGCCCCTTTCTTAGCTAATTCTTCTTCCTAGCCCTAGTTCTCTGCTCCACCTTGTATCTCAAAGTTTTTAGAGCATCAACTAAGCCCCTCAAGGTCCTCACACCTAAATCTCAAGCTCATGGAGTGCAACACACCACCTCCACCCTAGGACCACATCTATCCTAGCCCTGGGATCAGACATGTCCTAGTCTCTTGGAGTCAATGCCCTGACTCCTCTCATGGCCTTCCAAGACTTGGAAGCACCAGACCATCTACAATCTTCACATTAGTGTATCCAAGCCTTGGCACACCTGGCAATGTTCTCCTATACGATCCCGCTATCACGATCCCGCTATCGCTACATGCCCTAACAGCCCCTTATGCACACCTTGCCACCGCCATCTTTCTTCAACTATTGAGCTACCTTGGAGGTCTTTGGGATGACTGTTTTCTCAGTAGAAGATCTTGGTTTACTCCTTTGCACCATCTTTAGAATTATAGATATCTTTCTACTTGGCAGCCGCATGATCGCTGCACTTGATGCTCCACTTGATGTGATCCCCTCAGAACCAAGCCTATCTTCTTGCATAATCCGCTCCACCTAGATCTATGTAGCCCCAACATTGATACTAGAATATAGCTCCTTCCTCTGCACTCCTCTACTCTAAACTCATGCCGCATCTTCCTCCACCTGTGAAGCAACTAATGGAAACCATGTAGGGTTCTAGGCATGCTATTTCAAACTTTTTCGAAATAGATACGCAGTAGAAGCTAAAATTAATCTAATATTAATTTAAGACATGCTATGATTAGATCATATAATCCTACACATGGATCTAGACATATATATATGCAATGAGAAATTAAATGCATGCGATCAGCAAGTCATATTTGCTGATCGATCTTATGTTTAGAACATAATACCTGTGTGCGGATAGATGATCTCCATAATTTAAAACTACAAGAGAATATTTTTGTATCATGCTATAGCTGCACAATCATCTAACCTCTATGGTGAATCCACACGGAGCTCTTGGTCCCGACCAACTCCATTGAAGTGCTAGCTCCTCACTGGGACCTTCGAAGACTGATCTTGATTGATCTGATTGACCACCTTCTTTCTGATCTCCTGGACACTCCAAAAAATTAGAAGATGTGCTTTGAAGGATGACAAGGTGCTGTGTAATGTTTCATGGTGATCGGGCACTCATGGTGATCAAACTCACCACCTAAACTTAGGGTCCAAACACTAGGATTTTGCACACCCAAAAAATGTTGACACTCAAAAATTCTCTCACGCTCTCTCTCAATAGAACTTTTCTATGAAACAAATTTTCATGGATAGATGAACAGACCTATGCCATACATCCACTCTCAAACCCCTTTTCAAATGGATGACTAAAGAGAGAAAAAATTATAAGTTGGCATGAGAGGAATGGATCAGGGCAAGAGAACTTTTCCCTCCTTTTGACTATTCCGCACACAAAAGTTGCACCCCTCTTTGAATTTCTCTCTCTTAGAAACCCCTCACATAGCATTCCTCACTTGTGTGCATGCCAAAAATATCCCATTTAAATTGGCATACAAAGAGTGGGAAAACCACATGGAAGAGATAGGGTTTGGAGAATTTAGGAGGTTATGACAAAACCACTTGAATTTAAATTCAAATGGTTCTTATCCTCTTGCTGCGCCCACACAGATTAGAAGCACATAGAAGGATGCTCCTTCTACATGCCTCTCTCTAGAGAAAATGCACAAAAATGTGCGATAAATGCATATGGTGCATGGTGAATGGATAAGATATAGAATAGTTCCAACCTCTTAACAACTCTAGTTGAATTCAAAATTCAACTTCAATTTGAACTAGTCCAACCCTTAGACGAGGTCAAAATGAGAAGGGAGAGGAAGCCAACATCAGAATTCAACATGGACAAACTCCACACAATTTAGAATTTGCATGAGAAGGGTGTGGGTCAAAGTAGAGTGGTGCAGGGAGAAGAATTTAAAATTCAAACTTACTTTGAATTTGACCAAATTGGTTTCATCCAAACCAATCTATGCTAACCCAATTAGACCAAGATAAATCTAATCAAATTAGGCTTAAGCCAATCCAATTAAAATTTAAGCAAATTAGAAATTAGTTAGATTCAGGTGCTGATCAAATCAGGGTCGAATCTTCCTTAGCAATTAGGTAATTTCATGACTTGATCGGGTCAAACCCAATCGAATCAAATTCAATCAGATTTAATCAAATCATTATCACTCAATAAAATTAAGCTAATTAGTAATCAAATTGCTAGTTAATTTTTTAAAAATATCAGAGTCCCAATTGGATGGGTGTTTGGGCAATAGAGTCCATCTACATGAAACTCTTGATCGAAGAGTCCCAAACTAGTGGGACTCTTGATCGAAGTATCCCAAATGAATGAAACTTATGATCACAAAGTTCCAAACTTGTGGAACTCTTGATCATAGAGTTCTAAACAAGTAGGACTTAGAGTCTGAGTCCAGTGAGATCCACGAAGGTAGAGTCCCAGTCCAGTGGGACTCCCGATCACAGAGTCCCAATCCAGTGGGACTCTTGACCACAGAGTCCCAGACCATTGGGATTCTTCATGAGCCATCAGATCAGATAGAAACTCCTATTATGTGTGACCTCATAGATTCAAATCCTAAGCTAGTACCATAGGAACCAATTTTCTATACCAATCGATGTGACCATCTAGCAATGGTACTCGATGTCCGGATAGATCAAATAGTCGTAATGCAATATCGACGAACCTGTGACATATGGTTACCGCATAATTCATCTCCTTGATCCTAATGCTCAAAAGATGACCTAGGATTTAACCGTCAATAATAAAAAATCATCTATATTATGTTTCAAATTTTTAATATCCATCATATGGACCACCTCGGCCGAAGTTTTGCTAAATTAAAATATAATGATGCATTTACTCCAACACTTAGAGGGATCAATCCTATTTTGACTCACATACTGACTAAACAAGTACTTGACTACACTGAGTAACCTTCCATCACTGAATTAAAAATTTAGGTAGTCCAGTACCAAAGTATATTGAGTTGCTTGCATCTCACCATGGTGATCTCAAGTCTAAGAGATACTTATATCCATATCCTTCGCAAACAATTCTTGATTGTAGAGAGCTCCGTAGTTGGGTCACATTCAGTAAAATATACCTCTACACTTCACCTGCATGCCATACCAGTATCTCCATACTCCTTGGTTAAGAGGACAACCAATATATATGGTACACAACAACCTACACTCGATATGTTATCATCCAAGTTAACAATGTATCATTTGATCGTGAATAAGTTTAAGGACTAAACGACAAGTCCTCCTTTATCGAGTCTAAATAGTCCTAAGAACTTCATCATAGTTCATTATAGGATGATGTACAAGGATCATGAAATGCCAAAATAATAATTCATTTATTATAATTCAAGTACCATTTACAATCAGCTCAACCATCTATAATCTAGATGATTGGCTTTAAGATAAAATCCCAACAAACTCCCACTTAGACTAAAGCTAATCCGAATAGTATTGAATATCCATCTTCTATTTATGATTATCGAACTCTTTAATCCTAATGGCTTTAGTTAATAGGTCGGCCATGTTCTCCTTCCTGTTGATCTTCTAAAGGTCGACATCACTTCCTTCCATGATCTCTTGTACAAGATGGTAGTGATGCGGAATATGTTTGATAGACTGATGTGCCTTTGGCTCTTTCGCTTGAGATATGGCTCCAGTATTGTCATAGTAAAGCAGAACCAGACCATCTAAGGAGGGTGCCACTCTCAGCTCACTGATGAACTTCCACAGCCATATAGCTTCCTTCATAGCATCGGATGCCACGACATACTCTACATCACACATAAAATTGACCACAGTATAATACTTGAAATTCTTTTAGCAGATCGCTCCACCATTTAGGATAAACATATAACCTAACGCATTCTTACTATCATCATGATCTGACTAAAAATTAGAATCAGTATATCCCATAAGTTTCAAATCAGCATCTTCATAGATGAGCCACTGGTCTTTAGTATTTTTCAAATGCTTCAAGATTATTTTTACAACCTCTTAGTGATTCTCATCCAAATCGGATCGATATCTACTCACTATCCATAGTGAGTATGCCACATCTGACTCGTACATGTCATGACATACATAATAGAATCCACGACCAAAGCATATGGTATTCTACTCATGCGCTTTCTCTCTTGAGGAATTGTTGGATAATCTCTCTTTGAGAGAAAAATTTCATGACCTATCAAAAGATAGCCCTTCTTTGAATTCGCCATATTGAACTGCATCAGTATGGTATCGATGTACATGGACTGGGACAACCAAAGCAATCTTTTAGATCTATCTCTATAGATCTTCGTCCTAATGATGTAGGAAGTCTCTCCCAAGTCCTTCATGGAGAATTGAGATGATAGCTAAAACTTTATTTCTAGTAATGCAGGGATATCATTTTCGATTAAGAGAATATCATTTACATACAATACAAGAAATATGACTATAAAATCATTAGCCCATTTATACATGCAGGGTTCTTCTTCATTCTTAATGAAGCCATATGTTCTGATCATCTTATCAAAATGCATGTTCCAACTCTGAGTTACCTGCTTCAATCCATAAATGGATCTCCAAAACTTACACATCTTGGACTCATCTATGAATATGAATTCCTCAGACTGTATCATATACACCTTTTCTTTCAGCTCTCCATTTAGGAAAGCTATCTTCATATGCATCTACCAGATCTCATAGTCCAGGTATGCTGCTGTCGCAAGCATAATACAAATGAACTTGAGCATTATCATCGAAGAAAATATCTCATCATAGTCAATATCATAATATTGACGATATCCTTTGACAACTAGATGGGCTTTATAGATCTCCACCTTCCCATCTGCATCTTTTTTTCTCTTAAAAATCTACTTACACCTAATGGATTTTACCCCTTCAGGTGGATCAACTAGTGTTCATACACTGTTGATCTTCATGGACTCTATTTTGGACTTCATGTTTTTCAGCTACTTATCAGAATTAGACCTCTGCATGGCATCCATGTAGGTGATTGAATCTTCATTGTTCTTATCGAGTTCAATAGGATCACCATCTCGGACCAAGAAACTATAGTATCTATCCAACTAACGTGGTACTCTACTAGATCTCCTCAAGGATGCATCTTCAATAGCCTCTAGGTTTGATATTATCAAATCCAATTTTGTAGGTTCACTAGAATATATTGGTTCTTTTACCTATCAAACTTCATCAAGCTCAACATTAGATGTAGCTATTCCTTTTATAAGGAACTTCCTTTTCAAAAAGACTGTTCTTTTGCTGACGAACATCTTTTGTTCTTCAGCAAGGTAGAAGTAATAACTCCTAATTTTCTTAGGGTATCCTATGAAGAAGCATTTATCGAACCTAAGTTCGAGCTTTTCTGGCTACAAATATTTTACATAAGCTGGACATCCCCAAACAAGGTGAGAGAGTGTCGGCCTACGCCCAGTTCATATTTCATATGGAGTCTTTGCAATAGATTTACTCAAAATATTATTCAAAATATAACAAGCAGTCTCAAGTGCATAATCCTAAAATAAAATTGGCAGACTAGCAAACTCCATCATGGAGCGAACCATGTCTAACAAGATCCGATTCCTCCTTTTAGACACACCATTATGCTGTGGTGTTTTAAGAGGTGTCCATTATAAGAGAATCCCATTCTCTCCTAGATATGTCAAAAATTCATTGAAAATGTATTCACCTTCTTGGTTTGATCGAAGAGTTTTAATACTCTTTCTAAGTTATTTTTCTATTTAATTTTGAAATTATTTAAATATTTTAAATGAATCAGATTTATTCTTCATAAGATAGATGTACTCATACCTCGATAGATCGTCAGTAAATGTAATGAAGTAATAGTACCCACCTCTAGCATATGTGTTTATAGGTCCACATACATCAATATGTACTAGATTTAGAAGTTTAGTGGCCCGTTCACCCTTTCCAGTAAAAATTGATTTGGTTATCTTATCAAGAAGGCAAGATTGATTCATAATTATCGATATCAAGGATACGCTCCTTGACTAACCTATTAATTCTATTCTTATTTATATGATCAAGCTGATAGTGCCAAAGATAGGCATCAAAGACATCATCTAGTTTCGAGCATTTATTTGATGTGTACATTACACTAATAGACTGTGATAAAACATAAATACCATTTCTTAATTATCCTTGCATTATTGTAACATCATTCATAATGATATCACAATAATTTTTTTTTTATTGACAAACTATAACCATAGATATTATGTTTATCATAAAGGATGGACAATAGTAATAGTCACTTAAAATGACATTATTTATTTTGAAAATAAGCTCAAGAGTTTCTAATGTTAAGACTAGAACATCCCTTCTATCCGCAACATTTAGGAAACTATCACCATCCTCAAACATTCTACTAAGTTAAAGTTCATGCAGAAAATTGCATATATGAACTGGACTTCCGATATCTAATACCTAGGTAGATGTATCACAAATAATGAAATTACAATGTATTATCATATAACAACCTTGTCCAGCAACTTCTTGCTGATTTTTTCTGTTCAGCCTATTCTAGTCAAGAGGAATATTCCTTTTTGGATCTACCTAATCAGGATCAACACTAAACTTCTCATAATTCGATCCTATAAGCTTGTCACTATCCAATAGTAAATGGAGCAGACTTACATTAGCAATTCTATATATCTAAAAGAAAAATATAAGATCTTATTAGTACTCGAATTATTTAATCCTAAAGACTTGGATTTTAGTCTAAAGGTTCTCTCACTATTTTTATGAATTGATAGCCTTTATCTCAAATTTGAGAAATTATACTAACTTCTTAGTGGATACTAGAATCCACATAGACTACAAACGAGCTCGAGAAAAGCTCTAGCCAACCCACTACATCTATAGGTAGGTTCACAATTGATTATGTTTCTAAATAATTTTTAATATTTTAATTTTTTCTTAGAAACCAATTCAGTAGGCCATGGCCTGAATTGAAAAGGTCTGGATAGGTCCAACCATTAACATGATCAAGTTTGGTGCATCAAACGAACAAAAACCAAGCTCGAGGAAAGCTCTGGCCAACTTGATTGCTGTTCAGAGAGTATGACCTAATCATCATTTGATGGATAATAATTCCGACATCTAGATGAACACCAGGTGTAAGGCACCTCTAATGTCCTCCTAGAAAATTAGATTTATTACTATTCATCTTAATAAGAGACTATGACTTAGTTATCCTCATAACTTTATTATTTTTAAGGACCTAATAATTTAGAAGATTTAGGTTTACATGTGACTTAAGGATAAAGAAAACATGGACCAATTTACCTCCACTAACTTCACCAAGTCAAATCCTCCCACTGACTTTGCCAAGTCAATATACGAGGACTAGGATCAAATTTGATCCATGGGCACCTAATTCAGTCTTACTAATTGAAATTAATCAAACTGATTCCTAGTGACATGGGTCAACTTGAATCACCAAATGATCTAATTAAATCCTAATCGACCATGTTAGCCAGGTTAGTGAGATCAGTGGAAGGGATATGCCACTAACTCATCAAAGATCAAATCAATACGAGTAGCTTCCAATTAAAAATCACTTGTCTAGACTACCAAACTTACCTTAGATACCAACCAGTTAATTAGGTTTAATTAGAGCAATCTAGTAATTTCGGGCTCAACTGCTTAGCCATGAACCAAGTCCATCTTGGTCCTTATTAAGGACATGGACTTGTCCAACTACATTCATTAAAGTTGAGTCTAGAGTGTCCTTGACCTAATCTAAATCAATACTTGGTTAGATTTGATCAATTACTCTAGAATAATCCATTCTTTAACTTATCTTAGGTCTAACCCAATTAATGGACCTAATTCATCTAACCCATAGCTTTATGCATTTGTCTTAGGATCTTTAATTCACAATTCTAGACCCTTCTTGACAACACTTAGTTTTTTTAATTAAGTTTTTAGGTTGATGGGTTTGGGCTTGGTATTTCAAAAATAATTTTTAAATTCTAAAAGATTTTCTCTATTTTTTGCTTACCAAATAGGTTGACTCATTTTATAAATAGGTCAGCTCATTTTATAAACAACAATTGTATTGCATGTTTTGTAACAGAAAATAAAGTATACTAAAAATGAAATTATGAATCATATATTAGATCTAATCTAACATATTCATGTTTAATTTTTATAATAAAATAATTTTAATAAATAAAATTTTTTCACTATTTATTTTAATGAATGAGTTCACGGTGGCACCCCTATCGCTATATGGGATCCCCATCAAACGGGAGGAGATGGCCTTTAAACCATAGTTATCCCTTATGACTAGATGGCTTGGTGGCTCATTCATCCTTAACTACTAAGCTATCTAGATGAAACATATCAAATATGCTAGTACTTATTTTTTCTAATTAACATATAAACATGTCAAGCAACCAAGCTCTTATACCATTGATGAAAACCATGCAGGGTTCTAGGCATGCTATTCAAAACATTTTTGAAATAAATATACAGTGGAAGCTGAAATTAATCTAATATTAACTTAAGGCATGCTATGATTAGATCATATGATCCTACACATGGATCTAGACATGTATATATGCAATAAAAAATTAAATGCATTCGATCAGCAAATCATATTTACTGACCAATCTTATGTTTAGAATATAATACCTGTACGCAGGTAGATGATCTCCACAATCCAAAATCATAGGAGGAAGCTCTTGCATCATTCTATAGCCATACAATCATTCAATCTCTATGATGAGTCCATACAGAGCTCCTGGTTCCGATCAGCTCCATCAGAGTGCTAGCTTTTCATCAGGACGTTCGACGGCTGATCTAGATCGATCCGATCGACCATCTTTTTCCTAATCTTTTGAATGCTCTAGAAAATCAAAAGATGAGCTTTGAAGGATGATGAGGTAGTGTGTAAAGTTTTATGATGATCGGACACTCACAGCACTCAAACTCACCACCCAAACCCAGGGTCCAAACCCGAGGGTTTTGCACACCCAAAAAATCCTAATGCCCGAAAATTCTCTCACGCCCTCTCTCAATGGAATTCTTTTATGAAACAAATTTTTATGGATAGAGGAACTCTCCTTTGCTATGCACCCACTCTCAAACACCTTTTCAAATGGGTGACTAAAGAGAAAAAAAAAATTAGAAGATGGCATGAGAGGTACAGTTCAATGCAAGAGAACTTTTCTCTCCTTTTGATTTTTCCACACATAGAAGTTGTGCCCCTCTCTTAAAATTTCTCTCTCTTAGAAACCCTTCATGTAGCATTCCTCACTTGTGTGCATGCTAAGTATATCGCATTCAAATTAGCATGCAAAGAGTGGGAAAACCATGTCGAAGGGATAGGATTTCGAGAAGTTAGGAGGTTATGACAAAAACACTTGAATTTAAATTCAAATCATTCTTATCCTCTCCTATGCCCAAATAGATGAGAAGCACGTAGAAGGACTCTCCTTCTATGTGCCTCTCTCTGGAGAAAATGCACAAAAATGTGCGACAAAATGCATATAGTGCATGGGGAGTGGATAAGATATGGAACAGTTCCAACCTCTTAACAACTCTAGTTGAATTCAAAATTCAACTTCAATTTGAAATAGCCCAACCCTTGGACCAGGTCAAAATGAGAAGGGAGAGGGCACCAACATCAGAATTCAGCATGGAGAAAATCCACGCAAATCAAAATTTGCATAAGAAGGGCATGGGTTAATGTAAAGTAGCGCAGAGAGAATAATTTAAAATTCAAACTTTGAATTTGACCAAATTGGTTTCATCCAAAACAATCTATGCAAACCCAATTTGACTAGGATAAACCTAATCAAATTAGGCTTAACCCAATCTAATTAAATTCTAATCAAATTAGAAATTAATTAGATCCAGGTGCTAATCAAATCAAGGTCGAATCTTTCTTAGCGATTAGGTCATCTCATGATCTGATCGAGTCAAACCCAATCGATTCAAATTCAATTAGATTTGATCAAATCCTCATCACTCAATCAAATTGAGCTAATCAGCAATCAAATTGCTAATTGATCCTCTAAAAATATCAAAGTTCCAATCGAGTTGGAAGTTCTTGGGATTTATAGTGTCAAGACGTGGCATTGAAGCAAATCTTGAGAAGATCAAAGCTATTCAAGAAATGACTGCACTAAAAAAGTAAAAAAGATCCAACGCTTGATAGGGATGGTCACAGCTCTAAATTAGTTTATTTCAAGATCAGCCAACTATTGCATGCCCTTCTTTCAAGTGCTCAAGCAGCCAAAGAACTTTTGCTAGACTTCGAATGTCAGCAAGCTTTTGAGGAATTAAAGAACTACCTTGGCTCATCCCCTCTCCTTGCCAAACCCGAACCTAGTGAAGAACTTTTTCTATATCTGGCGGTGTCACCTACAGCAATTGGAGCTATCCTGATCAAAGAGGAGGCAAAATTCCAAAAGCCTATCTACTGCATAAACCAAGTTCTGAGGGATGTACAAATAAGGTATACAAAATTAGAAAAACTAATTTATGCCTTATTGATTGCAGCCTGAAAGCTTTGACCTTATTTCCAAGGGCATGGGATCACCCTTCTCACTGATTAGCCTATCAAAATAGTTCTTCATCGATCTAATACCTCTAAGAGAATAGCTAAATGGATGATTGAGCTCACCAAGTTTGACATCAATTTTCAGCCACGGCCATCCATTAAAGCTTAGATATTGGCTGACTTTATAGTAAAATGCACCATTCCAAATCCCATCGAACCAGAATAGCAAGAAGTCTGTACTTCTAATTCTTGGATGAACCTCATTGAAGAAAGAGAAGAGCTCCTTAAGAACTTCTAGGCTCTATATATAGATGGTTCATCTAATGCTTCAGGATTGGGCACAAGCCTGATTCTAATCAATCAAGAAGGAGTTATTGCTGAGTATGCGCTATGCTTCGAGTTCCCAGCAACAAATAATGGAGTTGAATATGAATCTTTGATCACGTTGAGAATAGCCAAAAAATTAGGAGCAAATTATGTGAAAGTCTACAACGATCCTCAGCTAGTGGTGGGATAAGTTAATGATAATTTTGAAGCTCGAGAGGAATGTACGAAGAGGTACTTGAAAAAAGTACGTAGTCTAACTTTGGCCTTCAGTAGCTTTGACATTCAGCAGATCCCTAGGATGGAAAATACTAGGGCCAACCTCCTCTCCAAATTAGCACTCTGACTCCAAGTGAATTGCCAAAGGAGGTCTTCTCTGATGTTCTGCAACACCTAAGCACATAAGAACCCTAAATAGTGATGCAGGTGAAGGAAATAGATCTAGGGTTTTAGGGTTATATTTTGAAACTTTTGCAAAACATGCAGCAAAAGAAATGAATTAGTCATATTAATTCATGAATAACATAAGAAAAAGTACTAGATCTTGGATCCTATTACATAATTTAAGCATGCAATTAAACAGAAATTAAAAGATTAGAAGAATACATGTTGATCATATCAACATCAAACTACACTAGATCAGATCTGAATATGAATCAAGGAGATCATATCATCCTTACCTTTGCAAGTTAGACTCTCTAGCTCACTGATCCGAGGCTAAGGTTGCTTCTCCAAGTCATACGTGCGTCCGGCCTCAACAGGATATCCACACAAGCCCTCAAACACTGATCAAAAGTCTGATGGCTGGAAATTAGCATAATATGCTAGTGCTGTGCTGATCCTTCTTCGATGGTTGATCTAGATCTTTCTTCTTTTAATCTTGAACTCTCCAACTTTTAAAAGGAAGAAAGAAGACTTGTGAATCTAAGACACCTCTCAAAAACTCACAAAAAGATGGAGGAAAAGATCTAAAGGAAAACCCTAGAAGAAGACCCTTCTTCTTCCTTTTTCCTCTCACCAAGACACTTGAGATTATGTCTACTCAAAACCCCATGCCTAAGGTAGCTTGTGCCCAATCTTTCCCATGCCTAAAGCTCTCTCTCAAGGTTTTGGAATCTCTAAAAAAATAAGGGCCAAAGACCCTTTAAATAGAGAGTTAGGAAACAATCCTTGTCTAGGTCAGAAACCTAGCACGGAATGTCTAATTAAGGCAAGAGTCGAGGTACCCAACTCTTGGGTGCCCTATCCTTCTTTTCTACCGTCGACCACCCCTAAATGGCATACAAAAAGCCCTCTTTTCCACTAAGGAAATCAAAGGAAAAATAGGATTGTGGGCAGCGCAAAAAGGGAGGAGATTTAGTTACCTAAAATTCTATCTCATAGAATTTGAAAATAACTCAAACTCATTCTTTGACTTGGTCCACAAAGAGTGTTCATGTAAGAAAAAAGGGAGATGGCTTTAGGATGTGTGTGCACTTATCTTGGGCATGGAGAACTCACACAAAACCAAAAGGGAGCATGGAGGGTGGCATGGAGGTTGTTATGGTGCAAGGAAAGAAGTCCTAATCACACTAGGACTTCTAATTTGACTTGGCCCAAAAGATCTTTGAACCAAATTAAATCAGAAATAATTGAACCCAATTAGAATACTTCTTAATCCAACTAAGAAACTAATTAAATTAGATTAAATCAAATTTAATTTTGATTTAATTTCTAATCAAATTAGAGATTGGGTTCATATAAGTCCTAATTTAACTAGGACTAGTTCTTCCTTACAATTGGCTCATTCAATAAACCAATCGAACTTGATCCAATCAAATCCAAACCAAATCTAATTAAATTATGTTTAATTAGATATAATCTCAACTCTCTATCTTAATTAAATTAAGTCAGTTAGCAATTGAATTGCTAATCAATCCTCCTACTACACTTGCACTAGGTCAAACATCAATCGTATTGACTGTTTAACCTAAGAATGGTTCTTAATCATCGATCAACCAACCAATCAGATTGAAACTTCTTATGTGTGTGATCCCATAGATTCAAATTTAAGATAGTAGTATAAAAATAAATTTTTATATCAATCAAAGTGACCATCTAGCAATGGTACCCGATAGTCGGATAGATTGAATGTGTAGAACAACATCCTTAGAACTTATGTGGATATAGTTTCTATATAATTCATCACCATAACCAAAATGCTCATAGGAACCTTAGAGTTTAACTGTCAACCTTGATTAGGTTATCGACATTATTTTCAAAATACCAAATCCATCTCATGGATTACCTTGGCTAAGATTTTGCTATATTGAAATATAGTGATGCATTCTTCTCCAACTTTTGGAGTGGTCAATCCCATTTTTATCACTTATCAACTTCGCAAGTACTTGACTGTGCCCAAAAATCTTTCATTACTGAACTAAAAATTTAGTTAGCTCAGTACCAAAGCATAGTGAGTTGTTTGTAAGTCACTATGGTGATTTTAGATCTAAAGGATATTTATACCTATATCCCATCAGAGCAATTCTCGATAACAGAATGCTCTGGAGTCAGTCACGTTCAGTGACGATATATCCTTATATTTCAACTATATGTCATACCAATATCTCCACACTCCTTATTTAAGAATACAACCAACCTATATGGCATATAATGACCTATGCTCAATGACAAGTACCATAAAAATATCATTAAAAGTATTAATTTATTAATTAATTTATCCTTATTTTTAAGAACTAAATAATTTTATTCATCTATTTTAGGAGATAACTCATCAATGAAAAGAGCTTAGTTTTCTAGTTGCAACAAAATAAGTTTGGAATAAATCAAAGTTAAAATGGATCAGATATGAATTTTCAAAGAATAAAAATAAAAATAAAAATAAATAAATGGCTCAGTCGACGCACACCTTTTAGCTGGCGCGCACCCTTCAACTAGTGCATCCAAACACACTCAGCCAAGCCAAGCTCAACCCATAAGTCGGTGTGTCACAAGCCAGCCCACATTTCTGAAGTCGATTCGGAGCCACTAACGTTAGCATGACATCAGTTTTGTCGTGACTCATGGTAGACCTCTAAGGGAGGATATTTTGGTCATTTCATGCCCACATCATGTGTAGATTGGCTTAGGTCTGTGAAATGCCCGATCCACTACAGCCCATATGAACAGTAATGCACGATCTAGTGATCGAGGATGTTCTTGGTCTTGATCCAATGGCTGTCGTTTATTCCTATTTTGATTTGGTTTTAGATGGATATCAGTGCATGGTCGAATGACCACGCACATTCCAAGCGATGATCGAATGGTGGAGAAAGCTATCGATAGTGATCAATCATCTAGAGCTCCATCCAATGGCCAAAAATGCTCCATCATACTTGATCCAACGGCCAGAATTCAATCTGACCTGATCTAGGCTTTTAAAACTCGATTTTTGATGATTTTGGGACTGATCGATCAAGTTCTGACAGCCAGAACTCATGGAATTATAGAAAATTTGATCTAGAGGCTATTTTAATCCAATGTTTATTAGGATTTCTTTATATTTGATGATCAAAACACTCCCTTAGTCCCATATTGCCTATAAAAAAAATACTCCAGCCCTCCAACACTTATAAATAAGACCCCAAGCCATTAAACTAAGTTATCTTCAGTCAAAAGGAGGTGATGATACAGGGTGGAAGCCATGCTTGGATTAGATGCTACTTCAAGATAATGGGTGCTATGAAGAAGAGCTATCTCCTACGCCATCTTCTTGCCAATACCAATTCAAGATCAAGATCAGCTTGCTTTTAATTTTTATTTTATTTTTTTTCTTTTTAAATTTTATGTATTTAAATTCTAATTTAAATTTTAATTAATATAAAATTTATTTTTTAGTTATTTAAATTTCATGCTCTTTATCTTTTTATTGCAAATTTAATTTTTGCTCTTTAATTTTGTTATAAGTAGATGCTAAGATCTAACTAATAGATCTTAGTACTTAAAGTTTGTTTGAAGGCTTCACAAATCAGATCTAGATCTAATCTTTTGAGATTAGATCCACAAGGAGAGCATGTCCAAATTCTACCTACGTGGATTATGGTAGAAGTCAAGCAATTGCATGGCTACATCCAGAATCTCGAGTGACAATAGATCATTAGCAGGGTAAAAGCTGTTTACCCAATCAAGATAAAAAAATTAGATCAAATTTAATTTTAATTTTTAATTTTAATATCAGATCTATAAGATCAGATTCGAGATATCTCATATCTAATTAGAATTTTTAGAAATTTTATTTAAAATATTCTTTTAGATCCAATCAGATCTGAATGATTCTATGATAGAAAATAAGATTTTTTTTCTTCAACTAGTATCAGAGCTATGTTAGCAGTTCTTTAGATCTATTTTAGATCTAATTTTATTTTTACTTGTGATCTAATATTAAAAAAATTTTGATATTACATTAGATATGATTAGATCTAAAATTAAAAATTAAATAATTTAGATCTATAGTGTATGAGATGCATGACTGGACTAGGTACAAAATAGTTCTATGTGTAGTCTAGTGTAATCATATTTTATTTTAATTAAATATAATTTTAGATCTATTTTATTTTTATTTTTTTGATGTTATAAATATTATAATCAAATCTAAAAGATAAAAAATATAATTTTTAAATTTTAATTTATTCATATGAGATATGAAAGAAGCATGTTTAGACTAGTTGTAGAATAGTTTTATTTTGATGTGATCGATTTAAATTTTATTTTTTAGATATTATATGAGATATATCAGATCTGAAAGCAAGCATGTTTAATTAAGTTATGATACATGAGATATATGCTAGGCATATATAGGTTAGATCATTAATTATATACGTGATATATGATTTAGATCTAACTTATTTTATAGTAGAAAATATATTTCTGATTAAAGTGTTCCCCTTGGCCATCCAATAATAAGAATAAAGTAGGATTTAATAGCCCTCTCCTCCTATTCGATGCGATGTTCTTATGGTATATAGGGGTGCTGCGTGTTTGTCCTTAATCAGAAATCAGAATTTACTTTTCTACAAAATCTTAAATCCTGAAATCTTAGAATTTTCATACATGTTTTTGTTCATGAATCCAAACTTAATTAAGAATTAAGATTATGAAACCAACTAGATCTAAAAACTATGAATTTTTAGATCTAAGACACCTTCATAAAATTGGGTTCGGACTTGGGTAGCTCAATTAGGTCTATTGATTGATCAAATACTACTACAAAAAGAGCCTACGATAGTGCATACTATAGCAGCAGTTTTCAAAATTACTGTAATAGAGTCTATGATAGTGGTTACAAGGAACCGCTGCTGTAGGTCCGACCTATAGTAGCGGTTATAACAAACCACTACCATAGTCCAACCTATGGCAGCAGTTTCTTATAACCACTACCATAGGTTCGACCTATAGCAGCGGTTCTTTATAATCACTATCATATGTCGGACCTATAGCAGCGATTCCTTATAACTACTGCTATACATCGATCTATGACAGCGGTTATTTGTAACCACTGTAATAATTTTTTTTTTATTTTTTTTAAATAATATATAATTTTAAAATTTAATATCCATCTTCATCATTCATTATCTAAATAATTATCATTAGAGTATCGTCGCAAAAGATCTCCCCGATCTGATGGTCCTAGCTTCAACGATCAGAAAAATTTGATTTTAATGATCATGAACAATGATGCAATGATTTAATAGATGGAGATCTTTGATAGGTTCGAGAACCTGCAACGATGATCTCAGTTATGTTTGTAGCATACTATCAAAATTTTACTTCAATCGGATATCATTATCTTGGTCAATTTAGTATAGGTTAATTTTGATCGTTAAATGATAAACAAGTGATCAAAGGACCAGATGGTGTTCAATTATGAGATAATTTCTTTTATAAATGATCTTGACTACTATTTTAATCATTTTTTATGGTGGTGATTATAAAATTCAACTCGTGAGACTAAGAACGATCTAAAACTATACGTCACCTGATAACCATTCTTAAACTCTGTTGGTTGTTATATATATATGCTCGTGCTTTTGCAATATCTACCTAACGTGGATAGTTCATACGAAAATGATTTAAATTTTACTATCATTGCCATATAAAATAATTGAAATTATAGCAAAGATCATCTAACTAAAAAATTATCTCATAATTGATTGTTGTTTAGCCCTTTAATCATATGTTTCTAGTTTAACGGTCGAAATCATTCCATACTAAATTGACCATAATAACGATATCCGATTGAAGTAAAACTTTAATAGTATACTATAAATATCATTGAGATAATCTATTGCATATTTTTGGACTGATCGAAGGTCTCGATCTATCAATCATCATATCATCATTTGTGATCATTGAAATCAAATTTTTTTGATCGATGAAACTAGGGGCATCGATCGAGGTGATCTTTTGTGATGACACTCTAATAGTAATTATTTAGATAATGAATGACGGAGATGAGCATTAAATTTTAAAATTATATAATATTAAAAAAAATATAAGAAAAAATTATTTCTAACCTACGGTAATGGTTACTAAAAATCGCTGCTATAGATCTATGGCAGCGGTCATAAACCACTGTCGTAGATCTATTGCAGTGGTTTGAAAATCACTATCGTAGGTTAGGTTAAAAATTTTTAATTTTTCTTTTCTTTCGTGCACATGCTTTCTCTCTCTCCCCTCCTCTCCATCATTGGTGGGACTCCATCCATCCCTGGTCGTGGCCGCCCACCCTCCCCAACCCCGACCACGGTTTCCCAACCCTCACCCTCCCCATCCCCGGCGGCCCACCACTTGCCCTCCCCGATTGCTCGCCCCCCAACCTCCACATCTAAATAAATTGGTTAAGTTTAGTTTACGGTAATCTAACTAGAAACTTTTGACCTTTCCTACAGAAAAATATCTGCATCCAACCCACTAACATGAATCATGGACACCCATAGACTGATCGGACCAAATTACAAAGATTAGCTCCGAAACTTCAAAATCATTTTAGGTTTCGAAAAGTTAACTCATGTACTGGACCAGAATCCTCCCACCTTACCAGCTCATCCATCCACTGAGCAGAGAGCGTCTCTGGATAAGTGGATAGATGATGATAACAAGGCCAGATACTATATGTTGGGCTCGATGTCTAATGAACTTCAGCGCCAATATGAAGATATCAGGACTGCTCGTCAAATGTTGGCTCACCTACAAGAGGTGTTTGGTGAACAGAGTCACGCAGCCAAATATTAAGTCACTAAATGACTCTTCAAGGCTAAGATGCATGATGGGCAGTCATCCAAGATCATTGTCTGATGACGATCAAGGACATGAAAGAGCTTGAGCAGCTCAGAGTGAGGTTGGACTTGGATCTACAGAATGATATAATTCTATAATCCTTGACTGATGCATATGGGCAGTTCATCATGAACTACCATATGCATAAACTTCAAACTCCTTGGCCGAACTTATGAACATGTTTGGTTAAACT
>QRFJ01001631.1:164750-267108 GCA_006176705.1 Cocos nucifera
CAGACCATTTGAGTAGACCCTCACCTTCTTCAATAGTGCATCGAAGAGGTGCATTCCCTTTCTGTACGGATTTGGTTTCGATGGAGGAAATTGTTGATGCCCCATATAGCTAAACTCCTCTGATGTATCAACCTATTTAGATCGAGTATTTTTTTTCCATAAATTAGAATGCTAGCACCTTTTGTGCCCAACCCAAATTTATGGTTATAAGGCCTGGGAAAGTTCTTATTATACCATAAAAGCACTACGCACAATATGGAGAATGACTCCATTCAGCAAAGCATCAAAAGTTGGAACACTGAATGCTCCATAAACTATTATCAGCTTGACAAAAGAGCTGTAAATAAACATCAATATTCAATTACACTACATCCATCGATCCAGGGATGACACTGATGAAAGAAAGATTTTTTTCAATATACATCATGAGGCTAAGGATTGTAAAGAAATGAATAAATACTGGCCATACACTATGGATGTATTTCATATGCTTGACATTGGGATTGAAATATCATACATAAGCCCAACTCACATTATGTATCTCATCACGACAATAAGGATGTAATTCATTTAAACTTCTACATGCTCTCCATCGACTGGGATACCAATGCATCATCTTTTGTTCGATTCCTTTTCTGCTCCACGTTCATGTCCTTACGATGTTCTTGCTGACATAAAATAACTTTTTTAGTCTCAAAATTCAAAGAAAGGTGCCACATCAACTTGAGGTAATATGATCATGTGCCATCTTTATTCTATTTCCATCCTTGACCAGCACCGCACCTCAATGCACTCATTTTGATTGACATCGACCTCCTAAGAGGCATAGTAATCATGGGCTGCATGTATCTTGATGTAAGCAAAGCCCAGGTATTCAATATCTTTTGAGCCATCAATAATTATTTTTTAGAATTTATCATCATTCCGGAATGAATGTGTCTTCCGAAAACGCTTAATATGCAATTCACTCTATATTATTTGAACCCATTGGAACATTTTGCATGATACAACTAGATTAAGAACTCCAACTTCATCATCTTCTCACATCCGGGATACAACAGAATATTAGCATCCTTCATCAACTTGCATATCTTTTTTACATCCTCACTGTTTGTCATTCCACCAACCATAGGATCAGGCACAGATGTAGATGCACCATCATTGTGGCCAACAAATGGAAAAATATCATGAATAATTTGTTCCACTCCTCCATCATGTCGATCGCCTCCTTGCAGTCTGCTCTCACCATGTTGGTCCCAACAAATTTCATAATTAACTTTAAAGCCATAAATAGTGAGGTGATCATTTACATCTTGACGAAGTAGCCACGGTCTATCCTTATACTTTTTATAAAGACATTGGATCAGTCCATGGTCTCCAAATTTATCTATAGCAAAATCAAGAAATTTTTGAAGTCTAGCCTTATATTCTGGCGAGAGCCTACTAAACTTCATCCATCCCTTATCCATTTTAAAAATGATGATACTACAATTAAATCATTTACGAAACTTAAATTATATACTAATGCATTATAAAGAAATATGCAAAAAATGCATCCTATCATCAACTAATAGGTAAAGATAGGTCCTATCCCATTCAGAAATTGCATTAATTTTATAAGTTCAATATAGTAATCAAATGATATGCAATAGTGATCAAATAAAATTTTAGCAGCATTTTTCTTAGTTCTTCCAGATACGGAGAATAAAAGGGAAATACTATCCAAAATTTCATTCAAAATCCTTAGCATACCATTTGATTACTGCAACTACCTATAGAATTATCCATAATTTTCAAACCATCTAAATTGGATAATCAATTGATCATTGTACATAATTTTCTCATCCGTACAATTACATATAATTATATGGATGCCGGAGATTATGTACACTAATCAATTGATGGGTCTATCGTTATGTAATGTAATAAATAAAAGCAACAAGATATAAACATCTAAAAATTATTAGCCAATAAATTCTATAACATTAATTATATTGATAAATAATTAAGGATGAGCAATAATTATAGATCCAATCTCTTGTGCAAAATACCTGAATGTTAATACAGAAATCTGAAAAGAAAGATAAGTAGATGATGAGTGGCACACTATAGGGCTTAAAGTTTGGAAACCTTTAGAGCAGAATAATCAAAATTATGTCACACCCATCGAGTCGGCACGCTTAGAAGCCAAGCTGGCTCAGTGCCTGAGATAGCCGACTCCATACCTGAGACATTCGGCTTGGATCCTCCCCCAGTTGGCTTGTTCTCAACCCAAGTTGGCTCAACTACGTATCCGAGCTGGCTCGGCTGTGTGCCATCCCCTGTTCTTGGTTGTCTCAGCCCTCTCCTCATCTTTTTGACTATCCATCTCCCACTCAATCTCCATCACTGATGAGGTTGGACCCCCTTCCTAATCTCTCTCTCCCTCTGTTGATCTCATCTCTCATCGATGAGGTCGGACCCCTCCTACCTCTCTCCTCTCTCAACTCCCTCATGGTGAGTCGGACCCCCTCCCTCCCTCCTCTCTTTGATCTCCCTCGCTGATGCATGATGTAAGGCCGGACCCCTCCCTCCTTCTCTCCCTCTACCTTTCTTAGTTCTGGATCTCAAAATTGGGTCTGAATATTTGGGATATATTAGGATTTGGGTTTGGTATTTCAAGTACAGATCCATCAGATATTCAGATTTGGATCCAGTACCAGTAATTAAAATTGGTTCTGGATCTGAATATCCAAGTTCTGACCCAAACCCATCCCGTTGATAGGTCTAGTCCCATGGTTAATATATAATACTATAAAATTAAAATAAAAAATATACCTATGACTATAGAGGGGGGTTGCATCGAAAGCTTCTAGGATCATTGGCGATAGTGCTGGAGGAAGACAACAGTGCTAGAAGATAACTTGGGAAACAATAGCAAGATAGTGAGATAGAGAGATTAGAGAGAGAAAAGGAGAAAGTGGAAAGAGAGAGAGGAGAGGGGCTCGGTGGGTGCTGTGACGGGAGGCCAGGGGATGGGAGGTAGCGGTGTGCGGTCAGGGATGGGGAGGGGCAGAACAGTGGCGGTCGAGGATGAGGAGCACAAGGGATGGTGGGCGGTCGGGGATCGAAAGGTGGGGCAAGCCGACGGTGGCTTGAGATGGAGAGGGCAGGAGGCAGCAGTCGAGGAGGGCGAGAGTGGACAAGCATGGGGCAGCGGTCGAGGATGCGAAGCAGGGATTACGGATCGGGATGGAAAGGGCAAGGTGCGAGCGGCTCGGGAATGGGGAGGAAAAGGGGCGGCGGCGGTCGGGATGGGAGGCAAGGAGCGGCGGCGGCGGTCGGAGGATGCGGAGGGGGGTGGGCCATCACGCTATTGGGGAAATGGGAGGGTGGGGGTGGGCTGCGTGGTCGGGAAATTTTTATTTTTAAATAAATTAGCTCCCATTATTTTCTTGGATCCCTATACTCCCTCTGTAGGGATGCAAAAATCTCCACGATTACTGATTTCTAGTGGATGGTGCAGTCCCACCGACTTACTCATCACTTGACCTAACAGTTATTGATGATGGGTTAGCTAATGAGTGAACAACTCTTGTTCAATGATTCTCTAATCATAATGCACCCAAAGTTGGTCTCTAATTCATGAATCTCACCATGTCTAGAATATTGATTCACTCCTTAGTTAAGTTTGATCACCATTTGCGCAGATTAAATTCCTAATTGAGTCTCTCACCGTATCCAAAATATTAAGCCCAATCCATCCTCCATCCTGTAGCATCCAATGCCTAATAGATATGATTGTGTCTTTCCAGTGCAACTGAGCCACTGTAACCAACTGAGAACAATCAACTTCGGGAAGGGCATGCACATCTACAATGGTGGAAGACCTTAGACTTAATCTTTTCTTAGGAAGATTTGATTTAGGTCTCATTAAACTAGACTTGACCTAGTCATAACCATTATGACTAACCTAATGGCATGGGTTAGCTCGGATTATTGACCACCTCAGATCAAAATTGAGTCAACAAACATGGCCAGGTAAGTGAGACTGATGGAAGGGATATGCCATTAACTCAACATGAACGCATTCGAGTCGAGTAGCTTCCAATTAAAAACCAGTCGGTCGTATCTACCAAACTTACCTTAGACACCAAATTGTTGAGCCAAAACCAATCGGGTTAGCCTACAATCTAGACTCTAACCACTGAGCCTAATTAGGTCTTAGCTTGATCAATCACTCATGTGACTCGATCTTGACCCAGACTTAATCCTATTAGGCTGCTCAATTTAAGCATTGTTGATCCTATCTAACCAACTCTTGATTCGGTTTGATCAACCGCTAGACCTAATTGAGCTACCCAAGCCCGAACCCAATTTTATGAACATGTCTTAGATCTAAAAATTCTTAATTTTTGATCTAATTTGTTTCATAATCTTAATTCTCAATTAAGTTTAGGGTTCAAAAATAAAACATGTAAATAAGATCCTAGGATTTCAGGATCTAGGGTTCTGCAGAAAGTAAGTTTTCAATTTTTGATTAAGGACGAACACGCAGCACCCCTACATATCATAGGAACATCCCATCGAATGAGAGAAGAGAGTGTTTAAATCCTACTTTGTTCTTATAACCGGACGGCCAAGAGAAATGTATTAATCAGAAATACAACTAATCTACAAAACTAATTAGATCTAAGCATATATCTCATATAAAAAAAAATTGATCTAATTAAAGCATGTTTTGTATACATCATATCATGCATGCATGTTTTTTAGATCTAAATTATCTCATAATCATCTAAAAAATTAAATTTAAATTTGATCTCATCAAATAAAATTTAATCTAGACCTATTTGTAGAACTATTCTACAACTTGTCTAAACATGCAACTATCATATCTCATATGAATAAATTAAATTTAATTTATTTTCTATTTTTAGATCAGATTATAACTTTTATAATATCAAAAAATAGTAAATAAATAGATCTAAAAATTATATTTAATTAAATAAAAATTATGATTATACTAAACTACACATAGAACAATTCTATTCCTACTCTAGTTATGTATCATATACATATTAGATCTAGATTAATTAATTTTAATTTTCTAATTTTTTGATTTTAGATCTAATCACATCTCATGTGACATTTAAAATTATTAATTTACTAGATTAAATTAGATATAAATAAATTTAATAAGAACCTGGCTTTGATACCAATTGAAGGGGAAATCGTGATTTCCTGGGGTCAGGTTTGTTCAGATCTGATTGGATCGAGAGGCATGTTTCAAAAATTTTCTCTTAGATCCTAATCAGATCTAATATTTTTCAAATTTAATTTTATAATCTGATAAATAAAAAAATTAAATTAAATTAAATCTAAATTAATTTTACCCTGATATGGGTAATCCGATTACCCGTTGATGATCTTGCTGATTGCCTGAGGTTCTGGATCTAGCCATGCAAGCGCCTGACCTTTACCGATATCCACTTGGACTGGATCTAGAGATCTTTTTCTTCTCTTTTTTTTCTCCAAAAATTAGATCTGAATCTGATTTGGAGGATCTTCAAAACTCCTTCTAAAGATCAGCAGTCATCTCTGTAGCAGTGCTGCCTTCTTCTTTTCTCGTCAGCCTTTTCTTGCCTGAATCGCACTAATCTGAAGCCCAACTATCCTTGAGCATGGAGAGGAGAGAGATGGCTTGAAGGTGGCATAGACAAAAGAGAGGGATAGCCTTGGGGCATGGTAAAGAGAGAAGTCTCTTGAAAGTTGGGCATAGGTAGGTCTTTATATAGATCCTATTGCGCCATGCAGTGCCACATCACTCCAACCAATCATGTTGCTTCGTTCAATCAGATCTAAATCTGATTAGTGGGATGACATCATCTAATCCAATCAGATGAGAGTCCCAGAGATTCATCCTAAGGTGGTGCCTAAGACTGGTCAAAGTTTATAGGTGCGGGTCACCTAGTTCGAATCCAAGAAGCAACCTGGAGTCCCATCCGTATGGGACTCCAGGCATCCCTATCCATGGGCACACGCCATCCTAGCTGTGTGCCCCTCCTTTCCAAAATCTAGTAAGGGGACAATCTCCTATCTACTCTCCAATAAGTGCATGACACATGGGCAGATGCCCAAGGGTCAAAGATCAACGTTTGACCAAAGTCAAAGGACAAGAATTAGAAAGTGACAGAAAATGGTAGGTGTTGTCTTAAATTTATCTCATAAATTAAGATAACCCTTTTCTAACCTGAAAAAGTTTCAGTCAGACTAGGTAAAAGTATCTGAATAAGCATAAACTCATTTGGCTCAGTCGAGATAACTTTTAATTATAGAGAAAGGAGAATCTTAGGTTCAATCGTGTGCTAGCACGATTTCTTTGAACCTAATTGAATCTAATTCAAATCATTTGAACTGAGTTAGTTCAATTCATGATATCTAGATCCAAACCCTTGTTTGTGTGATCCAGTTAGGTTCAGTTCTGTATGGTAATGGGATATGTAGTGATCTCCATCATCAATATCATCGAAACTCCTTTCGATGGATCAGAACTCTTCTAATTCAGACAACTGGAATGATCGATCATGTAAATCATTCTAATTGCTTTCAAAATCCACTAGTGACACCTAGCAGTATATGGTAGCAAGCCATCAAAACTGAAAATGAACCTCTCGGTGCAGCTACTTGGATGATTAAGTTCTTCTATCTTGAGCCCCGATTAGATTAGGGTTAAGGTGAACTCGTCAAATCCTAATTTCTATCATATGATTTAATCATTCGATTCAAGTCCGATGTGAAAATCTTAATAGAAACTCTTTCTATTATTTTACTCTCTACGATGACAATGGGCTTATGGATTTGATTCTCATGATCATCATAGGGTTGCTCCTCATCCATCGAGGTAGATAGATTCTATCTTGGTGCAATCCAATTCCTATAATGAACATGCTATAGCCAACATACACCTCAGGATTTCAAATGGCTAGGCGACTGAGTCATAGTATAGTCAAACTATAATACCCTCAAGGTGAACTATCGATGCACCTTAGGTCAAAGAACCAGACACACCACTACAGCTTCGAGTCAGTCATTGACGAGAAGGTAGACTTCCTTATGACTACTCGAGATGATCACCCTCAGTGCCCTAGTTCTCTAATGAGTACCTATACTCTCGCTCCGATGTCTCTACACCGAAGACTTAAGACTCATCTTCTATAAAGAAGCGATTGTACACTAACCTTCTGGATCAATCACCATCCTCATGATGATCCTACGGTCAGGAGCATTTTATGAGTTAATAATGAAAATTCTTCTCTTAATTTTTCAACTCTTGAAAATAAGAATTATCATTACCATTAACTCAAGGGATGTATCACAGACACTAAATAGATATATGTGATAGAAAATAATCCATTTTATTATTTATAGTCAAAATTATAATTTTGCCCCTAGAAGTATATAACAAGTGTCAGCTAATTTTGGCTTCTAGGGCACACATATCTAACAAACTCCTACTTGACCTAAAATCAATTGGCTATAAATCTAAGTCCTATCTTCTTAAGGTAGGCTTCAATCTTCTGCTGGTCCAACGGCTTTGTAAGCAGATCCACCGCATTGTCTGCGGAGTTGACTCTCTTGACCTTGATGTAACCCTTCTCGATGTAATCGCAGATGAGATGGTATCACCACTCAATGTGCTTAGATTTTTGGTGAGACCTCAGCTCGTTAGCAAGGGCTATGGGACCATTGTTGTTGCAGTACAGAGGAATGGTATCTAATGGCATCACTCCAATCTCTGTGGTAAACTTTTTGTACCAGAATGCCTCCTTCGCAGCTTCTAATGCAGCGATGTATTCTGCTTCCATGATGGAATCTGCTATAACTGTTTGCTTGAAACTTTTCCAACTGACAGCTCCACCATTGCACACAAATAGACTTCCAGATGTCGACTTTCTATCATCTACATCGAACATAAAATCCAAGTCTGTATACCCCTAGATTTAGAGTTCTCCATTACCAAAGACCAACAATATATCCTTAGATCTTCTCAAGTACTTAAGGATACATTTCACAGAAGTCCAGTGTTCTTCATCTGGATTCGACTGATATCTGCTCATGACACTCACGGCATGGGCTATATCAGGTCGTGTATATAACATGTACATGAGGCTCCCTATTGCTGAAGCATAAGGGATCTTGCTCATGCATTCTATTTCCTCAGGTGTGCTAGGGCACATCTTCTTGGAAAGATGAATGCCATGCCTGAAGGGTACTAAACCCCTCTTAGAGTTTTCTATACTAAACCTCTTTAGTATTTTCTCTATGTACGTCTTCTGTGAAAGTCCTAGCATCCTATTCGGTCTATCTCTATAGACCTTAATTCCCAGAATAAAGGATGCTTCTCCTAGGTCTTTCATGGAGAATTCTTTAGATAACCATATTTTAACTGTGGTCAACAAGGAAATATCATTTTCAATAAGGAGGATGTCATCTACGTATGATATGAGGAAGACAACAGTGCTCCTATTGACCCTTTTGAAGATACATGGTTCCTCCTCATTTTTGGAGATAAGATCTCCCTCATGATTCTACATCAATAAGAGATAAGATCTCCTTTAACCTCGGCTGGAGATAAGATCTTCCTCAAGCTTCAACGTCGATAGAAGATAAGATCTCCTTCAACCTCGTCTGGAGATAAGATCTCCCCCGAGCTTCAACATCGACATCAAAAGGAGATAAGATCTATTTCAACATTAACATCAATAGAAGATAAGATCTCCTTCAATCTCGGCTGGAGATAAGATCTCCCCCGAGCTTCTACATCAATAGGAGATAAGATCTCCTTCAACCTGGGCTGGAGATAAAATCTCCTCCAAGCTTCTACGTCAACAGGAGATAAGATCTTTCTCAATCTCGATTGGAGATAAGATCTTCCTCGAGCTTCTATGTCAATAGGAGATAAGATCTCCTTCAACCTTGGCTAGAGATAAGATCTCCTCCGAGCTTCAACGTCGATGCCAACAAAAGATAAGTTCTCCTTCAACCTCGGTCGGACATAAAATTTTCTCCGAGCTTCAACATCAATGCCAATAAGAGATAAGATATCATTCAACCTCGACTAAAGATAAGATCTTCTCCGAGCCTCTATGTCAATAGGAGATAAGATCTCCTTCAATCTCGATTGGAGATAAGATCTCCTTCGAGCTTCAACATCAGCATCAATAGGAGATAAGATCTCCTTCAATCTCGGTTGGAGATAAGATCTCCTCCGAGCTTCAATCTGAACTAGTGCAGAGCTCGAAAGAGGACTTCGATAGTCGCCTTTTTGGTACTCCCTTCCTTCAAATTTCAAACTCAGGAGTGGAGGAGACTATTATTAGGAATAAACCCCGCTCCCGTCGAAGTCCAACTTGATGCTTAACCTAATGCAATTGGTAATCACAAAAGAGCTTCGATCGACAATTCTCCTCCAACGGTCAGACCCCAGCCGAACTCCTTCAGTGGCCAAACCTTAGCTAAACTCTTTTAGCCGATCAAGCTCTTTCAGTCAAGTTTCACTAGGAGCCAAACTTCTTTCAGACTCCTCCTTGAGTCAGATTTCTATAGGAGCCAAACTCCTTCCAGACTCCTCCTTCAATTGGATTCCTCTAGGGGCCGAACTTCTTTTGGATTTCTTCTTCAGTCAAGTTTCACCAGGAGCCGAACTCCTCCTTCAGTCAGATTTCTATAGGAGCCAATCTTCTTCCGAACTCCTCCTTCAAATGAATTCCTTCAGGAGCCGAACACCTTCTGAATTTTTTCTTCAGTAAAGTTTCTCCAGGAGCCGAACTCCTTCCAGATTTCTCCTTCAGTCGAACTCCTTTAGGAGCCGAAGTCCTTCCAAATTTTTTTTTTAGTCGAATTCCTTCAGAAGCTAAACTTCTTTTAGACTTCTCCTTCAGTCAAATTCCTCTAGGAGCCAAACTCATTCCGAACTTCTTCTTTGATCGAACTCCTTTAGGAGCCATACTCCTTTCAAATTTTTTCTTCAATTAGATTCCTCCAAGAGCCAAACTCCATCCGAACTTCTCCTTTAATTGGATTCCTTCAGTGGATTGCTTCCAGATTTCAGCTAGCATTTCTCTCGGATGATCTCCTCTAGCCGTATCTCTTTTTGGAGTCCAAACTCCTCTAGAATTGATGTATCTCAAAACTCTTCATCGGCCAACATCTACTTCCTCCAAACTTCAATAATTAAATCTCAACAAATAATCACTATTAGTCTGATGACATCCCTCTCTCCATAGCGAACCCCATGCAGTCCTAAGCGGTCCACTATCAGATGGTTATGGCTGTCACTATCAGTCTAATGATACCTCTCACTCTTCATGCCGAATCCTATGCGGCCTCGAGCAGTCCACTACCAGACAATATGGCCATCACTATCAATCAAGCTTCCTCTATAAAAAGAGACCCTCCAGATACATTTTCTCTAAGCTCTCTTCTCCTTTTTGAAATTCTGCTAAACTATTTTTCTGAGCACTCCATTTCTGTTGGCCAGAAGAGCTAACTTAATCATTGGAGGGTCCTGCTGGAGCCACCATCACTGACTTTGGGCGGAACTTTTTTTTGTAGGTCACTGACGGTGACCTCTTCCTCCTCAACTCTAGCTCGATCCGACGTTGACCAGATTCTGCACTAATAGAGACTATTTTTATGTGCCTTAGCAAGCAAGAATTTGATTTCTATTTCGTATTTAGCACAGGAAGGCTATGTAATTAGTTTTCTTAAGGACCATTATAATATTCTTTATAAAAAAATAAAATTGCTAGTAATTTTTTTATTAGTGATCTCTATCAGTTATATATCGATGTTTCTATTTTTAATATCGAGCAAAACATAAATGCCATAGGATCAAAGCGACATAGGGATAGTCTAAATGATAGATATCTATGGCACATTAGGCTAGGTCATATAATTGAAGACAGGATTAACAAATTAGAAAAATCTAGAATATTGAGTTCATTGACTTTGAGTCATATCCGATTTGTGAATCATGCCTTCATGGCAAATAGACCAAGCTCCCTTTTGTAGGACATGGGGAAAGGGTCACAGACCTACTTGCCTTGATACATACAGACATGTGCGGCCCACTTGATGTGCCAACTAGAGGCAATTATATCTACTTCATCATCTTTATCGATGATTTATCTCAGTATAGATATGTGTATTTGATGCAACATAAGTCTGAAGTCTTTGAAAAGTTCAAAAAATTCAGACTCAAAGTAGAATAACAAACAGAAAAATTTGTTAAGATTCTTCGATCAAATTGAGGAGGTGAATACCTTAGTCAGAAATTCCAAGACTATCTTAAGAAAAATAGCATAGTCTCATAATGGACTCCACTTGGAATACCTCAACTCAATGGGATTTCAAATGAAAAAATCGGATCCTATTAGATATGGTCCGATCCATGATGAGCTTTAAGGACCTCCTAGAGTTTCTTTGGAGACATAGTCTAATGACTGCTATGTATTTACTGAATAGGATTTCTTCTAAAATCGTTCCTAAAATACCATATAAGATATGTCATGGTAAGAAATCAAGTCAGAGTCATCTCAAAATTTGAAGTTATCCAGCTTATGTCAAGAGACAACAAGCGGACAAGTTAGAATCTAGGTCCTTTAGAGCTCGATTCATTGGATATCCTAAAGAGTCATTAGGATATTATTTCTATCTTCTAGAAGATCATAATGTGATTGTGAGTCGACATGTCATTTTTCTTAAAAAATAATTCATTCAAGATGGTGGTATCGTAAGATAGAATAGGCTTGAGGAGAAAGTCTTTCAAGAGCAACGAGCTAAGGAATCTATGGAATCCAATCAGATTGAGCTAGTCCAAACACTACCTCCTCCACCTCAAAAATCAACTAGAATTTTCTGTCCTCCTAAAAGGTACTTAGGTACTATTTCAAAAAATGTAGAAAAAATATTTCTCATAGAAAATGAGGTTTATGGTGATGATTCTAAAATCTATGATGAGACGATATCAGATATCGACTCTGAGAAATAGTTAGAGGCAATGAGGTCAGAAATTGACTCAATACGTCCCAACCAAGTCTGGACCTTGGTAGATCCACTTAAAGGTATAGTATCTATTGGGTGTAAATAGATGTTCAAGAGAAAGATAGATGTTGATAGGAATGTAGAGACATTCAAATTCAGGCTCATTGCGAAAGGCTATAGTCAGCATAATGACATTGACTATCAGGATACCTTTTTGCCAGTAGCCATGCTTAAATCATATGCATATTACGTGCTGTTGTAGCCTATTTCAATTATGAAATATGGTAGATGGACATAAAAATGATATTCTTAAATGGATATCTGAAGAAAGATATCTATATGGAACAACTGCTTGGTTTCACATCCAGTGATGGTGATCACAAGGTGTGCAAGCTGCAAAGATCCATATATGAACTTAAGCAAGCATGTCGAAGCTAGAATGCTCATTTCAATAATGTGATCAAATCATTTGGTTTCATCAAAAATGAGGAGGAGCCATGTATTTTCAAAAAGATCAGTGGCAGAGCTATTATCTTTCTCGTACTATACATGGATGATATCCTCCTAATTGAGAATGATATTTTCATGTTGATCTCGATTAAAATATGGTTGTCTAAAGAGTTCTCTATAAAAGACCTAAGAAAAGTATCTTTTATTCTAAAAATTAAGGTCCATAGAGATTGACCAAATAGGATGCTAGAACTTTCACAGAAGATATACATAGAGGAGGTACTAAAGAGGTTTAGCATGAAAAACTCAAAAAGGGGTCTAGTACCCTTTAGACATGGCATTCAACTCTCCAAGAAGATGTGTCCTAGCACACCTGAGGAGACTAAATGCATAAGCAAGATCCCTTATACTTTGGAAATAGGGAGCCTCATGTATGCCATGCTATGTACATGAATTGATATTGCCTATGCTGTGAGTATCATGAGCAGGTATCAGTCGAATCCAAATGAAGAGCACTGGACTTCTATGAAATGTATCCTTAAGTACTTGAGGACTAAGGATATATTTCTAGTTTTTGGTAATGGAGAACTCCAGACCTGGGGTATATAGACTCAGATTTTATATCCAACATAGATGATCTAAAGTCGACATCTAGAAGTCTGTTTGTGTGCAATGGTGGTGCTGTTAATTGGAAGAATTCCAAGCAAATAGTGATTGCAGACTTAATAATGGAAGCAGAATACATCGCTATATCAGAAGCTGCGAAGAAGGCATTCTAGTACAAAAAATTTATCACAGAGCTCAGAGTGATGCCATCGGATGTCATACCTCTGTACTGCAACAACAATGGCGCCATAGCCCTTGCTAAGGAATCGAGATCTCACCAAAAATCTAAGCACATAGAGTGGCGATTCTACCTAATCCACAATTATCTCGAGAAGGGATACATCAAGGTCAAGAGAGTTGACACCACAGACAATGCGACTGACCCACTAAAGACGTCATTGGGATAGTAGAAGATCAAAGCCAACCTTGAGAAGATGGAACTTAGATTTGTAGCCAATTGACTTTAGGTCAAGTGAAAGTTTGTTAGATGTGTGCCCTAGAAACTAGATTGGCTAAACACTTGTAATACACTTCTAGGGATAATTTTATAATTTTGACTATAAATTAATAAAAGAGTTATTTTCTATCATAGTATATGTATTTAAAATGTCTATGATACATCCTATGAGTTAATGGTAATGATAATTCATATTTTCATGAGTTGAGAATTTAAGATATGAATTTTCATAATTAACTTATAAATTGCTCTTGACCATAGGATCATCATAAGGATGGTGATCTATCTAGAAGGTTGGTGTATGATTGTTTTCTTAGGATAGATGAGTCTTGAGTCTATGGTGCGGAGATATTAGAGCGAGAGTATAGGTACTCATTAGAGAACGAGGGCATTGAGCGTGACCACCTCGAGCAATCATAAGAGAGTCTACCTTCTTATTGATGACTGGCTCGATGCTGTAATGGTGTGTCTAGTTCTTTGACTTCAGGTGCATCGGTAGTTCATCTTGAGAGTATTATAGTTTGACTACACCATAACTCAATCTCCTAGCCATTCAAAATCCTGAGTGTATGTTGGCTATAGTTTGCTCATTGTAGGAATTGGATTGCACCAATAAAGGAATCTATCTACCTCGGTAGATGAGGAGTAGCCCTTTGATGATCATGAGATTGAGTCTATAAGCACATGGCCATGGTAGTGTGAAGATGATAGAAAGAGTTTTTTTAAGAATTTCACATTGAACTCAAATCGAATGATTAATTCATATGACGGATGTTGGGTTTGACGAGTTCACGTTAACCCAAATCCTGTCGGGGTTCAAGAAAGTAGAATCCAATTACACAGGTAGCTGCACCGAGAGGTTCACTTTCAGTTCTGATGGATTGCCACTATATACTACTAGGTGTCACTGGTGGATTTTGGGAGCAATTGGAATGATCTTGATGATCGATCATTCTAATTATGTGAATTGAAAAAGTTTTGGTCCATCGAAAGGTATTTCGATGATGTCAATGATAGAGATTATGTCATATCCCATTACCATAAAGAACTAAACCTAATTGAATTACACAGACAAGGATTTGGATCTAGATGTGATCAATAGGGCTTACTTAATTTGATTGATTTGAATTAGATCCAATCTGGTCCAAGAAAATCATACCAGCACACGATTGAACCTGACATTCTCCTTTTGTAGTTTTTCTGATCTATCTCTATTGAGTCAAATTTGATTTGACTCATCTTTGGATTATAAATGAGTTTATTTTCATCAAGCTGGAACTTATCCAGGTCAGATTAATTCTAGAAATAAATCCATTCTGAAAAGCAATTGGACTAGGATCAATAGTTGACCCAATTGAGAGAATTGAGGGTCATAGGATTAGAGCCTTCTAGAAAATTTTTTAGAAACTCTTTTTCTCTAATTTTTAAATATGTGATAGGGCTCGATCATACTTTGGGTGTGCCAAATTTGGTGATTTTTGGAGACATCTAGATTGGGTTAAAATAGAGTTTGATTTCAATCAAACTCTTGAGAGAAGAGTCCTAGGCGCCCTAGACTCTTCCTTATCCCTTCATGCTGCCACCTTTGAAGATGTTTTTGGTCGACCAAACCTGATAGAAATTAGGTTGGGGATGTGGGCTATCAGCTCTAGAGTCCTAAGTTATCAAGCAATTTGATTGCTTGATGCGATGGGACTCTAAGGTGACGCAGGAGTCTATTTAAAGACCCTACACCCGAGGGCTTTAATCTTCTGATCACCACACCCATATGATGCCACCATAAAACCTCCTCCACACCCCATCTAGAGCTCCTCGCTCTCTTCTCCATGTCCACACCAGAGTTGGTGAGATTTCAGCCATCAAAAGTTGAGAAAAGCTAAAGATAAAACAAGATAGATTGATCTAGATCAAGAGACAGGGTGCTGCCTTTAAAGTTTGTTTGAAAGCTTCACAAATCAAATCTAGATCTAATCTTTTGAGATTAGATCCATAAGGAGATCATGTCTAGATCCTACCTGAGTTGACTCTGATAGAGGTTAGGTAATTGCATGGCTATATCCAGAACCCCAGGTAACAATAGATCATCGGTAGGATAAAAGATGTTTATCCAACCAAGGTAAGAAAATTAAATCAGATTTAATTTTAATTTTTAGTTTTAATATGAGATCTATAGGATCAAATTTGAGATGTCTCAGATCTGATTAGGATTTTTAAATTTTTTTTTGAAATGTTCCTTCAGATCCAATCAGATCTGAATGATCCAGTAATGAAAAATAAGATTTTTTTCTTCAAGTACCAAGTTTAATTTTCTATACCTTTTAATTTCCACTTTTTATTTTCAATTTTATTTTCTAACTTTAATTTTATTTTTAAAAATCTTTTTTTTATAAAAATTAAAGATTTCAAAACTAAAACACTACCTTCTTTGTAGATTCAACCTGACTCACTACTTACTACCTATTTTTAATTACTAAAAAGTTAGAATTAAATTGATAAATGCAATGTCTTAACGATAATATTGTGCTCTTATCAAAATTTTTGGCACCGTTGCTGGGGAGGGCACGATTGTTAAATTTTTTTTTGATTTTTTATTTTTTTATAAATTAATTATAAATAAAATTTTAATTTTTTAATATTTTTATAAATATTACTTACTAACTTTTTTTTTGTTTATTTTGTAGGAAAGAAAGAGAAGAAAAACAAAGAGCAAAAAGATTAGGGCAAGAAGGAAGCTTCCAATCCAATTTTGCTTGATGAGATCAATCATAAACCCTAATTTTCTTATTATTATTTACTTTATTTTTAAATTAATTAGAAAACATCCACTTAAACCTAATTAAAAGCCTCATGATAAAATTAGAAATCCTAACTCCTTAGAGCATCCATCATAATAGTTTTATTTTTATTTTCTTTTGGTGATCGCTGGAGGCATGGTAAGCTTCTCAAGTCTAATAACTTTCATGCATCTAACTTAGTTGCATAGAACTCCTTGTTCGAAAGTGATTATGCATATTCTTGTTAAATCAACTTAAGAGCAACACTGAATTAAACAAGATAAGGTAGGTATTTGATCACCCTTTCTTAGCCTACAAACAACCTACCAGTATCCATCATTGAGCTAAACCTCTAAATTAAAATCAATTAGATGTCGGCCCTAAGGACACAAGCTCAATAAGATAAGGAACCCTAAGAGTTGGATTGGATTAGGTTTAGTTAATTTAACTGGTGTCTAAGGCATGTGGTTCAAGGATGATTGGGCTCAAAGGAAGGTGGTTTATAATTGATTCAGTTAGCTTACTTGGCCAAGTATAATTGATGCCTAAGACAAGCAACAGGGGGACTCCCACTGACCTTACACTTACCTGATGAGTTAAGTGGCTGATCTTACACTTGGAGTGCTTGAAGGTGATCTTAGCAGTTAGGAGCTATCTAGATCTAGGACAATCCTTAGTTAGGATTGTTTGTCTAACTTGATTGCTAACCAACATCAAACCTAATTAAACCCTAATTCCTCTCCTCTCTTCTTAGCTCTAAGACTTCTTAGGACCTCTTATTTAGAACTCCTCTTTATTTCATCTCCTTTCCCCTCCAAAAATAAAATAAAAAATAAAATTAAATTAAATTAAAAATATAATAAAATAAATAAAATTTAAAAGATATAAAAAATATATAAAAAAATAATAAAATAAAAAATATATATTAAAAAAATTTAAAAAATTTAAAAAATTTTGAACCATATGTTAGGATTACACTACTATATGAATGGTAGGAGATCGCTATTACCTGACCTAATTAAACTCAATCATAAAATTGAATGGTTGAACCATATTAAATCTAATAGCCAAATGGCTAGAAATTTTAAAGAACCACCTAGATAGATGAAAAAATATTTTATTTCTTCCATATATAATCCATCGACTTGTATCTAGTCACCTGATATTCATGCTAACCACTATGAGATCAAGTCGACCATAATCCATATGCTTCCATCTTTCAATGGGAACACCAATGAAGATCCTTATAAGCATCTGGATGAGTTTTTTGAAATCTACTCTATGATAAAAATCCAAAATTTAACTAATGATGTCCTAGGACTAATTTTATTCTCTTTTTCTTTAAAAGACAAAGACAAGTATTGACTTGGCACAATTGGGAGACCAATCCAAACTTGGGTTGAACTGCAAAGTGAATTCCTTAAGAAATTTTATCCTATAGACCAAACCAACACCATGAGGTGAGCTTCATTGGATTTGCTCAGCTTCTAGAAGAACAAATTCACGAGTCAAGGAAAAAACCTAAGAAACTTCTTAAAAAATGTCCACATCATGGTCTGTCTAAGTAGCAAATTATTCAAGCTTTTTATAAGGATTTAGAAGACCAGTATAGATAGATGATAGATGCATCCTATGGAGGTGCATTTATGAACAAGAATGAGGATGAAGCCTATGCTTTGTTTGAAACTTTGAGTAAAAACTCAATTAACCATGTTTCATTATCCTTCTACTAAAACCTTGTAGGAATCTATGATCTAGAATCTAGTTCTAAGACTGGCTTGAACCTAATAAATAAAGTAGACCTTTTTGCCCAGAAATTAGATCAAGTCCTAACCCTAGGTCAATAATCTCCTGTACAATTTACATCACCATCTAATTATTAAGAGATTTGTTCTATCTGTGCTTGCCCAACCCATCACGTGAGTTAATATCCTATGGCTGCATAGTTTCCACCTTCCATCCAAGAACAAGCCCAAGCTACACAAGGCTACTCCAAGTCAATTAATGATCCTTTTTCAAATAGATATAATCTAGATTGAAGGAACCATCTCAATTTTTCTTGGATACCCTAATAGACTCAAGCAACCTAATACCAAAATTATGCTTATTATAGGGATCAGCCTAGTCAGTTTATCTAGTCATCATATTATAATCTGCCATTATATCTACCTCCTCAGTAGACTAATCTAGCCGATGATAGATTTAATCAGTTACAACAATTGATCCTATCTCAACAATAATCTATCATCAGACTAGAAGCTCAAATAGGATAATTAGCTAAGTCTAACATGAGGAGAGAACTAGGTCAACTGTTGAGCCAATCAATTCTTATAAACAATCCATCTATTGTCTACCAACTATCTAGATAAAATTATCAATCTAATATCCCACCTAAGAATCCATAATTAGAGAATGCCAAAGTAATTTTTGAACTTAAAGGTTATAAGATTCTTATAAACACATACCATGACCAGATGAGAGAGGCTAGTACTGATGCTAGCTAAGATAAAAATTTAGAAGAAAACATTAGTATTAAAGCTAACCATATAGAAAAACCAAAGCTCAAAACTAGTAATGATGCTGGTTTCAATTTAAATAAGATAAATATAGAAAAAAAGAGAACAAATGATTTATCCAAGATTTATAAACCTAAAGTCTTGTTTCCTTCAGCCCTAGAAGCCGGTTCTCCTAACAAAAATCAAAAGGCATGTAATGAAGTATCAATGAAGTTATTTAAATAAGATCATATTAATTTAGCTCTAGAATTAAACCCATCTTTAGATACCCTTCCAGCACCCAGTGTATTAAACTCAACTCCTAACCAAAAAAGTCAATATATAAGCATTTTAGAAGAACATATAGGAGAAATTCTTAACAAATAAGGGTCTAAGAATAGGGTCATAAACTATCTTCCCATAATTCAAAATGAATATATCAAAAAAAGGATAAGAAACTATCTTCCTGAGATTGGCAATCCAAAATCATTTGAATTTATAAATCCAGTATTTGATACAGGATAAATAAACTACCTTGTGTCTGGCTGAAGATGGTAAATTTAACACTTATTGGGAAGCAACCCAACATTTAGTTTTCTTTTATCTAATTTATCTTTTTAGTTGATTTTCTTTAGGTCATTTTGAATAAGTTGGAGGGAAAGTCCAAATTTTCAAAGGCACATGCTGAACTATGAGAACATACTAAGTCAGGTGTATTTTTTTTCCTATTCTTTATTATACCTTTTATTTTTTCTTCTCCATTGAGGATAATATCGATTAAGTCAAGGGAAGAATAATAAAATTTTAAAAACTTTTAAGTCCTCAAAGAAGTTAGTATTTAGCATTTAGACACCCAAATATGCTTAAAAATTCAGTTGAACTAAGCATATTTTTTTAAAAAAATTAATGTATAGATCAAAGAATTTATGAGATATTGAGAGATCAAGTATTAAGAAAATCCAATAAAAAATTAAGTACAAAATATAAATATTTTTTTTTAGCACTTCTAATTTTTCTACTAGCATCAAAGAAGAGTTTACTTCTTATGGGCTTATGTACGATAACTATGCATTTCTTCATAAATAAAATATTACTATTAAAATAAAATAGTTTTTAAGTACTTTTCACTGAGTAATTGGACCTCTTTGCCTAAGCAAGCATTGAGTTTCACGTCAAAAGATGGAAAATGATAAGTATCATAAATTTACCTATAAAAGCATCAATTTATCAATTAATTTATATTTATTTTTAAGAATTAATAATTCATTGATATATATTTTTAAGAAATTCATATTTTTATTAATTAAAAAATTAAATAAAAAATAATAAAAATTAAAAATAAAATTTTATAATTAATAGAAAGAACTTAATTTTTTAATCATAATGAAATAAGTTTTGCACAAAACAGAGCTAAAACGGTGAAGATATAAATTTCTAAAGAAATAAATTAAATAAAATTTAAATAAAAAAAAGGCTCAACCAGCTCAAGCTACCGCGCCATATCAGCCGACACATCCAAACACGTCGAGCCAAGTCGATGAAACTAGTGCACCAAGCTAGCCATGCAAGTCGACTCAGTCGCGGAAGCCATCAGTCGGTCCACGATCCAGGCGTGGACTGCCAACTCAGCAGAAATCGATGAATCATAGAGTGACATGTGGTGGACCTAAACCCTTAAAGAATTCATAAAAAATCTATCATAGCTCATAGGATATTTTGGACTTTTCACCCGATGATAGAAGGCACTGATTGGTTGCGGTGTATGGTGCAGCCGATCGATGTGGTCCATAGGAATAGTAAAGGTGCGATCGGATGGATCCGATTGATTACGATCAAGATCAGATGATGGTGGTTATTTTTGGATTTGATTCGAACTTAGTTTCGTGCAGATCGCCATCCAATGGCAGCACTCGATCTAGGGGATGATCCGATGATCCAGAATGCTTCTGACGGTGATCAGGACTCCCGACGCACGATCAGCGGCCAGATTTTCTCCATCAACATGTGATCAATGGCTAGAATTTAATCCGACCTGATCTGAACTGATATGCATCCAATTTTGATGATTTTTGATCCATTGGATTCCTATTGAATGGCCAGAATTCATTCAGGATGGCAGAATTCAATCAGAACTCTTTTTAATCTAATTTTTACTTAGATTTCTCCATATTTTGATGATCAAAGAGCTCCTTAGTCTCACAATGCTAAGAAAAAAACTCTCCAGCCCTCCTGGCTTTATAAAAAGGATCTCAAGCCTTCAGAAATCAATAGATCTAGTGAGAGAGAAGTCAAGGTACAGGATGGAAGTCAAGCTCAGGGTTGAAGGTTGCTTCAAAGCTACGGTGCTGAGAAAAAGAGCCAGTCTTCTATGCCATCTCCATGCCTACGCTGATCTATGATCTCCTTCTAGTTTCCTTTTCTTTTTTTTTTTTAATCTCTTATATTTAATTCTAAATTTGAGTTTTAATTTTAATAAAGAAAGCTTTATTGCTCTTTTCAATTTTAGCTCTTTAAATTAATTATTCTTTATTGCTCTTTAATTTTATTGCATGTAGCCACTGAGATCTAAATAGTAGATCTTAGTACCAAGTTTATTTTTGCATAATTTAAATTCTACTTTTATTTATAAATATATTTTTTAATTTTAATTTTTTTTCAAAAATCCTTCTTTTCTTTTTTTTTTTTAAAAATAAAAATTTTAGAATTAAATCATTGCCTCTCTATGGATTCGACCCGACTCACTACTCTTTTCATAACTTTTAATTAATTTAAAAAGTTGGATTTAAACCGATAAACACGGTGTCTTAATGACAACATCATTTTCCTATCAAATTTTTGGCATCATTATTGGAGAGGCATAAAAATTAAAATTTTCTTATTTTTTTGATTTTTTTGTTGCCTACTAATTATTTTTCTTGTTTATTTTGCAGAAAAAAAAGTGAAAAGAACAAAGAAGATTTGGGCATGAACAAAACTTTCAATCCTATTTGGTGAGATCATTCCTAAACCCTAAATCTCTTTCCTTATTTTTAATATTTACTTTATTTTTAAATTAATTAAAAATTATCTACTTAAATCTAGTTAAAAATTTCATCACAAGATTAGAAACCCTAATTATTTAGAGCATCCATCATATCAGTTTGGTGATTGCTAGAGACAAGATAAGCTATTCAAAAATTCAATTAATTACATGCATCTAGTTTAATTGCATAGAACTCCTTGCTTTAAAATCTAAATATGCATATCATATTGAATCAATTTAAGGATACAACCCATTATACAAGATAAGATGGAGATTTGATAACCCTTCCTTGGCCCATAAACAACCAACCCTCATATTGCATTAATCCAAACCTTAAATCTTAAAATCAATTAGACATCGACCCTTAAGGATATTCGAGCTCAATAGGACAAGAAAACCTTAAAGTTGAAATGGGTTAGGATTAATCAATTTAACTAGTATCTAGGAAAGTGGTTCAGGGATGACTAGGCCTGAAGAAAGGTGGTTACTTAATTGGTTTCGTTCGCTTACCTGACCAAGCACAATTGGTGTCTAAGGCAAGCAACGGGGGGACTCCCACCGACCTTACACTTACCTAGCCAGTTGATTGGCTGATCCTCTACTTGGAGGGCTCGAAGGTGATCTTGGTAGTTAGGAGCTATCTAGACCTAAGACAACCCTTAGTCAGGATTGATTGCCTAACTTGTTTGCTAAATAACATCAAACATAAACCACAAATTAACTCTTCTCTCTATCATCTCTAGATTTAAGACTCCTTAGGATCTTTCTTTAGAACCCTCTTCTTTCTTTCTCTCCTCTTTTCTTAAAATAATAATAATAATAAAATTAAAAAAAATAAAAAATATATATATCTTAACCATATATTGGGTTGCACTAGTACATGCATAGTAGAAGATCACTTTTACCTGACCTAGTTAAACCAAATCCTAAAATTGAAAGACTAATTCATATAAAACCAGATAATCAAATGGCTAAAAACCATGAAGAACCACCTAGATAAATGAAGGAATACATTATTCCTTCCACCTACAACCCATCGACTTGTATCCACTTATCTGATATCCCTACTAGCCACTATGAGATCAAGTCGACCATAATCCAGATGCTCCCATCTTTTTATGGGAACACTAATGAAGACCCTTACAAATATCTAGATGAATTCTTAGAAATCTGCTCTATGGTAAAAATTCAGAATTTTTCTGATGATGCCCTTAGACTGACCTTGTTTCCTTTCTCATTTAAAAATAAAGCCAAGTACTGGCCTGGCACATTAGGAAGAACAATTCAAACATGGGTAGAGATGCAATATGAATTTCTTAAGAAATTTTATCCCATAGGATGAACCAATACCATGAGGCGAGCCATCAAGGGATTTGCTTAGCTTCCAGGGGAACAAATTCATGAATCATGGAAAAGACTTAAGGAACTTCCTAGAAAATGCCCACACCATGGTCTATCTAAGTGGCAAATTGTACAAGCTTTCTATGAAGGTTTAGGACATCAATATAAGCAGATGGTTGATGCATCCTATGGAGGTGCATTCATGAGCAAAAGTGAGGATGAAGCTTATACCTTGTTTGAAACCTTAAGTGAAAACTCTATTAACCATGCTTCATTATCCTCTTATGAAAGATCAATTTCTCAACAAAAATAGGTAGGAATTTATGAGATCAAAACTCCAGAACTTAATTCTAAGGCAGACTTGAACATAATAGCACAAAAATTAGATAAAGTTGATCTTATTGCCTAGAAATTAGATCAATTCCTAAACTTATATCAACAATCTCCTGCACAATACACACCAGCTTCTAATTATCAGGAGATTTGCTCTATTTGTGCTAGCCCAACACATCATGTAAGTGAATGTCCCACGGCTGCACAATTACCACCTCTTATCCAAGAACAAGTCCAAGCTGCTCAAGGTTACTCCAAACCACTTAATGACCCATATTCAAATTCATATAACCCTGGTTGGAGAAACCATCCTAATTTCTCTTGGAAACCACAACAGACTCAGGCTCAGACCCAAATCCCACCAATCCAAAATTATCAAAATAGGCCCCAGTACCAGAACTATGCCTATAATAAGGGTCAGCCTAGTCAGTCTTCTCAACCACTACATTATAATTAGCCCTCATACCTACCTCCTCAACAGACCAATCTAGCCGATGATAAATTCAATCAACTTCAACAATTGATTCTAAGCCAACAACAATCAATTTTGACCCAACAACAATCAATCATCAGGCTAGAAGCTCAAATAGGATAATTAGCTGAGTCGAGTATGAGAAGAGAACTAGGTCAATTACCAAGCCAACCAATTGCAAATCCTAAAAATAATCCATCCAATGTCTATCAACCATCTGGATTTACTCATCCATCTAACATCCCACCTAAGAATCTCCAATTAGAAAATGCCAAAGCAATATCTAAACTTAGAAGTGGTAGGAATCTTAAGGACCCATACCAAGACCAGGTGATAGAGGCTAATACTGATGTTAGCCAAGATGAAAAATTTGAATAAGAGGTTAGTATTGAAACTAATCATATAGAAGAACCTGAGCTTAGAACTGGTACTGATGCTGATAAGATAGATAAAGAGAAGAAGAGAACAGATGAATTAGCTGAGACATATAAACCCAAAGCCTCATTCCCTTCGACCTTAGAAGCAGGCTCTTCCCATAAAAAGCAAGAAGCATGCAACAAGGAGATAATGGGACTATTTAAATAAGTTCATATTAATTTACCCCTCCTCGATGCAATTCAGCATGTCTTGGCCTATGCTAAATTCCTTAAAAAACTCTGCACCTAAAAGCGTGAGCCATGAACCACCGAAAGAGTAATGCTATCAGAGGATGTAAGTGCGGTCCTATTAAATCCAATATCTCAAAAGATGAAAGACCCTGGTTTTCCCTTAATTTCATGTGTTATAGGAGGCATAACCTTTAACTGAGCATTACTAGACTTAGGAGCTTGAGTGAATCTACTTCCAACCTCGGTTTATGAAAAATTTGGGATTGGAGAACTAAAACCCACATCAGTTATTTTGCAATTAGCTGATAGATCTAAAAAAACATCGCGTGGTTTGATTGAGGACGTTCTAGTTAGAGTAGATAAATATTATTTTTTAGTAGACTTCCTCATACTTAACATGGAACCATCCCAAGAGCTAAACCAGAATTCCATAATTTTAGGATTGAAGGGAAATCCTGATTTCCCAGACCAAGTTCGTTCAGATCTGATCGGATCAAGAGATATATTTCAAAAACTTTTCTTTTTGATCCAAATCAGATCTAAAAAGTTTTAGATTTGATTTTTATTATTCTAATAATTAAAATAAAATATAGATAAATTAAATTAGATTTAATTTATCTTGATGTAGGGTAATCCTATTAGTCATTGATGATCCTATAAGCTGTGGATGGTTCTGGATCTAGCCACGTAAGTGCCTGACCTCTACTAGTATCCACTCAGGTTGGATCTGGAGATCCTCTTCTTCTCTATCACATCTCCAAAAATTAGATCTGAATCTGATTTGGTGGATCTTCAAAATAGCTTTCGAAGATCAGCAGTTGTCCTTTGCAGCAGCGCAGCCTTCTAGCTTTTTTGATCGCCTTTCTCTTGATCTGAATTGCACCAACCTAAGATCCCAAAACTCTTTTGGGACGTGGAGAGGAGAGGGGAGAAGATGAACTTGGCATGGAGGAGGAAGAGAGAGGCAGCCTTGGGGCATGGAGAATTGTTCTTCTTTTGAGTTGGGCGCAGGGTCTTATTTATAGACTATGCGTGATCCAACTCCTCTTCTTCCCAACCAATCACAACCCTTTTGTGAAATCAGATCTAAATCTGATTGGTGGGAATAGAGTCCCCTGGATTCCTCCTTAGAGGGTGCCTAAGACCAGTCAAAGTTGGTTCTTAGGAGAACTCTAATCATTGGAATCCAAAAGGAGATGGAGTCCCTTGTCCAAACAGGGACTCCTAGGCGCCTCCAACTTGGGCACACGCCACCCTTGGCGTGCGCCCTCCTCCTTGCCAGGTTCTGGCAGGGGGACAAGCCCCCACCAGCTCTCCAATAGGTGCATGACATGTGGTCAAAAGTCAAAGTGTCAATGGTCAACATTTGACCAGTCAAAGGTCAGACTTTTGACCAAAGTCAAAGAACAAGAAATGGCAGGTGACCAAAAATGGCAGGTAATGTCTTACAAAATAAGACAACCTTTTCTGACTTGGACAACCTCCAGTCAGACCATATGAAGGCCTCTGATTGAGCACAAACTCCTTTGGCTCAGTCAGGACAACTTATTTATGATAGTAAAAGAAGAACGTTAGGTTCAATCGAGTGCTAGCACGATTTTCTTGAACCTAATTGAATCTCATTCAGATCAATTGAACTAGATCAGTTCAATTGATGATCACCAGATTCAAACCCTTGTTTGTGTGACCCAGTTAGGTTCAGTTCTGTATGGTAATGGGATATGTCATGATCTCTATCATCGACATCATCGAAACTCCTTTCGATGGATCAGAACTCTTCTGATTCGAACAGCTAGAATGATCGATCATCTAAATCATTCTAATTGCTCCCAAAATCCACCAGTGACACCTAGCAGTATATGGTGGCAACCCATCAGAGCTGAATGCGAACCTCTTGGTGCAGCTACCTGTGTGATTAAGTTCTTCTATCTTGAGCCCCGATCAGATTAGGGTTAAGGTGAACTCGTCAAACCCTAGTCTCTGTCATATGATGTAATCATTCGATTCAAGTCCAATGTGAAAATCTAAATAGAAACTCTTTCTATTATTTCACTCTGCCATGGCCATGGGCTTCTGGACTTGATTCTCATGATCATCATAGGGCTGCTCCTCTACCACCGAGGTAGATAGATTCCATCTTGATGCAATCCAGTTCCTACAATGAACATGCTATAGCCAACATACACCTCAGGGTTCCATATGGCTAGGAGACCGAGTAATGGTGTAGTCAAACTATAACACCCTCAAGGTGAACTGCCGATGCACCTCAGGTCAAAGAACCAGACACACTACTGCAGCATCGAGTCAGTCATTGACGAGAAGGTAGACTTCCTAATGACTACTCGAGGTGGTCACGCTCAGTGCCCTCGTTCTCTAACGAGTACCTGTACTCTCGCTCCGGTGTCTCCACACCGTAGACTCAAGACTCATCTACTAAAGAGAAGCGATTGTACACCAACCTTTCGGATCAATCACCATCCTCGTGATGATCCTATGGTCGGGAGCATTTTATGAGTTAATAATGATTATTCATGTCTTAAATTTTCAACTCTTGAAAATATGAATTATCATTACCATTAACTCAAAGGATGTATCACAGACACTAAATACACATATGTGATAGAAAATAACCCATTTTATTGATTATAGTCAAAATTATAATTTTGCCCCTAGAAGTGTATTACAAGTGTCAGCCAATTCTGGCTTCTAGGGCACATATATCTAACAATCTCCCACTTGTCCTAAAGCCAATTGGCTACAAGTCTAAGTCCCATCTTCTCAAGGTGGGCTTCGATCTTCTGCTGGCCCAACGGCTTTGTAAGTGGGTCTGCCACATTATCTGTGGAGTTGACTCTCTTGACCTCGACGTAACCCTTCTCGAGGTAATCGCGGATGAGGTGGTATCGCCGCTCAATGTGCTTGGATTTCTGGTGAGACCTCGGCTCCTTAGCAAGGGCTATGGCGCCATTGTTGTCGCAGTATAGAGGAATGGCATCTGATGGCATTACTCCAATTTCTGCAGCAAACTTCTTGTACCAGAATGCTTCCTTCGCAGCCTCTGATGCAGCGATATATTCTGCTTCCATGGTGGAATCTGCTATCATGGTTTGCTTGGAACTCTTCCAGCTGACAGCACCACCATTGCACACAAACAGACTCCCAGATGTCGACTTTCGATCATCTACATCGGACATGAAATCCGAGTCTGTGTATCCCTGGACTTGGAGTTCTCCATTACCAAAGACCAACATCATATCCTTAGTTCTTCTCAAGTACTTAAGGATACATTTCACAGAAGTCCAGTGTTCTTCACCTGGATTTGACTGATATCTGCTTGTGACACTCACAGCATGGGCTATATCAGGTCGTGTACATAGCATGGCATACATGAGGCTCCCTATTGCAGAAGCATAAGGGATCTTGCTCATGCGTTCTATTTCCTCAGGTGTGCTAGGGCACATCTTCTTGGAAAGATGAATACCATGTCTGAAGGGTATTAATCCCCTCTTAGAGTTTTCCATACTAAACCTCTTTAGTACTTTCCTCTATGTACATCTTCTGTGAAAGTCCTAGCATCCTATTCGGTCTATCCCTATAGACCTTAATTCCTAGAATAAAGGATGCTTCACCTAGGTCTTTCATGGAGAATTCCTTGGACAACCATAATTTTGACTGATGTCAACATGGGAATATCATTCCCAATAAGGAGGATGTCATCCACGTACAATACGAGGAAGACAACAGCGCTCCCACTGACCCTTTTTGAAAACACATGGTTCCTCTTCATTTTTGATGAAACCAAACTTTTTGATCACATCATTGAAACGAGTGTTCCAGCTCCGAGATGCTTGCTTAAGTCCATATATGGACCTTTGCAGCTTGCAAACCTTGTGATCAGTATCACTGGATGTGAAACCTAGCGGCTGTTCCATATAGATATCTTCCTCAAGATATCCATTTAAGAATGCCGTTTTCACGTCCATTTGCCATATTTCATAATCGAAATAGGCTGCAACGGCAAGCAATGTGCGGATGGATTTTAGCATAGCCACTGGGGAAAAGGTATCCTGATAGTCAATGCCTTCGCGTTGACTATAACCTTTTGCCACTAGTCTAGCCTTGAATGTCTCCACATTCCCATCTGCACCAATCTTTCTCTTGAAGATCCATTTACACCCAATAGGTACTATACCTTCTGGTGGATCTACCAAGGTCCAGACTTGGTTTGAGTGCATCGAGTCAATTTCTGACTGCATTGCCTCTAGCCATTTCTCGGAGTCGATATCTGATATCGCCTCGTTGTAGGTTTTGGGATCATCACCATGAGCACCATTACCTACGAGGAACATTTTCTCTACTTCCTCTGAAATAATACCTAAGTATCTTTCAGGGGGATGGAAAACTCTTTCCGATCTACGAGGTGGAGGAGGTAGTGTTCTTATTGGCTCAACCTGATTTGGTTCCAATTGGTCCTTAGCTCGTTGTACTTGTGAGACTTTCTCATCAAGCTTAATCTGCTTTCCAATGCCGCTATCTTGAATAAACTATTTTTCAAGAAAGATGGCATGTCGACTCACAATCACATTGTGGTCTTCTGGAATGTAGAAATAGTATCCTAATGACTCTTTAGGATATCCTATGAATCGAGCTCTGAAAGGACCTAAACTCTAACTTGTCCGCTTGTTGTCTTTTGACATGAGCCGGACAACCCCAAATTCTGAGATGACTCAGACTTGGTTTCTTACCGTGCCATATCTCATACGGTGTGGTAGGAACGGTTTTAGAGGGAACCCTATTCAGTAGATAAATTGAAGTTAACAATGAAGTGTCCCCAAAGAAAATCAGGGAGGTCTGTGAAGCTCATCATGGATCGAACCATATCCAATAGAGTCCGATTTCTCCATTCTGAAACCCCGTTGAGTTGAGGTGTTCCTGGTGGAGTCCATTGAGAGACTATGCCATTTTTCCTTGAGATAGTCTAGGAATTTCCGGCTAAGGTATTCACCTCCTCGATCTGATCGAAGAACCTTAATGGGTTTTTCAGTTTGTTTTTCTACTTCATGTCTGAATTCTTTGAACTTTTCAAAAGCTTCAGACTTGTGTCTCATAAGATACACATACCCATACCTAGACAGATCATCGGTAAAGGTAATGAAGTAGACAAAATTGCCTCTAGCCGGCACATCAAATGGGCCGCACACATCAGTATGTACTAGGGCAAGGAGATCTGTGGCCCTCTCCCCATGTCCAACAAAAGGGAGTTTAGTCATTTTGCCTTGAAGACAAGATTCACAAGTTGGATATGACTCAAAAGTCAATGGACTCAATAGCCCATTTTTCTCCAATTTGTTGATCCTATCTTCTGCTATATGACCTAATCTCAGGTGCCATAGATATCTGTCGTTTGGACTATCCCTAGGTCGTTTGGCATTCACGTTTTGCTCGATAGTTAGAACAGGTACATCAATATGTAGCTGATAAAGACCATTAATAAGGAAAACCATTTGCAATTTTATTTCTTTCATAAAGAATGTTACAATGGTCCTTAAAGAAGGTAATCACATAAGCCTTCTTAGTGCTAAGCATGAAACAGAAATCAAATTACTGCTAGCTGCAGGCACATAATAACAGTCTTTTAAAACTAAGTCTAAACCAGATGGTAATCGAAGAGGATATGTTCCCACGGCTACTGCAGCAACTCTTGCTCCATTACCGATGCGTAGGATCATGTCTCCATCCCTCAGCCTCCTGCTATCCTCAAGACCCTGCATGGAAGTGCACAGATGAGCACTAGAACCAGAGTCAAGCACCCAACTGGATGCAGAAGAAACCGTAAGGTTAGACTCAATAACGAGCATACCTCCAGAAGGACCTTCCTTCTTGTTCTTCAGGGTGGCCAGGTAAGTAGGGCAGTTCCGCTTCCAATGGCCGTCGCTGTTGCAATGGAAACACTTTCCTTTGACATCGGCCTTTCTTCTTCGGCTCTGCCTTCTTCTTCTTTGATCCTTCCACCTTTTGCTTTTTCACAGACTTCTTTTTCTTTCCATAAGACTTTCTTTTGGAAGAAGTCCATTCCATAGCAAGAACTGAGCCTTTAGAACCTTTCATAGAAAGCTCAGCGGTAACCAGCATATTCATTAATTCGGCCAAGGAATTTTGAAGTTTATGCATGTGGTAATTCATGATGAATTGCCCATATGCATCAGTCAAGGATTGCAGAATAATATCGTTCTGCAGATCCAAGTCTAACTTCACACCGAGCTTCTCAAGCTCTTCCATGTCCTTGATCATTGTCAGACAGTGATCTTGGACTGACTGCCCATCACGCATCTTAGCCTTAAAAAGTCATTTCGTGACTTGATATTTGGCTGCGCGACTCTGTTCACCAAACATCTCCTGCAGGTGAGCCAACATTTGGCGAGCAGTCCCGATATCTTCATGTTGGCGCTGGAGCTCATCAGACATCGAGCCCAACATGTAATATCTGGCCTTATTATCTTCGTCTATCCATTTTTCCAGAGATGCTCTCTGTTCAAGTGGATGGACGGGCTGGTAAGGTGGGAGGGTCCTGGTCCAAATACATGGGTTAACTTCTCAGAACCCAAAATAATTTTGTAGTTCCTGAGCCAATCTTTATAATTGGGTCCAGTCAGTCTATGTGTGTCCAGGATACGTGCCAATGGGTTGGACGCAGACATTTTTCCTGTAGAGAGTCAAAGATTCTAGTTAGATACTGTAATTTATGACTTGACCAATTTATTTAGGAATTTTATTTTTAAACAAATTAGCTCCCACTATTTTCTCGGATCCCTACACTCCCTCTGTAGAGATGCAAAAATCTCCATGATTAATGATTTCTAGTGGGTGGTGCGGTCTCACCAACTGACTCATCACCTCACCTAACAGTTATTGGTGATGGGTTAGCCAATGAGTGAACAACTCTTGTTCAATGATTCTCTAATCATGGTGCACCCAAACTTGGTCTCTAATTCATGAATCTCACCGTATCCGGAAATATTGATCCACTCCTTAGTTAAGTCAGACCCACCATTTGCATAGACTGGGATTCCTAATTGAGTCTCTCACCGTATCCGAAATATTGAGCCCAACTCATCCTCCAGCCCATAGCATCCAATGCCTAATAGACATGGTTGCATCTTTCGGTGCAACTGAGCCACTGTATCCAGCCGAGAACAATCAACCCCGGGAAGGGCCCGCACATCTACAATGGTGGAAGACCTCAGACTTAATCTTTTCTTAGGGAGAATTGATTCAGGTCTCATTAAACTAGACTTGTCATAGTCATAACAATTATGACTAACCTAGTGGCATGGGTTAGCTCGGATTATTGACCACCTCAGATCAGAACTGTGTCAACAGATATGGCCAGGTAAGTGAGACCGGTGGAAGGAATATGCCATTAACTCGTACAAGAATGCATTCAGGTCGAGTAGCTTCCAATTAAAAATCAGTCGGTCGTATGTGCCAAACTTACCTTAGACACCAAATTGTTGAGCCAGAACCAATTGGGTTAGCCTACAATCCAGACTCTAACCTCTGAGCCTAATTAGGTCTTGCTTGATCGTGACTCGATCTTGACCCAGACTTAATCCTATTAGGCTGGTCAATTTAAGCATTGTTGATCCCATCTAACCAACTCTTGATTCGGTTTGATCAACCGCTTAGACCTAATTGAGCTACCCAAGCCCGAACCCAGTATTATGAATATGTCTTAGATCTAAAATTCTCAATTTTAGACCTAATTAATATTTTCATAATCTTAATTCTTAATTAAGTAGGGTTCATAAACAAAATATGCACAATAAATCCTAGGGTTTCAGGATCTAGGGTTTTGCAGAAAGTAAGTTTTGGGATTTCTGATTAAGGACGAACACGCAGCACCCCTACACATCATAAGAACACCCCATCGAATGGGAAAGAGAGGGCCTTTAAACCCTTCTTCATTCTTATGACCGGACGGCCAAGAGGAACGCCTTAATCAGGAACATGTCAATACTACAAAATAGTTTTAGATCTATATCATATATCTCATATACAAATTAGATCTAATCATGGCATATTTTGCATACATCTCATGTATCGAATCATGCATATATTTTCAGATCTAAATTATCTCATAATAATCTAAAAAATTAGATTTAAATTGATCTAATCAAAATAAATTCTAATCTAGACAACTATGTAGAACTATTCTACAACTAGTCTAGACATGCATCAATCATATCTCATATGATATTTAAAATTAAATAATTTTTATTTGCTATTTTTTAGATATTATTATAATAATTATAATATCAAAAAATAGTAAATAAATAGATCTAAAATATGATTTAATCAAATTAAATTAAAACATGCAAGACTATTCTATAGAACTATTCTATTTTAGAACTAGTCATGCATATTTTCTAATCTTAGATCCAAATCATTTAATTTTAATTTTTTCTAATTTTAGATCTGATCACATCTCATGTGACATCTAAAATCACTTATTTTTTAATTAAAATAAATTTAAAATCAGATCTAAACACTTTAGAACCTTGGCTCTGATACCAGTTGAAGGAAAATCCTGATTTCCCGGACCAGGTTCGTTCAGATCTGATCAGATCAAGAGATATATTTCAAAAAATTTTTTCTTTGATTCAAATTAGATCTTGAGATATTTTAGATTTAATTTTTATTATTTTAATAATTAAAATAAAATATAGATAAATTAAATCAAATTTAATTTACCTTGATGTAGGGTAATCCTATTACCCATTGATGATCCTGTAAGCAGCGGAAGGTTCTGGATCTAGCCACGCAAGTGCCTGGCCTCTACCGGTATCCACTCAGGCTGGATCTGGAGATCCTCTTCTTCTCTATCATGTCTCCAAAAATTAGATCTGAATCTGATTTGGAGGATCTTCAAAATAGCTTTCGAAGATCAGCAGTTGTCCTTTGCAGCAGCGCAGCCTTCTAGCTTTCTGTTGCCCTTTCTCTCGTCTAGATTGCACCAACTGAGATCCCAAACTTCTTTGGGCATGGAGAGGAGAGGGAGAAGATGAACATGGCATGGAGGAGGAAGAGAGAGGCAGCCTTGGGGCATAGAGAATTGTTTTCTTCTTTGAGTTGGGCATAGGGTCTTATTTATAGACTATCCATGATCCAACTCCTCTTCATCCCAAACAATCACAACCCTTTGTGAAATCAGATCTAAATTTGATTTGTGGGAATAGAGTCCCTTGGATTCATCCTTAGATGGTGCCTAAAATCAATCAAAGTTGGTTCTTAGGAGGAGTCTAATCAGAATCCTATAAGGAGATGGAGTCCCTATCCGATAGGGACTCCTGGGTGCCTTAAGCTTGGGTGGTGGCGTGCACCCTCCTCCTTGCTAGTTTCTGATAGGGGGACAAGCCCCCACTAGCTCTCCAATAGGTGCGTGACACGTGGATAGAAATTAAAGTATCAATGGTCAACATTTGACCAGTCAAAGGTCAACTTTTGACCAAAGTCAAAGGATGAGAAATGGCAGATGACCAAAAATGGCAGGTATTGTCTTACAAAATAAGACAATCCTTTTCTGACCTGGACAGGCTCCAATCAGACTAAGTGAAGGCCTCTGATCAAGCACAAACTCCTTTGGCTCAGTCAGGACAACTTATTTATGATAGTAAAAGAAGAACGTTAGGTTCAATCGAGTGCTAGCACGATTTTCTTGAACCTAATTGAATCTCATTCAGATCAATTGAACTGGATCAGTTCAATTGATGATCACCAGATTCAAACCCTTGTTTGTGTGACCCAGTTAGGTTCAGTTCTGTATGGTAATGGGATATGTCATGATCTCTATCATCGACATCATCGAAACTCCTTTCGATGGATCAGAACTCTTCTGATTCGAACAGCTAGAATGATCGATCATCTAAATCATTCTAATTGCTCCCAAAATCCACCAGTGACACCTAGCAGTATATGGTGGCAACCCATCAGAGCTGAATGCGAACCTCTTGGTGCAGCTACCTGTGTGATTAAGTTCTTCTATCTTGAGCCCCGATCAGATTAGGGTTAAGGTGAACTCGTCAAACCCTAGTTTCTGTCATATGATGTAATCATTCGATTCAAGTCCGATGTGAAAACCTAAATAGAAACTCTTTCTATTATTTCACTCTGCCATGGCCATGGGCTTCTGGACTTGATTCTCATGATCATCATAGGGCTGCTCCTCTACCACCGAGGTAGATAGATTCCATCTTGATGCAATCCAGTTCCTACAATGAACATGCTATAGCCAACATACACCTCAGGATTCTGAATGGCTAGGAGACCGAGTTATGGTGTAGTCAAACTATAACACCCTCAAGGTGAACTGCCGATGCACCTCAGGTCAAAGAACCAGACACACCACTGCAGCATCGAGTCAGTCATTGACGAGAAGGTAGACTTCCTAATGACTACTCGAGGTGGTCACGCTCAGTGCCCTCGTTCTCTAACGAGTACCTATACTCTCGCTCCGGTGTCTCCACACCATAGACTCAAGACTCATCTACTAAAGAGAAATGATTGTACACCAGCCTTTCCAGATCAATCACCATCCTCGTGATGATCCTATGGTCGGAAGCATTTTATGAGTTAATAATGATTATTCATGTCTTAAATTTTCAACTCTTGAAAATATGAATTATCATTACCATTAACTCAAAGGATGTATCACAGACACTAAATACACATGTGATAGAAAATAACCTATTTTATTGATTATAGTCAAAATTATAATTTTACCCCTAGAAGTGTATTACAAGTGTCAGTCAATTCTGGCTTCTAGGGCACATATATCTAATAAGGATGTCCATTCTTAGCGACTGTCAATGCCAATATCAACTGTGAGATAGGAGCTATGGACATTTCTTTTGGAAATTAAAAAGTAAGAATTAATATTTTTAGTACCCCAAAGTACACTCAAGAGGAGGAAGACTATTTTATAATCATCAGGTAGATGAAATAGTTGAATCTAATTCCTCCCTAGATTTACTGCAAGATGATGAACCCAATAAAGAAACTCAAACCTAGGAAGTGAATGCCTTGATTAATTCACCTCAACCATCACATTCATTACCTTGGTCAGTGAAAGTTGAGCCCTTACTCGAGCAAAAAATTGAACCATTACATCCTTCAATTCAGGCCCCACCATAACTTGAACAAAAACCTTTACCTGAATCACTTATGTATTTTTAGGATCAAAGAAAACCCTACCGATAATAATTGCTTCAACTTAACTACTGAATAGAAAAATCAATTGGTAAATATTCTGAAAACATATAAGAAGGCCATAGGATGGATCGTCACTGATTTAAAAGGAATTAGTCCATCAATATGCATGCACCATATCTATACAGAAGATAATGCCAAACCAACTCGAGAGATGCAAAGATGGCTTAACCCTAACATGCAAGAAGTAGTCAAGAAAGAGGTAATTAAATGGTTAGATGCTGGAATTATTTATCCTATCTCTGACAGCCACTGGGTGAGTCCCACACAAGTTGTTCCAAAGAAATCTGGACTCACGATTGTCCACACTGAACATGGAAACTTAGTACCAACACGACTTTCCACTAGGTGGCGTGTCTGCATATAGATTATAGAAAACTCAATACAACCATCCGAAAAGATCACTTTCCCTTACCCTTTATCGATCAAATCCTAGAAAGACTAGCAGGCCAACAATACTTTTGCTTTTTAGATGGATACTCAGGATACAATCAGGTAGCAATCTACCCAGGAGATCAGAAAAGACCACCTTTACATGTCCCTATGGAACCTTTGCTTTCCGTAGAATGCCATTCGGATTATGTAATGCACCTGCGACTTTTCAAAGGTGCATGATGTCAATATTTTCAGACATGATAGGAGATTTCTTAGAAATATTCATGGATGACTTTTCAGTCTTTGGAGAATTTTTTGAGAGTTGCCTCAACAATTTGAAGAAAATATTAAAATGATGTATTGAGGCTAATCTAGTGTTAAGCTGGGAAAAGAGCCACTTCATGGTTCAAGAGGGGATCGTTTTAGGACATATAGTATCTAAGAAAGGGATTGAGGTAGATAAAGCTAAAGTTGAACTAATTTCTAAACTTCCTCCTCCCACTTCTGTCAAACAAATTCGATCTTTTCTTGGTCATGTAGGATTCTATCGTCGCTTCATCAAAGAGTTCTCTAAAATTTCTCATCCTTTGTGTAATCTACTCGCTAAGGATGTTTCTTTTAACTTTGATGAAAATTATCTTAAAGCTTATGAAATCTTAAGAGAAGCTGTGACCAAAGCTCCAATCATACAACCTCCTAATTGGTCACTACCTTTTGAAATTATGTGCGATGCCTCAGACTTTGCCATAGGAGCTGTCCTGGGCTGTAGTGATCTATTAAGTAGAACTCTGAATGAAGCACAAATGAATTATACCACCACTGAAAAAGAGTTGCTAGCCATTGTGTTTGCCCTAGAAAAGTTTAGATCATATCTATTAGGATCAAAAATCATAATTTACTCGGATCATTCAGCCTTGAGATACCTGCTCTCAAAGAAAGATGCTAAACCATGATTAATTAGATGGATCTTACTGTTACAAGAATTTGATATTGAAATTCGAGATAAGAAGGGATCTAAAAATATTGTAGCAGACCATCTATCTAGGATCCTAGTTAAAGATAGTGAACCTGTATCAATCAGAGAATCTTTTCTAGATGAACAATTGTTAACAGTTTCACATACAAAGGACTCCTTGGTTTGCAAGATATTGTCAATTACTTAGTCATAGGATAAATTCCTGATGGCTGGTCTAAGAATGAAAAGGATCGATTCTTTGCTCAAATCAAATATTATTTTTGGGAAAGATCCTGAGCTTTTTAGAATTTGTGCTGATCAAATCATTCGTAGATGTGTTCCTGAATCTGAACAATTGAGTATCTTACAATTTCTGTCATACCCTTGCTTGTGGAGGACATTTTTCTGGATGAAAAACTACGGCCAAAGTATTGCAGAGTGGTTTTTATTGGCCAACATTATTTAAGGATGCCCATACTTTTAGTCAGGAGTGTTCTTAAGTGTCAAGCCTTAGGGAATATTTCAAAGAAAGACATGATGCCTTTAAACCCCATCTTAGTAGTAGAAATTTTTGATGTATGGGGAATTGATTTTATGGGACCTTTTCCACCTTCCAATGGATTTGAATACATTTTGGTAGCTGTTCGATTATGTTTCTAAATGGATTGAAGCAATAGCAAATATGAACCAATGATCATAAAGTAGTCTTAAAATTTATTCAGAAGAATATCTTTTCTAGGTTTGGATTTCCACGTGCTATCATTAGTGACGGAGGTACCCATTTTACAAATCAATCAATTTCGAACTTTATTACGAAAATATGGGGTGACACATAAGATAGCTACACCATACCATCCGCAAACAAGTGGCCAGGTAGAAGTATCTAATAGGAAAATTAAGAATATCTTACAAAAGACTATTAGGCCTGATCGAAAAGATTGGTCAGATCGATTAGATGATGCATTATGGGCCTATAGGATAGCTTATAAAACCCCTATTGGAATGTCTCCCTATAGATTAATCTATGGAAAAGCATGTCACCTTCCGGTAGAACTTGAACATAAAGCATATTGGGCAATAAAATAATTAAATTTTAATTTAAACAAAGCTGGTTCCAATCGGATGTTACAATTGAGTGAATTAGAAGAATTAAGGCAAGAAGCTTATGAAAATTCAAAAATCTATAAGGAGAAAATGAAAGCCTTCCATGATAAACATATTTCAAGAAAAACCTTTGAACCAAATCAACAAGTCTGGTTATTTAACTCAAGGCTTCGATTATTTTTTGAAAATTAAAATCCAGATGGGATGGACCTTACATAGTTAATCACGTATTCCCACATGGTGCAATCAAACTCTATGATCCTAGGACTAAAAATTTCTTTAAGGTAAATGGCCAAAGGCTTAAACCATATATCGAAGGGATATCATTAAATCAAAATATTGACCAAGTACAATTAATAGAACCATAATGAATTAAACTGCATTTTGTCTGGCTGAAGATAATAAACTTAGCGCTTATTGGGAGGCAACCCAATATTTCTTGAATCTAATTTAGATTTTTTTTAGTTTATTCTCTTTTTAGGCTAAGCTGGAGAAGGATCAAAAGCTTCAAGATCCATGCTAAATGAATAAACATAATTTACACCCTTTTATTTATTTTTTCTTTCCATTGAGGATAATGTCAATTAAGTTATGGGATACAAAAAAATTAAAAATAAATTAAAAATAAAAAATATTAAAAAAAATTAAAATTTAAAACTATTTTAAATTTTTTTCTGGATAAATAATATTTCAGGAAAGAGAATCTTAAGCAAAATAAACTAGGGAAAGTAATAAAGTTAGAAAGTATTAGCTAATAATGGTAGTGAGTTAAGAAGTAAATTACTTGGTCAAACCATTAGCAGCCTACTTAGGTCATTTAAAGGCTAACAGCACTTCCAATTGTACATGCACACTAATGTAGCAAAGTAAGTGTTGATTATAAGGCTAATTGAGGATTCAATTATCACTAAAAATTGGTGGTTTTTATATAACTCAATTAAAGAAACTTGAATTTAAGGAAAGAGCTACCTGCTTAAAATAAAAAGTGCAAAACACAGAGTATATGTGGATTGCCCTAAATTTAGTAACTAGATCTCTGCACCTAAGTCAAGTGTGGAGGTTCACATCAAATGATGAAGGGAAGGCTAGGATGCTCAGCACTATTACTCAAAAAAAAAAAGAAAAAGAAAAAGAAGAAGAAGTAGTGTGAAAGCTATCTTAATTCTTGCACTTATCTTGAGAGTATATAGAAAATTAACCAAAATAGGTGATAAAAGAAGATTCATTTGTCCTTTGAATTAACACCCAAATGCTAAGATAGTATTCACGAAACTAAGTACTGAAAATTTTTAGATGAACTTTAAGAAAGTTTCTAATTAATCTACCATGAAATTTGCTTCTAAAACTCAATACTTAGTTAGTGATACAATCTAAATTTTTGATCTTAAATCCTAGACCTATTCTTGTGAAGGAGGATCTCAATGAAACATATAATTAATCTAAACTAAATTCTTTCTTTACTCGAGGATGAGCAAAGCTTAAGTTGGGAGGTGTGATAAGTATCATAAATTTACCTATAAAAGCATTAATTTATCAATTAATTTATATTTATTTTTAAAAATAAATAATTAATTGATATATTTTTAAGAAATTTATATTTTTATTATTTAAAAAATTAATTAAAAAATAATGAAATTAAAAAATAAAATTTTATAATCAATAGAAAGAAATTATTTTTTTTGATCATAATGAAATACATTTTGCGCAAAACGGAGCTAAAATGGTGAAGATATGAATTTCTAAAGAAATAAAATAAATAAAAATTAAATAAAAAAAGAAAAGTGGCTCAGTTGGCTCAAGCCGCCACGTCATATCAGCTGGCGCATCCAAACGCACCAAGCCAAGCTGACGAAGCCAGTGCGCCAAGCCAGCCATGCAAGCTAACTTAGCCGCGGAAGCCATCAGCCGATCCATGATTCAGGCGTGGACCGCCATCTCAGTAGAAACCGATGAATCATAAAGCGACACATGGTGGACCTAAACTCTTAAAGGGTTCACAAAAAATCTATCATGGCTCTTAGGACATTTTGGACTTTTCACCCAATGACAAGAGGCACTGATTGGTTGCAGTGTATGGTGCAGCCAGTCCACACAGTCCATAGGAATAGTAAAGATGCGATCGAATAGATCCGATTGATTACAATCAAGATCAGACGATGGTGGTTATTTTTGGGTTTGATTCAAACTTAGCTTCATGCGGATCACCATCCAATGGCAGCGCTCGATCCAAGGGATGATCCAACAGTCTAGAATGCTTTCGACGGTGATCAGGACTTCCATCACACGATCAATGGCCAGATTTTCTCCATCAACATGCGGTCAATGGTCAGAATTTAATCCGACCTGATCTGGATCGATACGCATCCGATTTTGATGATTTTTGATTTGTTGGATTCCTATTGAATGGCCAAAATTCATTCAGAGCAGCAGAATTCCATCAGGACTCTTTTTAATTTAATTTTTACTCAGATTTCTCTATATTTTAATGATCAAAGAGCTCCTTAGTACCACATTGCCTAAAAGAAAACTCTCCACCCCTCCTAGCTCCATAAAAAGGACCCCAGGCCTCTAAAAATCAATAGATTTAGTGAGAGAGAAGCCAAGGTACAGGGTGAAAGCCAAGCTCAGGGTTGAAGGTTGCTTCAAAGCTACGGTGCTGAGAAGAAGAGCCAGTCTTCTACGCCATCTTCATGCCTATGCTGATTTGCGATCTCCTTCTAATTTTCTTTTCTCTTTTCTTTTCTTAATTTCTTATATTTAATTCTGAATTTGAGTTTTAATTTTAATGAAGAAAGCTTTATTGCTTTTTTCAATTATAACTCTTTAAAGTAATTATTCTTTATTGCTCATTAATTTTATTGTAAGTAGCTGCTAAGATCTAAATAGTAGATCTTAGTACCAAGTTTATTTTTGCATAATTTTAATTCTATTTTTATTTATAAATCTATTTTTTAACTTTAATTTTTTTTTCAAAAATCCTTCTTTTCTTTTCTTTTAAAAAAAATCAAAGATTTTAGAATTAAATCATTGCCTCTTTATGGATTCGACCTGACTCACTACTCTCTTCATAACATTTAATTAATTTAAAAAGTTAGATTTAAATTGATAAACATGGTGTTTTAACGACAACATAGCATTCCCATCAAGAAGGATGAAAAAGCCCATTGTAAAGTTAGTCTTAACTCATAGTCTGTTTGATTCAAGCTAGTAAGCTCGAGGGGTATTTTATACTTAATGCTCTAAAGCCAACTAATTTGGAAATCATTGACCCAAGACTTGCTACATGAATCAAATAAAAAGCCTAAGAGGTTAAGGCACTCAATAGTGGTACAAGATTAAAATATATATATATTAATTTTTCATCAAGTAATCGGGTTCCATTGCCTAAGTAAGCAATGATATTCACATCAAAAAGTGGACAATAAGAATAAAAAATTTTCAATAAATGAAGGATAGAAGTAGAAAGACACTTGTCCATATGAAAGTTTAGATGATTCAGAGATAAAGATAGGGATACTTTAGAAAAAATTTAGAAAAAATTAATATTCTTCACTTAATTTTAATATTTATAAGTACTAATACCCTAATAACATACCTCACTTATACTTTACTGAACATTCATAGCCATTTTGAAAATTATTGGGTAAAATTCAAAATTTTAAAGTTAAAGTATATCTAAAACTAAATTCTTTTTTTACTCAAGGATGAGCAAAGCTTAAGTTGGAGGGTGTGATTAGTACCATAAAAATACCATTCAAAGTATTAATTTATTAATTTATTTATTTTTATTTTTAAAAATTAAATATATTATTTATTTATTTTAGAAGATATATTCATAAATAAAAAGAGTTCATTTTTTTGATCATAATGAAATAAGCTTGGAGCAAATCAGAGTTAAAACGGACTGGATATGAATTTTCAAAGAATAAAAATAAAAATAAAAATAAATAAATGGCTCAATCAGCTCTGCAGCTTAGCCAGTGACCACCCTTCAGCCGGCACATCCAAATGTGCTCAGCCAAGCCTACCTCAACCCGCAAGCCGGCACATCGCAAGCTAATTTGCACGTTCGAAGCCGATCTAGCATCGTTGACATCAGCATGATGTCAGTTTTATCGCAACTTATGGTTGATCACTAAGAGAGGGTATTTTGGTCATTTCACACCCATGCCATGTGCTGGTTGGCTCAGGTTTGTAAAATGCCCAGTCCACCATGGTCCATATGAATAGTAATGTACGATCGAGTGGCAAGGATGTTCCTGATCTTGATCTAATGGCTATCGTTTATTCCTATTTTGATTTGGTTTCAGATAGAGATCACCGTGCGATCGAATGGCTACATGCATTCCAAGTGATGATTGAATGGTGGAGAAAGCTCCCTATGGTGATCAAGCATCTAAAGCTCCATCCAATGATTGAAATGCTCCATCATACATAATCCAATGGCCAGAATTCAATCCGACCTGATCTAGCTTTTAAAACTCAATTTTTAGCAATTTTAGGATTGATTGATCAGGATCTAATGGCAAGAACTCAATGAAACTGCATAGAATTCAATCCAAGGGCTATTTTAATCTTATTTTCATTAGAATTTCTCCATATTTGATGATCAAAACACTCCCTTAGTCCTATATTGCCTAGAAAAAAATACTCCAATCCTCTAACACCTATAAATATGACCCCAGGCTATAAAATTAAATTATCTTCGGTCAAAAGGAGGTGATGATGTTAGATATATATGCCCTAGAAGCCAAAATTGGCTGACACTTGTACCACACTTCTAGGGGTAAAATTATAATTTTGACTATAATCAATAAAATGGATTATTTTCTATCACATATGTGTATCTAGTGTTTGTGATACATCCTTTGAGTTAATGGTAATGATAATTCATATTTTCAAGAGTTGAAAATTTAAGACATGAATAATCATTATTAACTCATAAAATGCTTCCGACCATAGGATCATCACGAGGATGGTGATTGATCTGAAAGGTTGGTGTACAATCACTTCTCTTTAGTAGATGAGTTTTGAGTCTACGGTGTGGAGACACCAGAGTAAGAGTACAGATACTCGTTAGAGAACGAGGGCACTGAGCATGACCACCTCGAGTAGTCATTAGGAAGTCTATCTTCTCGTCAATGACTGACTCAATGCTACAGTGGTGTGTCTGGTTCTTTGATCTGAGGTGCATCAACGGTTCACCTTAAGGGTGTTATAGTTTGACTACACTACAACTCGGTCTCCTAGTCATACGAAATCCTGAGGTGTTTGTTGGCTATAGCATGTTCATTGTAGGAACTGGATTGCATCAAGATGAAATCTATCTACCTTCGGTGGTAGAGGAGCAGCCCTATGATGATCATGAGAATCAAGTCCAGAAGCCCATGGCCATGGCAGAGTGAAATAATAGAAAGAGTTTCTATTTAGGTTTTCACATCGGACTTAAATCGAATGATTACATCATATGACAGAAACTAGGGTTTGACGAGTTCACCTTAACCCTAATCTGATCGAGGCTCAAGATAGAAGAACTTAATCACATAGATAGCTGCACCAAGAGGTTCGCATTCAGCTCTAATGGGTTGCCACCATACACTGCTAGGTGTCACTGATGGATTTTGAGAGCAATTAGAATGATTTAGATGATCGATCATTCTAGCTGTTTGAATCAGAAGAGTTCTGATCCATCGAAAGGAGTTTCGATGATGTCAATGATAGAGATCATGACATATCCCATTACCATATAGAACTGAACCTAACTGGGTCACACAAACAAGGGTTTGAATCTAGTGATCATCAATTGAACTAATCCAGTTCAATTGATCTGAATAAGATTCAATTTGGTTCAAGAAAATCGTGCTAGTACTCGATTGAACCTAACATTCTTCTTTTACTATCATAAATAGTTATCCTGACTGAGCCAAAGGAGTTTGTGCTAGATCAGAGGCCTTCACTTGGTCTGATTGGAGCCTGTCTAGATCAAAAAAGGGTTGTCTTATTTTGTAAGATAATATCTATCATTTTTGGTCACCTGCCATTTCTCGTCCTTTTGACTTTAGTCAAAAGTTGACCTTCGACTGGTCAAATGTTGATCATTGACACTTTGACTTCTATCCACGTATCATGCACCTATTAAAGATCTGGTGGGGACTTGTCCCCCTACCAGAACTTGGCAAGGAGGAGGGCACACGCTAAGGGTGGCGTGCGCCCAGGCTGAAAGGCACCCAGGAGTCCCTGTTGGACAGGGACTCCATCTCCTTTTTGGATTTCGATTAGACTCCTCCTAAGAACCAACTTTGACTGGTCTTAGACACCATCTAAGGATGAATCCAATGGACTCTATTCCCATCAATCAGATTTAGATCTGATTTCACAAAGAGTTGTGATTGGTTGGAAAGAAGAGGAGTTGGATCACGCATAGTCTATAAATAAGACCCTGCACCCAACTCAAAAAGCAATGCAATTTCCTATGCCCCAAGGCTGCCTCTCCCTCCTCCTCCATGCCAAGTCCATCTTCTCCCTCTCCTCTCCATGCTCAAAGTAGTTTGGGATCAAAGTTGGTGCAATCAAGGTGAGAGAAAGGCAACAGAAAGCTAGAAACTGCGCTACTGCAAAGGACAACTGCTGATCTTTGAAAGTTATTTTGAAGATCCTCCAAATCAGATTCAAATCTAATTTTTGGAGATGTGATAGAAAAGAAGAGGATCTTCAAATTCAATCCGAGTGGATACCAGTAGAGGCCAGGCACTTGCGTGGCTAGATCCAGAACCTTCCGCTGCTTACAGGATCATCAACGGGTAATAGGATTACCCTACATCAAGGTAAATTAAATATGATTTAATTTATCTATATTTTATTTTTATTATTAGAATTATAAAGATTAGATCTGAAACATCCTAGATCTAATTTGGATCAAAGAGAAAATTTTTTGAAATATATCTCTTAATCCAATCAGATATGAACGAACCTGATCCGAGAAATTTGGATTTTCCCTTGAAATGGTATCAGAGCTAAGGTTCTAAAGTATTTAGATCTAATTTCAAATTTATTCTAATTAGAAAATAAGTAATTTCTGATGTCACATGAGATGTGATCAGATCTGAAATCAGAAAAAATTAAAATTAAATGATTTGGATCTAAGATTAGAAAATATGCATGACTAGTTCTAAAATAGAATAGTTCTATAAAATAATTTTGCATGTTTATAATTTAATTTGATTAAATCATATTTTAGATCTATTTATTTATTATTTTTTGATATTATAATTATTATAATAATATCTAAAAAATAGTAAATAAAAATTATTTAATTTTAAACATCATATGAGATATGATTGATGCATGTCTAGACTAGTTGTAGAATAGTTCTACATAGTTATCTAGATTTGAGTCTATTTTGATAAGATCAATTTAAATCTAATTTTTTAGATTATTATGAGATAATTTAGATCTGAAAATATGCATGATTCGATACATGAGATGTATGCAAAATATGCCATGATTAGATCTAATTTGTATATGAGATATATGATATAGATCTAAAACTGTTTTGTAGTATTGCATGTTCCTGATTAAGGTGTTCCTCTTGGCCATCGGGTTATAAGAATAAAGTAGGATTTAAAGGCCCTCTCATTCCATCCGATAGGGTGTTCTTATGACGTGTAGGGATGCTGCGCGTTCGTTCTTAATCAGAAACCCAAAACTTACTTTCTGCAAAACCCTAGATCTTGAAATCCTAGGATTTATTGTGCATATTTTATTTATGAACCCTACTTAATTAAGAATTAAGATTATGAAATATTAATTAGGTCTAAAATTGAGAATTTCAGATCTAAGACATATTCATAATACTGGGTTCGGGCTTGGGTAGCTCAATTAGGTCTAAGCGGTTGATCAAATCGAATCAAGAGTTGGTTAGATGGGATCAACAATGCTTAAATTGACCAGCCTAATAGGATTAAGTCTGGGTCAAGATCGAGTCACGATCAAGCAAGACCTAATTAGGCTCAGAGGTTAGAGTCTGGATTGTAGGCTAACCCAATTGGTTCTGGCTCAATAATTTGGTGTCTAAGGTAAGTTTGGCACATACGACCGACTGGTTTTTAATTGAGAGCTACTCGATCTGAATGCGTTCTTGTACGAGTTAATGGCATATTCCTTCCACCAGTCTCACTTACCTGGCCATATCTGTTGACTCAGTTCTGATTTGAGGTGGTCAATAATCCGAGCTAACCCATGCCACTAGGTTAGTCATAATTGTTATGACTATGACAAGTCTAGTTTAATGAGACCTAAATCAATTCTCCCTAAGAAAAGATTAAGTCTGAGGTCTTCCACCATTGTAGACATGTGGGCCCTTCCTGGGGTTGATTGTTCTCGACTGGATACAGTGGCTCAGTTGCACCGAAAAGATGCAACCATGTCTATTAGGCATTGGATGCTATGGGCTGGAGGATGAGTTGGGCTCAATATTTCAGATACGGTGAGAGACTCAATTAGGAATCCAGTCTATGCAAATGGTGGGTCTGACTTAACTAAGGAGTGGATCAATATTTCGGATACGGTGAGATTCATGAATTAGAGACCAAGTTTGGGTGCACCATGATTAGAGAATCATTGAACAAGAGTTGTTCACTCATTGGCTAACCCATCACCAATAACTGTTAGGTGAGGTGATGAGTCAGTTGGTGAGACCGCACCACCCACTAGAAATCATTAATCGTGGAGATTTTCGCATCTCTACAGAGGGAGTGTAGGGATCCGAGAAAATAGTGGAAGCTAATTTATTTAAAAATAAAATTTCTAAACAAATTGGTCAAGTCATAATTACAGTATCTAACTAGAATCTTTGACTCTCTACAGGAAAAATGTCTGTGTCCAACCCATTAGCACGTATCCTGGACACACATAGACTAACCAAACCCAATTATAAAGACTGGCTTAGGAACTACAAAATTGTTTTGGGTTCCGAGAAGTTAACCCATGTATTGGACTAGGACCCTCCCACCTTACCAGCCCGTCCATCCGTTGAATAGAGAGCATCTCTGAAAAAATGGATAGACGAAGATAATAAGGCCAGATATTACATGTTGGGCTCGATGTCTGATGAGCTCCAGCGCCAACATGAAGATATCAGGACTGCTCACCAAATGTTGGCTCACCTGCAAGAGATGTTTGGTGAACAAGAGTCGTGCAGCCAAGTATCAAGTCATGAAATGACTTTTTAAGGCTAAGATGCATGATGGGTAGTCAGTCCAAGATCACTGTCTGATGATGATCAAGGACTTGGAAGAGCTTGAGAAGCTCGATGTGAAGTTAGACTTGGATCTACAGAATGATATTATTCTGCAATTCTTGACTGATGCATATGGGCAATTCATCATGAATTACCACATGCATAAACTTCAAAATTTCTTGGCCGAATTAATGAACATGCTAGTCACCACTGAGCTTTCTATGAAAGGTTCTAAAGACTCAATTCTTGCTATGGAACGGACTTCTTCCAAAAGAAAGTCTTCTGAAATGAAAAAGAAGTTTGCGAAAAAGCAAAAGATGGAAGGAGGAAAGAAGAAGAAGGTAGAGCCAAAGAAGAAGGTCGATGTCAAAGGAAAATATTTCCATTGCAATAGCGACGGCCACTGAAAATGAAACGGTCCTACTTACCTGGCCACCCTGAAGAACAAGAAGAAAGATCCTTTTGGAGGTATGCTCGTTATTGAGTCTAACCTTACAGTTTCCTCTGCATCCAGTTGGGTGCTTGACTCTGGTTCTAGTGCTCATCTGTGCACTTTCATGTAGGGTCTTGAGGATAGCAGGAGGCTGAGGGATGGAGACATGATCCTACACATCGGTAATGGAGCAAGAGTTGCTATAGTGGCGGTGGAAACATACCCTCTTCGATTACCATCTGGTTTAGACTTAGTTTTGAAAAGACTGTTATTATGTGCCTGCAGCTAGCAGTAATTTGATTTCTGTTTCATGCTTAGCACTAGAAGGCTATGTGATTACCTTCTTTAAGGACCATTGTAACATTCTTTATGAAAGAAATAAAATTGCAAATGGTTTTCCTTATTAATGGTCTTTATCAGCTACATATTGATGTACCTATTCTAACTATCGAGCAAAACGTGAATGCCAAACGACCTAGGGATAGTCCAAATGACAGATATCTATGGCACCTGAGATTAGGTCATATAGCAGAAGATAGGATCAACAAATTGGAGAAAAATGGGCTATTGAGTCCATTGACTTTCGAGTCATATCCAACTTGTGAATCTTGTCTTCAAGGCAAAATGACTAAACTCCCTTTTGTAGGACATGGGGAAAGGGCCACAGATCTCCTTGCCCTAGTACATACTGATGTGTGCGGCCCATTTGATGTGCCGGCTAGAGGCAATTTTGTCTACTTCATTACCTTTACCGATGATCTATCTAGGTATGGGTATGTGTATCTTATGAGACACAAGTCTGAAGCTTTTGAAAAGTTCAAAGAATTCAGACATGAAGTAGAAAAAACAAACTGAAAAACCCATTAAGGTTCTTCGATCAGATCGAGGAGGTGAATACCTTAGCCAAAAATTCCTAGACTATCTCAAGGAAAATGGCATAGTCTCTCAATGGACTCCACCAGGAACACCTCAACTCAACGGGGTTTCAGAATGGAGAAATCGGACTCTATTGGATATGGTCCGATCCATGATGAGCTTCACAGACCTCCCTGATTTTCTTTGGGGACATTCATTGTTAACTTCAATTTATCTACTGAATAGGGTTCCCTCTAAAACCGTTCCTACCACACCGTATGAGATATGGCACGGTAAGAAACCAAGTCTGAGTCATCTCAGAATTTGGGGTTGTCCGGCTCATGTCAAAAGACAACAAGCGGACAAGTTAGAGTTTAGGTCCTTTCAGAGCTCGATTCATAGGATATCCTAAAGAGTCATTAGGATACTATTTCTACATTCCAGAAGACCACAATGTGATTGTGAGTCGACATGCCATCTTTCTTGAAAAATAGTTTATTCAAGATAGCGGCATTGGAAAGCAGATTAAGCTTGATGAGAAAGTCTCACAAGTACAACGAGCTAAGGACCAATTGGAACCAAATCAGGTTGAGCCAATAAGAACACTACCTCCTCCACCTCGTAGATCGGAAAGAGTTTTCCGTCCCCCTGAAAGATACTTAGGTATTATTTCAGAGGAAGTAGAGGAAATGTTCCTCGTAGGTAATGGTGCTCATGGTGATGATCCCAAAACCTACAACGAGGCGATATCAGATATCGACTCCGAGAAATGGCTAGAGGCAATGCAGTCAGAAATTGACTCGATGCACTCAAACCAAGTCTGGACCTTGGTAGATCCACCAGAAGGTATAGTACCTATTGGGTGTAAATGGATCTTCAAGAGAAAGATTGGTGCAGATGGGAATGTGGAGACATTCAAGGCTAGACTAGTGGCAAAAGGTTATAGTCAACGCGAAGGCATTGACTATCAGGATACCTTTTCCCCAGTGGCTATGCTAAAATCCATCCGCACATTGCTTGCCGTTGCAGCCTATTTCGATTATGAAATATGGCAAATGGACGTGAAAATGGCATTCTTAAATGGATATCTTGAGGAAGATATCTATATGGAACAGCCGCTAGGTTTCACATCCAGTGATACTGATCACAAGGTTTGCAAGCTGCAAAGGTCCATATATGGACTTAAGCAAGCATCTCGGAGCTGGAACACTCATTTCAATGATGTGATCAAAATGTTTGGTTTCATCAAAAATGAAGAGGAACCATGTGTCTTCAAAAAGGTCAGTGGGAGCGCTGTTGTCTTCCTCGTATTGTACGTGGATGACATCCTCCTTATTGGGAATGATATTCCCATGATGACGACAGTCAAAATATGGTTGTCCAAGGAATTCTCCATGAAAGACCTAGGTGAAGCATCCTTTATTCTAGGAATTAAGGTCTATAGGGATAGACCGAATAGGATGCTAGGACTTTCACAGAAGATGTACATAGAGGAAGTACTAAAGAGGTTTAGTATGGAAAACTCTAAGAGGGGATTAATACCCTTCAGACATGGTATTCATCTTTCCAAGAAGATGTGCCCTAGCACACCTGAGGAAATAGAATGCATGAGCAAGATCCCTTATGCTTCTGCAATAGGGAGCCTCATGTATGCCATGCTATGTACACGACCTGATATAGCCCATGCTGTGAGTGTCACAAGCAGATATCAGTCAAATCCAGGTGAAGAACACTGGACTTCTATGAAATGTATCCTTAAGTACTTGAGAAGAACTAAGGATATGATGTTGGTCTTTGGTAACGGAGAACTCCAAGTCCAGGGATACACAGACTCAGATTTCATGTCCGATGTAGATGATCGAAAGTGACATCTGGAAGTCTATTTCTGTGCAATGGTGGTGCTGTCAGCTTGAAGAGTTCCAAGCAAACTATGATAGCAAATTCCACCATGAAAGTAGAATATATTGCTGCATCAGAGGCTACGAATGAAGCATTCTGGTACAAGAAGTTTGCTGCAGAAATCGGAGTAATGCCATCAGATGCCATTCCTCTGTACTATGACAACAATAGCGCCATAGCCCTTGCTAAGGAGCCGAGGTCACACCAGAAATCCAAGAACATTGAACGGCGATACCACCTCATCCGCGATTATCTCAAGAAGGGTTACGTCGACGTCAAGAGAGTCAATTCAACAGATAATATGGCAGACCCACTTATAAAGCCGTTGGGATAGCAGAAAATTGAAGCCCACCTTGAGAAGATGGGACTTAGACTTGTAGCCAATTGGCTTTAGGATAAGTGGGAGATTGGTAGATATATGTGCCTTAGAAGTCAGAATTGGTTGACACTTGAACACACTTCTAGGGGCAAAATTGTAGTCTTGACTATAATCAATAAAATGGGTTATTTTCTATCACAAATGTGTATTTAGTGTCTGTGATACATCCTTTGAGTTAATAGTAACGATAATTCATATTTTCAAGAGTTGAAAATTTAAGACATAAATAATCATTATTAACTTATAAAATGCTTTCGATCATAGGATCATCACGAGGATGGTGATTGATCCAAAAGGTTGGTGTATAATCGCTTCTCTTTGGTAGATGAGTCTTGAGTCTACGGTGTTGAGACACTGGAGCAAGAGTATAGGTACTCGTTAGAGAATGAGGGCACTGAGCGTGACCACCTCGAGTAGTCATTAGGATGTCTACCTTCTCGTCAATGATTGACTCGATGCTGTAGTGGTGTGTCTGGTTCTTTGACCTGAGGTGCATCGGTAGTTCACCTTGAGGGTGTTATAGTTTGACTACACTACAACTCGGTCTCCTAGCCATACGGAACCTTGAGGTATATGTTAGCTATAGCATGTTCATTATAGGAACTGGATTGCATCAAGATGGAATCTATCTAGCTCGGTCGTAGAGGAGCAGCCCTATGATGATCATGAGAATCAAGTCCAGAAGCCCATGGCCATGGTAGAGTGAAATAATAGAAAGAGTTTCTATTTAGGTTTTCACATCGGACTTAAATCGAATGATTACATCATATGATAGAAACTAGGGTTTGATGAGTTCACCTTAACCCTAATTTGATCGGGGCTCAAGATAGAAGAACTTATTCACACAGATAGCTGCACCAAGAGATTCGCATTCAACTCTGATGGGTTGCCACCATATACTGCTAGGTGTCACTGGTGGATTTTGGGAGCAATTAGAATGATTTAGATGATCGATCATTCTAGCTGTTCGAATGAGAAGAGTTTTGATCCATCGAAAGGAGTTTCGATGATGTCAATGATAGAGATCATGATATATCCCATTACCAGATAGAACTGAACCTAATTGGGTCATACAAACAAGGGTTTGAATCTAATGATCATCAATTGAACTGATCCAGTTCAGTTGATCTGAATAAGATGCAATTAGGTTCAAGGAAATCGTGCTAGCACTCGATTGAACCTAACATTCTTCTTTTACTATCATAAATAGTTGTGCTGACTGATCCAAAGGAGTTTGTGCTCGATCAGAGGCCTTCACTTGGTCTGACTAGAGTCTGTCTAGGTTAGAAAAGGGTTGTCTTATTTTGTAAGATAATACCTGCCGTTTTTGGTCACATGCCATTTCTCATCCTTTTGACTTTGGTCAAAAGTTGACCTTTGACTAGTCAAATGTTGACCATTGACACTTTGACTTCTGTCCATGTGTCATGCACCTATTAGAGAGCTGGTGGGGGCTTGTCCCCCTACTAGAATCGGGCAAGGTGGAGGGCGCACGCCAAGGGTGATGTACGCCCAAGCTGGAGGTGCCCAGGAGTCTCTGTTGTACAGGGACTCCATCTCCTTTTTAGATTTCGATTAAACTCCTCCTAAGAACCAACTTTGACTGGTCTTAGGTGGCATCTAAGGATGAATCCAAGGGACTCTATTCCCACCAATCAGATTTAGATCTGATTTCACAAAGAGTTGTGATTGGTTGGCAAGAAGAGGAGTTGGATCATGCATAGTCTATAAATAAGACCCTGCACCCTACTCAAAATGCAATGCAATTCCCTATGCCCCAAGGCTGCCTCTCCCTCCTCCTCCATGCCAAGTCCATCTTCTCTCTCTCCTCTCCACGCCCAAAGTAGTTTGGGATCCAAGTTGGTGCAATCTAGGTGAGAGAAAGGTGATAGAAAGCTAGAAGGCTGCGCTACTGCAAAGGACAACTGCTTATGTTCGAAAGTTGTTTTGAAGATCCTCCAAATCAGATTCAAATTTGATTTTTGGAGATGTGATAGAGAAGAATAGGATCTCTAGATCCAACTCGAGTGGATACTGGTAGAGGCCAAGCACTTGCATGGCTAGATCCAGAACCTTTCGCTGCTTACAGGATCATCAAAGGATAATAGGATTACCCTACATCAAGATAAATTAAATATGATTTAATTTATCTATATTTTATTTTTATTATTAGAATAATAAAGATCAGATTTGAAACATCTCAGATCTGATTTGGATCAAAAAAAAAAATTTTGAAATATATCTCTTGATCCAATCAGATCTGAATGAACCTGGTCCGGATAATTAGGATTTTTCCTTCAGATGATCTTGGGTGGGATTGGGTTAGAGGCTGCTTCAAGGCAATGGGTGTTGTGAGGAAAAGCTATCTCCTATATCATCTTCATGCCGACATCGATCCAAGATCAATATCAGCTTGCTTTTAAATTTTATTTTTATTTTTTTTAATTTAATGTATTGAAATTCTAAATTAAATTTTAGTTAATATAAAATTTATTTTTTAATTATTTAAATTTCATGCTCTTTATCTTTATTGTAAATTTAATTTCTGTTCTTTAATTTTATTACAAGTAGATGCTAAGATCTAAGTAGTAGATCTTAGTACCAAGTTTAATTTTTTACACCTTTTAATTTTTATTTTTTATTTTTAATTTTAATTTTTAATTTTAATTTTATTTATAATTTTATTTATATTTTTTTAATAAAAATTAAAGATTTTAAAACTAAAATATTACCTTCTATGTGGATTCAATTCTAACTCACTACTTGCTATCTATTTTTAATTATTTAAAAAATCAAAATTAAACTGACAAATATAGTATCTTAACGATAACATCTTGCTCTTATCACTCGATAAATGTTATCGTACTAATTAACAACATATTATTTGATTGTAAATAGTTTAAAAATTAATCAATAAATCATCTCTTTATCAAAACTAAATAATCTTAAGGACTTCATCACAATAATTGAGTTCATTAAAAGATATAGACTTTGTGATTAAAATATTAAAAATATATTTTATTTAATAATAAATTAATTATAATTATAAGGTAGCTCAACCATCAATAGGCTGATAATTAGGTTTAAAACATATTTTCCAACAACTCTCACTTGTCCTAAAGCCACTCGGCACAATATCTAATACCCATCTTCAACTTCTGATCGTCAAACTCCTTTATCACTAGGGCTTTAGTGAAGGGGTCGGTTAGGTTGTCCTTCCATCGATCTTCTGAAGATCAATGTCATCTTGATCCATGATCTTTCAGACTAAGTGGTAGCGGTGCAGTATATGCTTCATCCGCTGGTGTGCCTTTGGTTCCTTCGTCTGAGCAATGGCACTAGTGCTATCGCAGTAGAGCAGGACCAGTCCATCAAGGTAGTATGCCACTCTGAGCTTGGTGATGAATTTTCTCAATCATACAGCTTCCTTCACAGCATCTAATGCTGCAATGTACTCTGCTTCATAAATAGAGTCTGCCATAGTATGCTAGTTGGAACTCTTCCAATAGATTGCTACACCATTTAGGATAAAGATATAATCCAACACATTTCTACTGTCATCATGGTCAGATTGAAAGTTGAAGTTAGTAAACCCCATAAATTTTAGATTTGACTCATCATAAATCAACCATTATTTCTTAGTATTTCCCAAATACTTAAAGATGGATTTCACCACCTTCCAACAATTCTCTCCTAGATCAGATTGGTATCTACTAACTACTCCTAATGAGTATGCCATATTTGGTCTCGTACATATCATGGTGTATATGATAGATCCCACTATCAAAGCATATGGAACTCTACTCGTACATTCTCACTCTTTAGGAGTTGTTGGACAATCCTTCTTAGAGAGAGAAATTTCATAGCCTATCGAAAGATAATCCTTTTTAGAATTCTCCATGCTGAACCTCTTCAGCATAGTTTCTATGCATATGGATTTGGATAACCCAAGCATCCTCTTAAACCCATCCCTATACATCTTCATCCCTTGGATGTAGGATGCTTCACCCAAGTCCTTCATGGAGATTGAGATGATAATCAAACTTTTATTTCTTGCAATGTGGGGATGTCATTTCCGACTAAGAGAATGTCATCCACGTACAAGATGAGGAATTATCGGATCATTTGTCCATTTATAAATGTAGGACTCTTCTCCATTCTTAACGAAGCCATACATTTTGATCACCTTATCAAAATGTATGTTCCAACTCTAAGATTCTTGCTTTAATCCATAAATGGATCTCTGAAGCTTGCACACCTTGGACTCATCTATAGATGTGAACCTCGCAGGTTGTATCATAGACACCTAAAGTTGTCTTCACATCTATCTACCAAATCTCATAGTCTAAATGGACAGTTATCGCAAGTATTATCCGAATAGATTTGAGCATTGCTATAAAAGAAAATAACTCATCATAGTTAATACCATAATGTTGATGATACCCCTTGGTAACCAGACTAGCTTTATAGATCTTTCACTAGTACAAAATAGGGTTATGACAGTGGTTGATAACTGCTATCATAGCCTAAAAAATTACTGCCATAAGCTATGGCAGCAGTTGGCTAACTGCTACTACTATGGCCATCACCATATGTCTATGGCAGTAGTTATTACAACAGTTACAGGAACCGCTGTCATAGATAGCTTATGGTAGCGATTACCAAATTTCTACAATAGATTGATCTATAACAGTGGTTTTGTAACTGTTGCTATAATTCGACCTATGGCAGTAGTTTTTTAACTACTATCATAGCTTTCTATGGTAGCAGTTATAGTGCCACTACTATGGATTTGTGGAAACAGTTTCATAACCACTGCCATAGGTTAAACTATTTAAAGTGGTTATGAAGTCACTACCATATGTCTAATGCAGTGGTTGGCACGAAACCTACGGTAGCGGTTGGCATGCCTATGACAACAATTTTGCAACCATTGCAATAGCTTTTGAATAATGAAAAAAATATAATTTTTTTAATTTTTATATTTTTTATCTATAAAATTTAGTTAAATAACATAATAGATTATTATAAATATAAGAATATTTATAAAATATTTAAATTTTATTATTAAATAAAATTTATTATAATTTTTTTAAAAAAATACATCAAAAGTTTTCAAAATCTACATCATCGTCATCACCTAGAGATGGAGCATGAGCTAAAGGAGCTAAAGCCAAAGTTGGAGGGGCTGGAGCTAGAGGGGCTGAAGCTAGAATGTCGGCCAACATGTCCTCAAGGTCCATGAAGTTAGCTCCAAAATATGTGCTGAGCCTCATCACCATGGTACTCAGGATGACCTCCAAATTAGATGTGTGCTTCTTAGCATGAGCAACCCACGCCATAGCCTGATCTGCCCGTACTGTAGCCTGAGCTACCTGCGCCAATGCCTCCTCAAGCTACTCCCGATTGACAACACCAGAAGCATGTTAAGAGATGCTCGATCTAGACTAGTAGCTCATCAACATATGTCTGGGCCTGCATTGGATTCTCCTAGAGTGCTTAGACCCCAAGATCTGAGATAGATGGTCATGGGTGCCAGAGGTGTCCAAGGCCTCGATCATGAGTGCATCTAACTATTCTTATAATTATAAATTTAAATAAAATTTTATAAGAAATGCTATAATACTAATCATACTAATATATTTATTTCTTACAAAAATTCTTTTAATCATGACATTCATCGACCTGCCCTTCTTGTCCGTATGGCTAGATCAAAAGATCTTGCTATGGCTGGACATCACCCCATCTCTCATTAGTTATAAAAATAAATTAATTTATTAAAAATATTAAAAAAAATATTAATTTAATTTATCTAGTAAGATTCAAAATTTATTACCTCTCTATGCACACGACTGGCCATAGACTCATGGTTGAGTGTGCGTATACTCCTGACTGCTCGGTTCTTCAGGTTCTGATAGGAGGTAGCCTAACAAGTATTCAAATAAATAATAAATATTTTAAAAATATTTAAATATAATTTTAAGTGTATTAAAAAAATTTAAAAGTTAGAAATTAAACCTCAAACTTTTGGCTCCTTTAATGTCTAACCATCCCCTCCTACTGACTCGGGGGATTGTCCTGAATCCAAGGAACAAGCTCTTTCAGAGTATCCCATCGATGCTCGAGCCATCCTCTATGGAGCTTGACCTTGTAGTTTCGGTACAACCCCTAAATCTTCTTCAGTCGGACATCTCGAGCCCTCTCGTGATTTGGAGAGTCATATCTCCTCTACATAAAGTTATCAAAAGTCAGTTACAAAATTATATGAATAAAATATAGTATAAATATATCAAATGCATAAATATAACTAAGATATACTTACCCATATCTCCTTCTATACTCAATCCCTGACACCAGCATCCATCAATCGCTAGTCTATGGATAGTACCAGAATGATGTCAGACCATCTCACAAGTACTCCAAAAAAGGAATGCATCTCTCATGCGGTCTCCCCTACTAGCCTCTCCTCTACATCATAGTCCACCATCACCTGATGCCAGCGGTTTCACACATGCGGCATGCATGGGGACTGTGAAATATCCTACTAGATGATGCACCTATAATAAAAATATATGATACAAATATATAAGAGTGATAATAATTATATAAATAAATAAATAAATGATATAATAAAAATATACACTCACTGGCCATGGGATCATGCGGTGTAGATGCTAGTGGAGACTCATCGGTGGGTAGAACAAATGTCGGAGATGTGACTAATGGTGGAGGCTCAAATGCCACTGGAGTAGATGTCAGTGGAAAAGTAGATGCCGATGGTCCCTGCGTAGTCAATGTAGATGTGGATGGAGTGTGCTCCACCTACAACTTAGATGTAGAGCTCTGCGTAACCCGCTGAGAGGCGAGGGTGAAAGCTAGATGGCATTTCGATGCCATCATGATCTGCAACGTTAGTGAACATTAACCAATAAAAGATGTTGAATAATAATATTAGTAGAGCATCAATAAATAGACTCTAATATTTATATCAGAATATTGAAGTCATCATCTAGTGGTATCTACAACATGAACATCACCGTCACTCTTAACAAATAATATTTTCAGATATGCAATAAATGCATCCTATCACCAACTAACAGGTAAAGATAGATCCTATCCCATTCAAAAATTATATTAATTCTATAGATTTATTATAATAATAAAATAATATGCAAAAGAAATTGAAAAAAATTTTGGTAGCATTTTTTCTTAGTTCTCCCATGTAGGGAGAACAAAAGAAAAATGATATCCAAAATTTTATTCGAAACCCTTAGCATACTGTTTGATTACTGTAATTATCTATAGAATTATTTATAATTTTTAAACTATCCAAATTAGATAATTAATTAATCATTGTACATAATTCTTCCATCCGTATAAAAACATATAAATGTATGGATGCCAGAGATTATGTACACTAATCAATTGATGGGTCTGTCATTATGCAATGCAATAAACAAAAGCAATAAGATATAAATTCTATAACATAAATTATATTCATAAATAATTAAGGATAAGCAATAAATAATTTAACTTTTTATTAGCAGCCAGTGTGGGTAAGGGTTCTCTTAGCGGCCGGCATAGCTCACGGCCATCGACACGGTCGAGAATCTGCTAGTGGAGATTTTGTTATCGATCGGCATGTCCTAAGGGCTATTCACAGCCACCAACACGACGTGGCCCAAGACTGCCAGCATGGACTAGGATCGTCCACGATCGCCGACATGGCATGACCCAATTCAGAACCCATCGACACAATCCAGAATCAATCGACAGGAGTTCTCTTACCCACCAGCTTAAATCCATGGCCAGTGGATAATTATAATATTTATAATAAATATTTATAATAATAATAATAAAAATTATAAATATTATTATAAATATTATAAATGATTAATAAACAATATTATAACTTTTTTTAAAAAAAATGATATCTATGACTATAGAGAGGGGATCGCATAGAGAGCTCCAAGGGTCGCCGGCGGTGATGCTACAGAAAGACGACGGTGCTAGACGTAGCCTACAAAATGAAAGAGATATAAGATAGTGAGATAGAAAGAGAGAAGAAAGAGAAAGGAAAAAAGAGTAGGGAGGGTGGGTCGGACTGAGAGAAGAGAGGAGAGAGAGAGCAGGGAGGGTCAGGGTCGGCAGTCAGACCGGCCAGGGAAGAGAGGAGAGAGAGAGTAGGAGGGGTGGATCGGGCCAAGGGAAGAGAGGAGAGAAAAAGAGAGAGGGAGGAAAGTAGGGTGGCATTGGGGCTAGGGTCGGCCAGCCAGGAAGAGAGGAGAGAGAGAAGGAGGGGCAAATCAGGTTGGGGGAAGAGGAGAGAGGAAAGAGAGAGTAGGGAGGGGTCGAGGCTGGTGGTCGAGCTATCCGAGGAAGAGAGTAGAGAGAAAAGGGAGGGGGAGATGGTAGAGCTGATGGCCGGGCCGAGGGAAGAGAGAAGGGGGAGGTAGCAAAGAGGACAGGGAAGGAGGAGGGGGAGGTGAAGGAGCCAGCCGCCGGGCCGATCGAGGAGCCAATGGGAGGCAGGGGAGGAGGCTATGCCACCCAAGAGAAGAAATGGAGGGGGTGGAGCCTCACCGATGGTGTGGAGGAGGGAGAGAGAGAGCGATCGATCGAGAAAAAATCAATTTGGAGGCAGGCTGGGCAAAAATAACCTAACATTTGGCAGTGGTTCTCAATAACTACTGTCATGATTGAAAATGATTTTTTTAAAAATTTTTACTCTAAATATTATGCAATTTTAAAATATAATTCTCATTTTTATCATTCATTATCTAAATAATTACTATTAGGGTATCCTCACAAAAGATCTCCTCGATCCGACGGCCTTAGCTCATCGATTAGAAAAATTTTATTTCAACCATCATGAATCATGCAACGATTTGATAGATAGAAACCTCCAATGGATCCAAAAATTTGCAATGATCATATCGGTTATATTTATAGTATACTGTCAAAGTTTTACTTCAATCAGATATCGTTATCATGATCAATTTAGTACAAAATAATTTCGACCATTAAATGATAAACAAGTGACCAAAGGACCAGACGACATTCGATTATGAGATAACTTTTTTTGTAAATGATTTTGGCTACTACTTTAATTAATTTTATGGTGGTGATCATAAAATTTAACTGATGGATCTAAGAATGATCCAAAACTATATGTTGCTTGATACCCATTCTTAAACTCCGTTGGTAATTATGCTCATGCTTTTGCAAGATTTGCTTAACATAAAAAGTTCATACAAAAATGATTTGAATTTTACAATAATCACCATATAAAATGATTAAAATTATAGCAAAGATCATTTAACTAAAAAGTTATCTCATAATCGAATGCCATTTGGCCCTTTGATCTCTTGTTTCTCATTTAACGGCCAAAATCATTCCGTACTAAATTGACCATGGTAATGATATCCGGTTGAAGTAAAATTTTGATAGTATGCTATAAACATCATCGAGATCATTGCTGTAGGTCTTTGGATCCATCGGTGTCTCTATCTATCAGATCATCGCATCATTGTTCGTGGTTATCAAAATCAAATTTTTCTGATTGATGAAGCTACGACCATCGGATCGAGATGGCCTTTTATAATGATAATCTAATGATAATTATTTAGATAATGAGCAGTGAAGATATGCATTAAATTTTAAAATTAAATAATATTTAGAGTAAAAATATGAGAAAAAGATATGGCAGTGGTTATGCCCAACCGTTGGAATATGTTGGACCTATGGCAGTGGTTACATGGAACCGTTGCTATAGGTCACATCTATTATAGCGGTTATGTTAAACCGCTACTATAGGTTTGATCAATGGCAGCAATTACATGTAACCGCTACCATAGATTGACCTATAGCAGCAGTTAGTTTAAACCGCTATCATAGATCGAACCTATGGTAGTGGTTCTTTGTAACCGCTGTCGTAGGGCATATTACAGCGCTTTCAAAAACCACTGTCATAGTATGTGCTATCATAGCTCCTTTTTATGGTAGTGTCTATCTTTCCATCTATGCCCCTCTTTCTATTGAAGACCCATTTACATTCAATGGGTTTAACCCCTTTGGATGGGTCAACCAATGTCCATACATTATTGACCTTCATGAACTTCATTTTGGATTTCATGGCCTCAAGCCATTTCTCGAAATCTGATCTTTGCATTGCATCCATATAGGTAATCAAATCCTCATCATTCTTATCGAGTTCGATGGGGTCACCATCCCAGACCAAGAAACATAGTATCTATTTGGCTGATGTGGTACACTATCAAATCGTCCTAATGGTGCAGGTACATTGAGCTCCAAATTTAATCTAATCAAATTTCATTTAGAGATTCAGCTATTGGTGTTGGTCTTTCTACCTATTGAACTTCATCAAGTTCATCCTTAGAGGCAATAGTTTCTTCACCAAGAAACTTTTTTTCTAAAAAGATTGCCTTATGGTTGATGAATATCTTTGGTTCATCAGCATGGTAGAAAATATATCCTTTAGTCTCTTTTGGGTACCCGAAGAATGTGCACTTGTCAGGCCTAGGTCCAAGTTTATTTGTGATTAACCATTTCACATAGGCCGAGCACTCCTAGACTCTAAGGTATGAAAGTGCTGGCTTACGTCCTATCCATTTCTCACATGGAGTTTTAATTATGGACTTACTTGGAAACCTATTTAATAGATAGCAAGCCGATTCAAGTGCATATCCCTAGAAGGATATCGGCAAGCTGGCAAAATCCATCATGGATCGGATCATGTCTAATAGAGTTTGATTTCTTCTTTCAGACACACCATTATGCTATGGTATTCCTAGAAGAGTTCATTGGAAGAGAGTCTCATTCTTTCCTAGATATATAAGAAACTCACTAGAAAGATATTCCCCTCCTCAGTCAAATCGAAGAGTTTTAATATTCTTCCTAAGTTATTTTTCTATTTCACTTCGAAATTGTTTGAACATTTCAAATAAATCCAACTTCTATTTCATCAGATATATATTTTCATACCTAGATAGTTCATCTATGAAAGTAATGAAGTAGGGATATCCACCTCTGGCACTAGTTCTCATAGGCCCACATACATCAGTATATACTAGATCTAAGAGCTCAATGGCTCTTTTATCTTTTTCAGTAAAAGATGACTTGGTCATTTTTCTAAGTAAACAAGACTCACAGGTTGGAAGTGATCTACAATCACTGACTTTGAGGATTCTCTCTTAAGTCAACCTGTTTATCCTATTCTTGTTGATGTGACCTAGCCTACAGTGCCATAAATAGATATCAGATACATTATCTAATCTAGGATGCTTGCCAATAGAATAGACTACATTAACAGGTTGTGATAGCATGTACACACTATTATTCAAATGTCTAGAGAATATAGTAATACCATTCATAATGATATTATAAAAGTATTTCTTTATTAAAATTTTATAATTATCTTTATCCAAAAGGCCAACAAAAATGACATTCAAAATAAAACTAGGATAAAAATGATAATCACTAAGAACAATAGTATGAGACTCAAATACAAATTTCAAGATTCCTAATGCTAGAACTAGAACTGGTGCTCCATCTCCAATGTTCAAGAACCTCTCACCTTGCTCGAATCTCCTATTGACTTGCAATCCCTACAATAAATTGCAAATATGATAAGGGCTATGGTATCCAATACCCAATTAGTTATATCACAAATAGAGAAATTGCAAGGAGTTATCATATAAATATCTTGTGCAGCAATAACTTGCTTCTTTCTTGGCCTATTTGGATCTAGAAAGACAATATACTGAGGACAGCTCCTCTTCTAGTGCCCCCGCTTCTTACAAAAAAAGCATTTAGCTTGACTCTTATTGGGCTTTATCTTCTTGGTCTAGCCCTGCACAGATGTCCTAGCCTAAACCTGTACCTTTTTGGACATCTTCTTCTTAATTTTCTTCCCTTTCTTAAAGGGTCGAGAGCTAAAAGATGAACCTCTCACTAAATTCACCACCTCCTTAAGGAGCTGGTGATCCTTCTCAAAGTTCTGAAGTAACCCCAGTAACCCGTGGTAGTTAACTTCAAGCTTTGTCATTCTATAATGAGTGAGGAATGGGAGATAAGACTTGGATAGTTAGTTTAGTATTGCATCTTTCCCCAACTGCTCATGCAAGAAAAAGCCAAGCTTGCTCAAATGCTCCACCAGCTCAATTATGTATAGTACATGATCAATAACTAAAGCTCCATCCCTTATCTTGGTATTGAAGATGGCACAACTAGTCTTGTACCTCTCAACGTCATCGGGTGTGCCAAAAGATGCCTTCAATACTTGAAGCATGTCTTCTGGCTGAGCTGTCTTGAACCTACGACTGTTGGTTGCTCATAGCCACCAGCATAATACAATGCATCATGGTTCGATCACTGAGCCACTTCTAATAAGTATCTCTGACTGACCCACGTGCATTTACAGCTCGCTCCTCAGGTGCCGGATCTGTCATGACATACAAGATCCATTCATGCTCTAGGATGTTCTTCAACTTTCGGTACCTGCTACCAAAGTTGGATCCGACCAGCTTATCATTATCTAATAAGGATTACAGTGAAAGGAAAGTGGCCATATCTATACAAAGAGAAACTAAAATCTAATTAGTAATTGATTCATTAAACCTAAAGATTTGGATTTTAATCAAAAGATTCTCTCACTATTTTATTCAAATTGGTAGCCTCTACCTCTAATTCGAGAAATTATCCTAATTTTTTAGTGGATATTAGAATCCACATAGACTACACACATGCCCAACTTTGGTTGGTCAACCCATATACATCTAAGGATAGGTTCATAACCAATTATTTTTCTAAATAATTTTTATTAATTTTAATTTTACCTTTATCCCTAATCAGTAGGCTTTGGCCTCCACAGAAAAGATCCAGTTAGATCCAACCATTAACATGACCATACTTGGTCCATCTAACCAATGAATGATTAAGCCCAACTTTGGTTGGTCAACCTAACCACCATTTAGAAAGATGCGACCAAGAAGTCATATTATGAATGATAATTCCACTAGCCAATAAGCACCAAGCCTTTAGGCCTTCAATGATTATCCAACTAATGGACTCATTATCATCCACTTAATGGAAGGCTATGATCTAGTTATCACCATAACTATTTTATTTTTAAAGACCTAATAATTTTAGAGGATTTAATTAATTTGATTTAAAGAGGAGAGAAGGTCAGAAGAACTAACTTGTCATGATCCTCCCACTTCACCATGTCAGATTAAGGGAGATCATTAATAGGCTGGCCTAGGAGTACCTAAATCAGTCATACTAATTTACCTAGCTGATATGGGTCAGTTTGAATTATCAAGTGATCTGATTAAAATATAATTTTACCAAGAAGGCTAGGTAAGTGAGATCGATAGGAGGGTCTACCAAAGCTTACCTTAGATACCATCAGAAATGGCCAGATAAGTTGGCTACCAATTAAAAACCACCGATCTAGATTGCCAAACTTATCCTAGATACTAACTAGTTAATTAGTTTTAATTGGATCAATCTAACAGTTCGTGCTAGACCGTGTAGCTAAGAATCAAGTCCACCTTAGTTCTCGTTAAAGACATAGACTTGACCAGCTACAACTATTGTAATTGATCTAGAGAATCCTTGACCTATTCTATAACAACTATTGATTAGATTTAGTCAATTCTTTAATTAAGTCAATTCTTGAATCTAACCATAGGTCTAATCCGATTAATGAACTTAATTTCCACTAACCCATTAACCCAAAGTATTATATTTTATGTCCTAGGATCTTCAATTCATAATCCTAAATCCTAATCAAACAACTCTTAATTCTTAATTAAGTTTTGGGCTAAGGGTTGAGGTTCAGCATTTCAAAAATGATTTTCATGTTTGTAAAATATTTTTATAATATGGTTCTACCAACCAGTTGCATGTTTGATTCATAATCAATATAAAAATAAAATAAATATGAAACTACTTTAGATCTAATCTAAACATGTTCATGTAATTAAAACTATTTTAATTCTAATCAAACATAAATCATCTTAGATCAAATCTAACATATTTATAATGATAAAAAAATAGATTAAAATATTTTTAATTAGATCCAAAGATCTCTTATATCTAATCTAAATTTTTATAATTATAATTTTAGATCAACATGTACTAGGACAACCTCTCCACTGTAAGAGGTAAACCTTATCGTATGACAACCTTATAATCAATCAATGCAATCTAAAATATCTATTTTTAAATTGAAATAAATTTAAATATAATAAATTATAAATTAATCTAGATCATATCTAATAAATTTATGGTTTATATTAGATCTACACGAACTAGGACAATCTCTCCACTGTAAGTAGTAAACCTTACAGCAAAACAACCTTATAATCAGTTTGTGTGATCTATTTTTAATTTTAGATTTAATTATAGATTATGATTCAGAACTAATATAAAAAATAAACTAAACATGCATCATAAATCATGTAATAAAGAATTGAAGCTCTGAAACCAATTGAAGAAAATAGATCTGGGGTTTCAGGATTATATTTTGAAACTTTTTCAAAACATGTAATGGAAGAGATGAATTAATCATATTAATTCATAAATAGCATAAGAAAGAGCCCTAGATCTAGGATCCTATTACATGATTTAAGTATGCAATTAAATCAAAAGTTAAAAGATTAGAATAATAAATGTTGATCATATCAACATCAAACTACGCTAGATCAGATCTAGATATGAATCAATGAGATCCTATCATCCTTACCTTTGCAAGTTAGACTCTCTAGCTCACTGATTAGGGGCTAAGGTTGCTGCTCTAAGCCCCACACATGTCCGACCTCTATAGGTTGTCCACACGAGTCCTCTAACGTTGATTAGAAGTCCGATGGCTGGAAATTAGCATAGTATAATAATATTGTGTTGATCCTTCTTTGATGGTTGATCTGGATCTTTCTTCTTCAAATCTTGGACTCTTCAACTTTTTGAAGGAAGGAAGATGACTCGTGAATCTAAAATACCTTTCAAAAACTCATAAAAAGATGGAGGAAAAGATCTAGAGGAAAACCCTAGAAGATGGCCCTTCTTCCTTGGTTCTCTCACCAAGACACTTGAGATTGTGTCTCCTTAAAACCCCACGCCCAAGGTAGCTTGCACCCAATCTCTCTCATGCCCAAAGCTCTCTCTCAAAGTTCTAGAATCTCTAAAAATATCAAGACCAAAGATCCTTTAAATAGATAGTTAGGGAACAATCCTTGTCTAGGTCAAAAGCCAAGCAAGGAATGTCCAATTAAGGCAAGACTTGTGGTGCCCAACACTTGGGCACCCTCTCCTTCTTTTCTACCATGGACCACCCCTAAATGGCATACAACAAGCCCTGTTTTCTACTAAAGAAACAAGAGAAAAAATAGGATTGTGGGTGGCACAAAAAGGAAGGAGTTTTAGTTACTTAAAATTCTATCTCATAGAATTTGAAAACAACTCAAACTCATTCTTTGACTTGGTCCACAAAGAGTTTTCATGTAAGAAAGAAGGGAGAGCACTTTGGGACATGTGTGGGCTTCTCTTGGGCATGGAGAACTCATGCAAAATCAAAAGGTGGCATGGAGGGTGGCGTGGAGGTTGATATGGTGCAAGGAAAGAAGTCCTAGTCATACTAGGACTTCTAATTTGACTTGGTCCAAAAGAACTTTGAACCGAATTAAATCAAAAATAATTAAATTCAATTAGAATAGGTGTTAGTCCAACTAAGAATTTAATTAAATCAAATTAAATTAGATTTAATTTTTAATCAAATTAGAGATTGGGTTCATACAAGTCCAAATTGAACTAGGACTAGTTCTTCCTTACAATTAGCTCATCCAATAAACCAATTAAACTTGATCCAATCAAGTCCAAATCAAATTTAATTAAATTATATTTAATTAAACTTAATGTCAGCTCTTTGGCATAATCAAATTAAGTTAGTTAGCAATCAAATTGCTAATTGATCCTCCTGCAATACTTGCACTAGGTCAAACATCAATCGTATTGATTGTTTGACCTAAGAATGATTCTCAATCATCGATCAACCATCTGATCAGATCGAGACCTCTTATGTATGTGACCCCATAGGTTCAACCTAAGTTGGTAGCATAGAAATAAATTTTTGTATAAATCGAAGAAACCATCTAGCAATGGTATCCGATGGTCAGATAGGTCGAATGTATAGAATAACATCCTTAGAACCCATGTAGATATAGTTTTCATATAATTCATCCCCTAAACCAAAATACTCATAGGACACCTCAGAGTTTAACTGTCAACCCCGATTAGTTCATCCATATTGTATTTTAAAATACCAAATCCATCTCATGGATTATCTTGGCAGGGTTTTGCTTTATTGAAATACAGTGATGAATTCTTCTCCAACTCTTGGTGTGGTCAATCCTATCTTGATCACTCATCAACTTTGCAAGTACTTGACTATGCCCAAAAATCTTTAATAACTAAATTAAAAATTCAGTTAGTTCGATACCAAAGTATAATGAGTTACTTGCAAGTGACTATGATGATCTTGGATCTAATGGATACTTATACCTATATCCCATTAGAGCAATTCTCGATAGAAGAATGCTCTAGAGTTGGTCATATTTAGTGATGATGTATCCTTACATCTCATTTGTATGCCATACCAGTATCTCCACACTCCTTGATTAAAAGGACAACCAACCTATATGGTACACAATGATCTATGCTCGATAAATGTTGTCATCATAATTAATAGTGTATCATTTGATCATGAACAGTTTAAGGACTAATCTATAAATTCTCTTTTTATCAAAACTAAATGATCCTAACAACTTCATCGCAATAATAAAGTTCACTAGAAGATGTAGACTTTATGATGAAAATATCAAAATATATTTTATCTAATAATAAATTAATTATAATTATAAAGTAGCTCAACCATCAATAGGCTGATGATTGGCTTTGAAAAATATTTTTCAATAGAAAGTCAATCTAGAGCCCAGTTGGATCGATCCATTTGTTTTATACCTTAAACAAGGCACACTCTTCATGGATCCAAAAGAAGCTCGGAAGTTGAGAAACCAAGTATCTCGTTATGTCCTATATAAGAATAAGCTATGTAAGAGATCATACTCCTTACCACTACTTAGATATCTTCGATCTCCTGAAGCTAATTATGCACCGAAGGAAGTCCATGAAGTTATATGTGAAAATCATCTTAGGACCATATCATTATCTAAGAAACTACTTCATCAAGGATACTACTAGCTGACTATACAATAGCATGCTGCAGATTATGTGAAGAGATATGACCGATTTTAGAGAAATGCCAACATTCAGAGACAACTGGCTCTACAAATTAAACCTCTAAGTGCTCCTTGGCCATTTGCATAGTGGAGGATAGACATACTTGGGCCCTTTCCTATGACATATAGATAATGAAAACTTTTTTAGTGGCTATGGATTACTTCACCAAGTGGGTTGAGGCTGAACCTCTAGCAAAAATTACTGAAGTTAAAGTACAGGAGTTTATCTAGAAGTCAATAATCTACAAATTCAGCCTACCTCGAACTCTCATCATAGATAATGGATGTTAGTTTATGGGAGCAAAATTTATTAAGTTTTGTGAAGATCTGAATATCTCCCATCATTTTAGGTTCGTGGCCCACCCACAAGCGAACGGCAAAGCTAAGGTAACAAACAGGACCCTACTATAAGGGATCAAAGTGAGACTCGAAAGGATAAAATGGACAGGGGTGGATGAACTCTATCATGTTCTCTAGGCTTACAGAATCACTCAAAGGCTACAAACTAGAAAAACTCCCTTTGCCCTGGCTTTTGAAATTGAAAGAGTAATGCTAGTCAAGCTCAAACTTCTCTCAGCATGAGTTGAAGGCTTTAATAAACAGGATAATTTATAGGACCTCAAAGTAAATCTTGACCTGCTAGAAGGAAAGCAAAAAAAAGCCCAAATTTGGATGGCAGTTTATAAACAGAAGGTGGCTCGCTACTACAATTCCAGAGTCAGGAGTAAAATTTTTAAGGTGAGAGACCTGGTGCTGCGAAGGGCAGACATCTCTCAACCATAAAGTCAAGAAAAGCTTGCTCCAATTTGGAAAGGCCCTTATAAGGTCGTAGAAATTATCTAACTAGAAACATATTATCTAAAGGAGCTCGGAGGGCCTACGCTTCCACGACCATAGAATTCAGAAAAATTATGAATATGCTATCAATAATCTTATTTCAATAAAATTCTCTTACTTTAACATTCTTATCTTTGGTGCAAAACTCTGTGATGATAGAAAATTATCCAACTAAACTTTATTTTCAAATGAAGTAGAAGACCAATAGTTATTTAAAATAAGAGGTTAACCTTGTCATAGCAAGGGTGAAGGCCTCCAGTTATTTAAGATAGGAGGTTAACCTCATCGTAGTGGGAGTGAAGACTTTCGGTTATCTAAGACAGAAGGTTAACCTCATCATAGCGAGGGTGAAGGCCTCCGGTTATGTAAGACAAGAGGTTAACCTTATTGTTGTAAGGGTGAAGGCCTTTGGTTATCTAAGATAGGTAGTTAATCTCATCATATCTCTCATAGCGAAGGTGAAGGTCTCCGGTTATTTAAGACAAGAGATTAACCTCATCATAGCGAGGGTGAAGGCCTCCACTTAAATAAATACAGGAGGGTAATTTCATCCTAGCAAAATCACAGATCTTTAGTTCTCAAATAGGAGGAAAACTATGGCTATAAAGACTTGCAGCTTATGGACACGTCAAATCAAGTTAAAAGATCCTTGTTCATAAACAAGGGGAAAGAATACACATAATGCAGAATTGAAACTATTATTTCAAGATGACATCGACATCAAATGCAACAAGAAAAATAAAAAGAATTAGCAAGCATCATACTAAAATGGAACACAAAAAGGTAAATAAAAGATATCATTTTATTAAAATTAAAGTTTCATTACATAGGATTCTGAGATTAGTTACAAAAAAAAAGAGAAAAGAAAGAAGATAGGAAAGCCAAAGTCCTACTCGGAACCAAACTTTGGGTTGCCGGCCCTAGCTAATACAAGAGCATGCTTCAGATCATTAACCTTTTCTTGTAGATCTCTCCTCACCACTAAACTCTCACCAAGTAATTTATTGGCTCTTCGGAGATCGACTTCTATTTCTCTCAACCTTTTCCTTAGACCTGTAGATTCAGCTTTGGCATCCTTTACTACGTTCTCATTATAAGTTGTCTGAATCTTGAGTTGCAAGAGTTCGACCTTGGTCTTCTTGTGCATCGCCAAAAGATCCTCCATGTAGATCCTCTTTCAGGCCAGTTTGAGCTTTATCTACCAGTTGCTTCTGAAGCTGGGACACCTCAGTATTAGCCATATTAAGTTTCTTTTTTAGATCTTCAATTTGACCAGACCAGCCAATCTGATAAGTGTCATACATGATCTCGACATCATGTAGTTGTTTCTTAAGGTTGGAGAATTTCTTGGACCAATCTCATCCATACTTCGGCTTACTTTGGGCCCAAGCTGAACCCCTCTTTAGCTAGCCGATCTTCTCTTTCACTTCACAAAGCTCGGCCTCAAGAGAACAAAATCTTGGCTGTTAGGGTCTAGAATTTTTTGCTGGCGTGCTTCTTAGTATCTGAAAGTTCTTCGCTCAAATGGTTTTTCTTGGTGGTATATTCTTTGAAGAACTGCTTGAAAAACTGGCAAAGATGATTGATTTTGATAGCAGCCTCAGCATAATTCTTTTTTGATTTTTAAAGCTTGTCCTCAACTTTCTTTAGTTTTTCACCAAGATGGGGAACTTCCTTTCTTAATTCTTTATTAACAACCTTCATGGAAATCCCCTAAGGCAAAGGTTCTGCATCAATGGGAGACTACGTTAATGCACAAAAATGTCATGACACAATGGTATGGAAAAAAAAAAAATATTAGTTTCATTAGTAAAAATATTCTAAATACAGGAACAACTAAAAAAAGAAAGAGTACAACTATAGAAAGCCTCCAACCTCTAGAGGAGGAACAGTGGATGAACTCGATGCAGCTTTAATAGCCTCAACTCTTGGGCAGGCTTAGAAGTAGTGGTGGGAGGCTCAGTGGAAGATAAATCAGTGGCGGTAGTAGAAGGCCTAGCTTCATCATCAAAGGACTCCCCTGTCAGAAAACTGAGATCATGCTTGAGAAATCTTTCAGCCATCGTCCCCTGGTAGACCTCGAACCCTTTAAGGAAGGCCTCTTGGGCGAAGGCTATTTTGATGTCCTCCATTGCCTCAGAGGACTTGAAGGCCTCGACAGCCCGCTCCCTCTCTACACCAACCTCCTCTTCAACTTTTTCTACCTATTCTCTTCCAAGAATAAGGCAGCTTTCAGTTCTATCAAAGTTTGCTACTCCTTCTGAAGTTCATCCTAAAGAAGCTTAACTTCAGCTTAGTAAGCTTCTTTCAAATGCCCGACCTCCGCCTGGGCCTCTTGGATAGCTTTTGAAGCCTCAATCTTGCGAAGGTTCATCGCTTCTACATCGGCATATTGATAATGCCCCAACTGTAAATAATAAGATACAAGTTCCAGCTTCAAAATTTATTGGTGTTCAACTTGGCACAAGGGAGAAGTTAATTATCTTGAGGAAAGATGCAAAAGATTCTTTGATCCTTTCCTCATCATCCATGTGAACCATCTTTTCAAAGATATGTGAAAGGATGCATCCCTCCATCAAAAGCTAGATGACCTCCCAGTCATCCCGAGAGCCCTGCTCCTGATTGGAGTTCTCACCACCAGATCCTCCCATTCTCCTAACTCTTTTGGTGGTGGCCTTCCTTTTCTTCACCACTTTTCCTTGCTCAGGAAGTGCGGGGGTAGCTGCATTGTCGGACAAGGTCAAGTTCGGAGATGCTTTAGTTGCGGGAATAGGTGCAGCTTGGGCCGGCATGGTTGAACTTGGATTTTCGACCCTTATCCACTTCAATGGCTCTCCCAAAGAACTATCCTTTCTCTTGAGGGCTTTGATTCCCTGGGATAGCTAGTTTAGCTCTTCTAGAGTCATTTTTATAATAATGAAAAAAACCATCAGAAGAAAGGATAAAACATGGCTAGCAAGATGTGAAAAATGTACCTGCTGGGTTGAGGGGTTTTAAGCCAAGATTAAACAATATCTGGGCTTTCAACTAATTGGATAGTAGAAAGGCTTGATAGTTTCTTAATTTACTGACTGAGTTAAGGTCCTCTTTTTTCAAGTTAGGAGCAAGGCGAATGGAGTCTCTCAATTGCCCCTAGGAAGGAAGCCCTAGTTCTAAAGAAGGATAGGAGATATAGAAAAAATTTTCCTTCTGGTTGAGGATGGAGGAAGTGGCACCCTTGAGCAACCCCTTCTTGCCAAACTAGGAGGATAGATACCACCAATCCTTGGTGGTGGGATGATGATTGCAAGTGAAATAATTATGAAATAAGAAAATTAACAAATGGACTTTGGCTGATATAGAAAGAGAAAGAAAATCTATAATAAATCTAAATGAGTTTGGAGCCATTGAGGCGAAAGAGATTTTTAAAAACTATAAAAGGGCAATAATAAAAGGATGGATTAGAAGTTGGAACCCAGCACGAAGAGCATCAGTATACAAGCAGAACCGACTTAGGGAAGGGATACAGGCTTGGCCGCTATGTCTTGAAAGCTCCAGTTCGTATTCAAGAGGAATTCCATACTGGATCCTTGCGAAAGAAAGGTCTTCAGGATGTAAGCAATAGGAAATGGTAACGTCGGCCAAGATGTCTCAATGGGTTCGACGGTTTTCCTAAGGCTAAGATCTGACAAGTTTGGATGAGCCGAACTCCTAAAACCAAAGGACCAAGATACTTCGAAAGACATTTGGATCAAACCTAGCTAGAAAAATCCTCAAAAAATTGGAAGAGAAAGGCTACAAAATTTTGAAAAGAACCTGGGAAGAATAATGAACCTTTGTAAAGAAATCGAAAGAGCAAAAGTAGAAGAAAAGCAATGAAATACAAAGAAAGGGGTTGGGAGACTAACCTAGACCGATCGGAGGAATTAAGAAGATAGTCAAAAAAGAGGAAGACGAACAGAAAAGATGCTAGCAGCCAGAGGAGCTACGATGAAAGGAGAGCAAGATGCCCAGAGGAGACAAAGAAAATGGAAGAGAGAAGGAGCGAGGTAGAGGAAGAGAATTAGGAGAGAAGAGGTTTAAATAGTCAGAGAGAATTGGAGAGGTTATGATTGCTAATCCTCTCTAGCCACCTCCCATCTGCCGTGAGTCCCACTCATAACCATTGTCTGGCAAGGCAGTAATGATGTCGTACTTAAAGCACCATGTCAGGAGAGAATTTTAAGTGCCATGGTCATTTCAAGTTATTCAACCATTAAGAAAGCTTTGGTGCCAGTCGGAAAAGCCAAGACTTTTCACCTTCTGAGGTGGAAAACCAATAGAGGACTTTGGCAACCGCAATTTTAGTACTTTCTTCATTCGATCTTCGAACTTGAGAGTAGGAAAATAAGTGTTAGGGATAAATAATTCTAGCCAAAGTCCAATAAGATATCCAAATTTGATATGACTTCATCTGGTATTGCAATAGTTGTGGCCAAACTTCAATCGAACTAATTTAACCCGAAGGCATTGAACTCCTTTCAGACAATCTCCTTTCCAGTCTGACTCCTTCCAGCCGAACTCCTTCCAACCATGTATGTTGGACGAACTTCTTAGTGGTAACAATACTCTCAATAATTATGGAATTTCTTCAAGGCATGATGAATCCCATCCGGTCAAACTTGAATAGTAAAGGGCATGATAATTAACTCTGGTTTTGATAATAGCAGAACTCCATCGAAGGTTGAACCTCAATATCCTCTAAGTTCATCTATGGTAGACATTTAGTGTTGTCGAATCCCTTTGTGGCATATAGCATACCTCATTGGCTTTGCAGCAGGAATCTCACCCAGCCAAATTCCTCCCATTATATTCTATTTCAATCAAATTTCTTTTCTCTACTTTATGAATAATGGCAAAACTCTTGTGTGGCTGAATTCCTTCATCTCTTTTTGATAATTTTAAATCTAGCTAGCCTATACCATGCATGTCAACCAAATAAATTTGAACAGTGAAAGGACCTCGTCATCATCATGAATCTGATTCCTAATCTAGAATAGTAACCACTCCATAGTGAGTCACAGCACTCCTTCGATCCAAACTCTAGGCCGAGCTTAAAGGTAGTAGAACTTCTAAAAATAAAGTATTCATCTATCAATCTCAAAGCCAGCTGAACTTCTTCAGAAAATCTGATGATGATTTGAAAAGTTCAACGATCTCCTCTCTGGCCTCCAACTTGAAAGCTTCCATCAATCCCTTAGCTGACTTCGAAGATGAATGAACTCCTGGAAGTCGGCCAAACTTCTCAAAGCTATTAAAGGTAGCACCAATAGAGTTTAATTAGCTAAAGGTTCACCACCTGCTATTCACAAGCCGATCTCTAAGTTCAGCCCACCTAGCTTCAAGATCTTCATCCCAACACACGTGACTTGCTAATAGATACAGAAGCTGCATCCAAACTCCAACAAATAGAACTCAACTGCCTACGAGTCACGACAAATGATAGCCCATTCTGTATAATAAAGTTCATGTGGTTCGAATGGCCCACTAGCATTCTATTATAGCTGTCACTTTCATTCTGTTACAGGCTCTGCCTATATAAGAGACCCTCTAGATATGTTTTCTCTCTAAGCTCTCCTCTCTACAATCAATTCTCTTGAGTACTCCATTCTTATTGGCTCAAGAACTAACTTGATTGTCGGAGGACCCTACCGGAGCCACCCACCTCCGATTTGGACTTTGCTTTGCAGGTCTTATCGGAGACCTCTTCTTCACCAACTCTAGTGAACTTTGGTGTCCAACCATTTTCTGCACCTACAATATCATTAGATCCTAAATATAGGTTTTATTTTTATATTTTATAAATTAATTAGATTAATCTATAGCTTCTACTTTCTTGTTTTTGAAAAATATTTAAAATACTTGCAAGAAATTCTAGATATTTTCTTCATGCTTGACTCTTATCAGGCTTGGTTTTCTTGGTCTGACCCTATACTAATGTGTCAGCATGAGCCTGCACCTTCTTATTCTTCTTTTTCTTATTCTTCTCTCTTTTCTTAAAGAATCGACAACTAGAAGAAGACCCTCCCACTATATTCATCGACTCCTTATAGAGTTGGTGATCCTTTTCAAACTTTTGAAGCAACCCCAGCAATCCATGGTAATTGACTTCAAGCTTTATCATTTGAAATGAGTAAGGAAAGGGAGGTAGGGCTTGGGCAAAGAGTTTAGAATAGTATCTTTTCCTAGCAGCTCATGCAAGAAAAAGCTGAGCTTGCTTAAGCACTCAATCATCTCGATCATGTACAACACATGATCAATAACTAAAGTGTCATTCCTTGTCTAGGCATTGAAGACAGCACAACTAGTCTTGTACCTCTCAACATCGTCGGGAGTGCCAAAAGACTCGTTCAACACTTGAAGCATGTCTTCTGACTGAGTAGACTTAAACATGCAACTAAACTCATCACTCATGGCTACCAGCATAGTGCAATGGACCGTGGTTCGATTATTAAGCCACTTCTAGTAAGTGTCTCGGACCAACCTTTGTGCATTCGAAGCTAGCTCCTTACTGGATCTATTAGAATGTATAGGATCTATCATATTCCAAGACAATCTTCAACTTTCGATACCAGCTACCGAAGTTTGGTCCCGTTAGCTTGTCATTGTCTAACAATGATCGAAGCGATACGGTGGTGCCATAGCTACACAAATAAAAATAAAAAATTTAATTAGTAAATAATTTATTAAATCTAAAGATTTGAACTTTAATCAAAAAGTTTTTTTTACTATTTTATTTGAATTGATAGCCTCTACCTCCAATTCAAGGAATTAGCCTAATTTCTCAGTGGGTACTAGAATCCATATAGACTGCACACAAGCCCGACTTTGGCAAGTCAACTCATGCGCATATATGGGTAGGTTCATTACTAATTATTTATATAAATAATTTTTAGTAATTTAATTTTATCCTAGAAATCTAATCAATAGGCTTTGCCCTCCACTGAAAAGATCTGGTTAGGTCTAACCATTAACATGACCATATTGGATCCATCTAACCAATGAATGATTAAGCCTAACTTCAGTTAGTAACCTAACCACCATTTAAAGAGATACCACCAAATAATCATATTATGAATGATAATTTCAATAGCCGATAAGCACCAGGCCTTTGGGTCTCTAATGATTATCAAACTAGTAGACCCATTATCACTTAATAGGAGGCTATGATCTAGTTATCACCATAGCTATTTCATTTTAAGAACCTAATAATTTTAGAGGATTTGATTAACTCAATTTAAGAGAATAGAGTAGAAGATTAACTACCTAATAATGATCCTCCCATTGACTTCACCAAGTCAGATTAATGTAGACCAGAGATAAGCTAGTTGTCATGGGTTAGCTTGAATTGTCAAGTGATCTATTCAAAATATAATTTCATCAAGAAGGCCGGGTAAGTGAGATCGGTGGGAGGGATATGCCATTAACTCATCAAAGACTGAATCAATGTGAGTAGCTCCTAATTAAAGACCACCGATCATAAACTACCAGACTTATCTTAAACATCAACTGGTTAATTAGTTTTGATTGAATCCACCTAATAGTTCGGGCTAGACCACTTAGCCAAAAATCAAGTTCATTTGGTTCTCGTTAAAGACATGAACTTGATCAACTACAACTATTATAATTGATCTATAGGGTCCTTGACCTAATCTAAGACAATATTTGATTAGATTGAGTCAATTACTCTAATTAAGTCCATTCTTTAATCTAATATTAGGTCTAACCCAATTAATAGACCTAATTCACTCTAACCCATTAACCCATGTGTTAAGATTATGGTATTAAGATCTTTAATTCATAATCCTAGATCCTAATTAATAACTCTTAATTCTTAATTAAGTGTTTGGCTAAGGATTGGGGTTTAGCATTTTGAAAATAATTTTTATATTTATAAAATATTTTTATAACCTAGTTATGTCCACTAAATGGATCGATTCATTCTAGAAACTTGTTGGCTCATTTTATTAACATCAACCTATTGTATATTTGATTTATAAACAATATGCACATAACATAAATAAAATCATGAATATACTTTAGGTCTAATCAAAACATATTCATGATAATAAATTCAAATTGAAATAATTTTAAATCTACTAAATCATAAATCTTCTTAGATCAAATCTAGTATATTTATGATTAGTTTTTAGATGAGCACGTACTAGGACAACCTTATTACAATAAAGGTAAAACCTTATAACAGGACAGCCTTATAAGATCAGTTCATGCAATCTAAATTATTTATTTTAGAAAAAAAAAATTTAAATTTATTAAATCATAAATTTATTTAGTTTATATTTAACATATTTATAATTAACTTTTAGATCTACACGAACTAGGATAATCTTTTTATTATAAGGGATAAACCTCACAGCAGGACAACCTTATAACATCAATCCATGCAATCTAAATTATTTATTTTATTTTTAAATAATTTTAAAATTATTAAATCATAAATCTATTTAGATCATATCTAACATATTTATGATTAATTGTTAGATCTGCATGAACTAGGATAATCTTTTCACTGTAAGGGATAAAACTTACAGCAGGACAATCTTATAAGATCAATCCATACGATCTAAATATTTAATTTTAAATTTAAATCTTAGATTATGATTTATATCTAATCTAAATAGTTAATCTAAAATATGCATAAAAATCATGTCAAATAGACCTAGGTTCTAACACCAATTGAAGGATAAATCTAGGGTTACATGCATCTATTTTGAAATTTTATCAAAAATAAGCATAGCAAAAGTCTTAGATTAATCATATTAATCTACTAAAATATATAAAAACTCCAAGATCTAGGATCTTATAACATGATATATGCATGTATTAAATTTAAAAATTAAATAAGCAAAGGTATTGATCATATCAACACCTGATCAGATCTAGATCTATTCTAGAATGCTTTAGAGATTATATCTCTATACCTTATTGTAGGTTAAGAACACCACTTGCTGATTTCAAGATTGAGATTATCACTTGAAGCCACATAGATCATCCAGTTTCTATGAGTTATCGACGTGAACCTTCAAATCCAATCAGAAGTCTGGTGATAAAAAATGTGCACAGCATGCTAGCACCTTGTAGATCCTTCCTTGATGGTTGATCTTAAACCTTCTCCTTTGAATTTCTTAGACCTTTCAAGGAATGAAGATTTAGAGGAGGACTTAAGAGAGGTTTCCTTCCTCACAAATCTCTCAAAAGAATATGGAAGAAGGTGGAAAAAAATCCTAGAGAAGAGCCCTTCTTCTCTCTTTCTTTTCTTTCACCAGGACACATAATATTGTGTCCAGAAGAAAACCCAAACCAAAGAGGAGTTTGCACCCACAATTCCCACACCCAAACCACTATCTCATGGTGAATAACATATATAAATTCCAACACCAAAGCCCTCTTTAATAGAAAGATAAGGTAGAGTCCTTCTTTAGGTCAAATACCAAGAAAAGGAATGTCCAAAAGAGATAAGTATAGGAGATGCTCAACTCTTGGGTGTGTCCTTCTTTTCCTGGGTGTGGAATACCCAGAATTGAAACACAAAACTTGTTAGAAAATATATCCTAAAGCCAATCATCTAAGTTGTAGATGATTAAAATTAGTATATGAATTATCAAATAATAAAGTTTTTTGGCTTATTCATCATAAAAGTTTTATCTTCCTTAAATGAATTTCTAAATTATGATGAAATCCATAGAACCATACTTAATCGACAAAGAAGAATTTATTGGATGGTTCTTAAATAGTTCATGATCAAATGATAAGTTATTAATTAGAATGATAACTTATCGAGTGTAGGTCGCTGTATGTCATATGCATTGGTTATTCTCATAATCAAGTGGTGTGGAGACATTGGTATGACATGCAGGTGGGATATAAGAGTACATCTACTCTGAACATGACTAATATAATACTCTATTGTCAAGAGTAGCTAGTTAAGATTGATTGATATAAGTATCCCTCCAATTTAAAATCACCAAGGTGACTTGCAAGCAACTCATTATACTTTGGTGCCAACCAACCTATATTTCTAATACAGCAATGAAAAGTTTCTGGGTATAGTCAAGTACTTGTAGAATCAGTGTGTGAGTCAAGATAGAATTGACTACTCCTGATTAAGTTCAGAAAGAGAATGTCTCGCTGTGTTTTAATTTAGCAAAATCTAGGCCTAGGTAATCCTCGTGAGGAGTCATGGGATTTGCAAAATTTTGAAACATAATATGGATGATTGATATGAGTATTAATGGCTTACTCAAAGTTATCTTGAGCATTATAGATCAAAGGGATGAATTATACGGTAACCATAGGTCAGGGTTCTAAGAATGTTGCTTTACATACATTCGATCTATCCAGACATCAGGTACCATTGCTAGATGGCCATTTTGATTAGTACAAAAATTGATTCTTATGATGCCAACTTAGGTTCAAACCTATGGGATCACATACATTAGAGGTTGTTATCTTATCGGATGGTTGATCAATGATTTAGAATCATTCTAACATCAAATAATCAATACGATTGATGTTTGACCTAATGCAAGTGTTGTAGGAGGATCGATTAGCAATTGAATTACTAATTGGCTCAATCTGATTGAGCAATTAGGTTGAGATTAAGTCTAATTAAATTAAACTTAACTAGAATTGATTTGGATTTAATTGGATTAAGTCTAATTGATTTATTGGATCTAACTGCAAGAATGAATAAATCCTAGTTCAATAGGACTTGAGTGCACCTAATTTTTAATTCAATTTAAATTTTATAATCTTAATTCTTAATTAAGTTTTGGTTCATAAACAAAAAAAATATGTATCAAAATTCTAGGATTTCAGGATCTAAGATTTTACAGAAAAATAAATTCTGATTTCTGATTAAGGACGAACGCGCTACACCCTTGCATGCCATAAGAACACTCCATTAATTAGAAGGAGAGAGCCTTTAAATTTTACTTTATTTTTATGATCGGATGGCCAACAAGAATGCCTTAATCAGAAATATAATTGAAACTACAAAACTAGTTAGATCTAGATCATATATCACATATATCATTAATGACCTAACTAAAACATGCTTTACATACATTTTATGTATCATCACTAAATTAAACATGCATATTTTTTAGATCTAAAATATAATATATAACATCTAAAAAATAGATTTAAATTTAATCATATCAAAATAAAACTATTCTAGATAATTTATAGAACTATTCTACAATTAGTCTAAATATGCATCTTTTCATATCACATATGAATAAATCAAAAATTAAAAATTTTATTTTTTATTTCTTAGATCTGATTATAATAATTATAATATTAAAAAAATAAAAATTAAATAGATTTAAAATTATATTTAATCAAATTAACAACATGATTATACTATATTATACATAGAACTATTCTATTCTCAGTCTAGTCATGCATCTCATGCATATTAGATCTAAATGATTTAATTTTAATTCTTTGATTTTAGATCTAATCACATCTGATGTGATATCTAAAACTTTTTAATATTAGATCAAAAATAAAATAAAATTAGATCTAAAATAGATCTGAAGAACTACAACCTGGCTCTGATACCAGTTGAAGGAAAAACCTATTTTTTCGGCACAGGATCATTCATATCTGATTGAAACTGAAGAAATATTTTAAAATTTTTTTCTAAAATTTTAATTAGATCTGAGACATCTTGGGTTTGATTATAGATATCATATATTAAAAGTTAAAAATAAAATTATATTAGATTTAATTTTAAGTACCTAATTTGATAATCTAATTATCCTGTGATGATCCTGTTGATTCCTGAGGTTCTAGAAGGAGCCATGCATGCATCTAGCCTCTATCAATATCCACTCAGGTAGGATCTAAATATCTTCTCTTCATAAATCTCTTTTCTAAAAATTAGATCTGGATTTGATTTAAAAAAGCCTTCAAAATGACTTCTGAGGGTAGCCTGTTCGTCTCAAAAACACCGTCGTGTAGATGCTGAATCTTGTGCCAAAAACCTTGGATCTTCAACTCAGATTTGTGCCTAACCTTTTAGGCATGTAGAAGAGAGGGAGAGAGAGAATATAGAGGGCATGGATATCAGAGGGAAGGCTTCTTTAGGTGTGGAAAAAATAAATTACGTTGAGGCAATTTTGTGAGAAGAGTTCTTATACAAGACATAGAGCCATAAAGAGTCCTTTTTTGATCAAAAATTTTATTAATTCAACCATTAGGATTCTTAGACCTGATCTCCATGAAAAGCCCCAGATCTCATTTAGTTTTTATGCCAAAAATCCATCTAGAAGGTGGCGGCATGAAAGGATAAGAAAGAGTCCATGTGCATCTAGGACTCTTCCCTCAAGAGTTTGATCCAAATCAAACTCTATCAAAACATAGTCTACACACCTCCAAAAATCATGAAATTTTGCACAACCAAATTTTATCTCATTCCTTATCACATATCCAAAAATTAGAGAAAAATAATTTCTAAAATAGTTTCTAAAATTCTATGATTATGTGACCCTCAATTCTCTCAATTGGGTCAACTATTGACCCTAGTCCGATTGCACTAGTAATGAATTTAATTTTCATAATTAATCTAACCTAGACTTATTTTAGTTAGATGAAAATAAATCCATTCAAGATACAGGAATAAATCAAATCAAATTTAACTTGATTGTGATGAATCGGAAATATTATAGAAGGAGAAAGTTAGGCTCAATCGTGTGCTAGCATGATTACCTTGAACTTGATTGGATCTAATCCAAATGAATCAAACTAGGTTAGCTTAATTGACAACATCCAGACCTAAACCCTTATTTGTATGATCTAGTTAGATTCAGTTCTGTATGGTAATGAGACATGTCATGATCTCCATCATCGACATCATCGAAACACCTTTTGATCGATCAAAATTTTTCTGATTCATACAATTAGAATGATCGATCATCAAAATCATTCTAATTGCTCCCAAAATCTACCAGTGATACCTAGCAGTATATGATGGCAACCCATTAGAACTGAAAGTGAATCTCTCGGTGTAGCTACCTAAGTGATTGGGTTCTTCTATCTTGAGCTCCGATAGGATTAGGATTAAGATGAACTCGTCAAACCCAATATCCATCATTTGAATTAATCATTCGATTCGAGTCCTATGTGAAATCCTTATAGAAACTCTTTCTATCATCTTCACTATGGCATGGCCATGGGCTTATGGACTCGATTCTCATGATCATTGTAGGGCTACTCCTCATTTACCAAGGTAGATAGATTTCTTATTGGTGAAATCCAATTCCTATAATGAACGTACTTTAGCCAGCATACACCTCAGGATTTCGAATAGCTAGGAGATCGAGTTATGATGTAGTTAAACTACAACACCCTCAAGGTGAATTTTTAATGCACCTTAGATCAAAGAACCAGACACTACTGTAATATCGAGCCAGTCATCGATGAGAAGGTAGACTTCCTTATGAATGCTCAAGGTGGTCACGTTCAGTGCCCTCATTCTCTAATGAGTACCTATAGTCTCGCTCCAGTATCTCCACACCGTAGACTCAAGACTCATCTACTCAAAGAAAGTGATCATACATTAATCTTCCAAATCAATCACCATCCTCATGATGATCCTATGATCGGGAGCAGTTTATGAGTTAATTATGAAAATTCATGTCTTAAATTTTTAACACTTTGAAAATATGAATTGTCATTACCATTAACTCAAAGAATGCATCACATATACTTTAAATACACACTATGATAGAAAATAATCTTTTTATTAATTTATAGCCAAAATTATAAAATTATCCTTAGAAGTGTATTACAAGTATTAGCCAATCTAGCTTCTAGGTTACACATCTAATAATGTCATAGGTTTTAGATGTTGGGTTTAGTGATTAGATCACATGTATAATTAAAATAAATTATTTAATATATGCCTTTCACTGTTTGTAAATTTAAAAAAGTTTTGAAATGTATGCATGAAACCCTGCATGTTTCCAACAGTGGTATCAGAGCTGAAGGAAAATCTTATTTTTTATTACAGGATCGTCCAGATCTGATCAGATCTAAGGTGAATTCTTCTACAAAAATTTTTATGATTTGATCAGATCTAAGAATTCTTAGATATAATCAAGGTGATCTAACTTTAAAATTAAAAATAAAATTAAATTAGATTTAATTTTAAGTACCTAATTAGGTAATCTAATTATTCTACAATGATCCTGATCGTTCCTGAGGTTTTGGAAGGAGCCATGCACGCGCCTGGCCTTTACCGATATCCACTTAGGTAGGATCTAGACATCTTCTCCTCATGAATCTTTCTTTAAAAGATCAGATCTGAATCTGATCTATAAGTCCTTCAAAAAAACTTTTGAAGGCAGCCCATCCATCTCACAAACACCGTCGCGTAGAACCTAAATCTTATGCCAAAAATCTTTGACCTTCTTCTCTGATTTGTACCCAACATTTAGCATATAGAAGAGGGAGAGAGAGAGGATCAGAGGGGATGTGGGATATGGTATGGGTGACAGCAACTTGGGTATGGAAAATATTTTCATGCGATAACCACACAATGACGTGAGAAAGGATTTTAAATCCAATGCCACATATAGACCCATTTGACACAAATAACTCATTTATTTTATTATTGGGACTCAAGAAATTATTCTCCACATAGATCTCCAAATCTCATCTAGTTTTTATGCCAAAAATTAATCAAAAAGTGGGCGACATGAGTAGATAAGAAAGAGTCCATTGCGCTTAGGACTCTTCCCTCAAAAGTTTGATCCAAATCAAACTCTATCAAAAACTAGTCAAAACTCTACCATAAATCACAAAATTTGGCACACCCATAGTATGACTCAAGACCTATCACATATCTAAAAATCAAAGCAAAATGATTTTTAAAAAAAATTTCTAGAAGCATATGATTAGGTGATCCTTAATTCTCTTAATTAGGCCAACTTTTGACCCTAGTCCAATTACACTAGGAATGGATTTAATTTCTATAATTAATCTGACCTAGATTGATTCTAATTAGATAAAAATAAATTCATTCAAGATACAAGAGTGAGTCAAATAAAATTTGACTCGATTGCGATGAATCAGAAAGATTACAAAAGGAGAAAGCCAAGCTCAATCGTGTGCTAGCATGATTACTTGAACCTGATTGGATCTAACCCAAATCACTCAATCTGGGTTAGCTCAATTGATGACATCCAAACCTAAATCCTTATTTGTGTAATCTAATTAGGTCCAATTTCATATGGTAATGAGACATGTCACGATCTTTATCATCGACATCATCGAAACACCTTTTGATGGATTGGAACTTTTCTGATTCATATAATTGATTGATCGATCATCTAAATCTTCTAATTGCTCCCAAAATCCATAGTGACACCTAGTAGTATATGGTGGCAATCCATTAGAACTAAAAATAATCCTCTCGTTGTAGCTACCTGTGTGATTGGATTCTTCTATCTTGAGCCCCGACAGGATTAGGGTTAAGGTAAACTCATCAAACCCAACATCCATCATCTGAATTAATCATTTGATTTGAGTTCGATGTGAAACCCTAATAAAAACTCTTTCTATCATCTTCACACCACCATAGTCATGGGCTTAAGGACTCAATCTCATGATTATTATAGGGCTACTCCTCATCTACCGAGGTAGATAGATCTCCTATTGGTGCAATCTAATTCCTATGATGAACATGCTATAGCCAACATACATCTTAGGATTCTGAATGGCTAAGAGACCGAATTATAGTATTGTCAAACTATAACACCCTTAAGATGAATTATCGATGTACCTTAGGTCAAACAACCAAACACACCACTGCAACATCAAGCCAATCATTGATGAGAAGGTAAACTTCCTTAGGACTGCTCAAGGTGATCATGCTTAATGCCCTCATTCTCTAAGGAGTATCCGTACACTCACTCTAGTGTTTTCACACCATAGACTTAAGACTCATCTATCTTAAGAAAGTGATCGCACACCAACCTTTTGGATCGATCACCATCCTCATAATGATCCTACGGTCGGGAGTAGTTTATGAGTTAATTATGAAAATTCATGCCTTAAATTTTCAGCTCTTAAAAATATGAATTGTCATTACCATTAACTCAAAGGATGTATCACAGACACTTTAAATACATACTATGATAGAAAATAACCCTTTTATTAATTTATAGTCAAAATTATAAAATTATCTTTAGAAGTGTATTACAAGTATTTAGCCAATCTGGCTTTTAGGACACATATCTAACAAACTCTCATTTGACCTAAAGCCAATTAGCTACAAATCTAAATCCCATCTTCTTAAGATGGGCTTTGATATTCTACTAGCTCAATGGCTTTGTCAGTGGGTCAGCCACATTGTCTGTAGTATCAAATCTCTTGACCTCGATGTATCTTTTTTTGAGGTAATCATGGATGAGGTGGTATCGCCGCTCGATGTGCTTGGATTTGTGGTGAGACCTCGGCTTCCTAGCTAGGACTATGGCACCATTGTTGTTGCAATATAGAGGGATGGCATCTAATGGCATCACTTCAAGCTCTACGGCAAACTTCTTGTACCAGAATGCCTTCTTTGCAGCCTCCGATGTAGTAATGTACTCTACTTCTATGGTGGAGTCTACTATTACTGTCTGCTTGGAACTCTTCCAACTAATAGCTCTACCCTTATAAATAAACAAACTTTCAAATATTGACTTTTGATCATCTATGTCAAAAATAAAATCCGAGTTTATATATCCTTGGACCTGGAGTTCTCCATTACCAAAAGTAGAAACATATCCTTAGTCCTTCTCAAGTACTTAAAGATACATTTCGCAAAAGTCCAGTGCTCTTCACCTGGATTCAACTGATATTTGCTCGTGACACTCATAGCATGGGCAATATTAGGTCATGCACATAGCATGGCATCCATGAGGCTCCCTATTGTCGAAGCATAAGGGATCTTGCTCATGCATTCGATCTCCTCAAGTATGCTAGGGAACATCTTCTTGGAGAGATGAATGCCATGTCTAAAGGATACTTAACCCCTCTTGGAGTTTTCCATGCTAAACCTCTTCAATACCTTCTCTATGTATATTTTTTTATGAGAGACCCAGCATCTTATTTGGTCTATCCCGATAGACCTTAATTCCTAGAATAAAGGATGCCTCTACTAGATCCATTCATAGAGAACTCTTTTGACAATCATATTTTGACTGTAGTCAATATGGAAATATTATTTTCAATTAAGAGGATTTCATCCACGTACAGTATGAGGATGACAACAGTGCTCCCACTAATCTTTTTAAAAACATAGGATTCCTCCTCATTTTTGATGTATCCAATTGATTTGATTACATCATTAAAATGAGTATTCTACCTCCGAGATGCTTACTTGAGTTCATATATAGACCTTTGCAGCTTGCATACCTTATGATCATCATCACTAGATGAGAAACCTAGCAACTGTTTCATGTAGATATCTTCCTTAAGATATCCATTTAAGAACGTTATTTTCATGTCCATCTACCATATTTCTAATCAAAATAGGCTGCAATAGTAAGCAGTGTGTAGATGAATTTGAGGATGACTACTGGCAAAAAAGTATCTTGATAGTCAATGCCTTCACACTGACTATACCCTTTCACTACAAGCCTTGCTTTGAATGTCTCTACATTTCCATTGGCATCTATCTTTCTCTTGAAGATTCATTTATAACTAATAGGTACTATACCTTCAAGTGGATCTACCAAGGTCCAGACTTAGTTTGAATGCATTAAGTCAATCTCTGACTTCATTGCCTCTAACCATTTCTTAGAGTCGGTATCTAATATCGTCTCATCATAGGTTTTGGGATCATCATCGTGAACCCCATTTTCTATAAGAAAAATTTTCTCTACATCCTCTAAGATAGTACCTAAGTACCTTTCAAGAGGATGAGAAATTCTACTTGATCTACGAGGTGGAGGTAGTGTTTGGGTTGACTCTAACTGAGGCTCCATAGGTTCCTTAGCTCATTTCTCATTAGAGATTTTCTCTTCGAGTCTAATCTATCTTTCAATGCCACTATCTTCAATAAATTATTTTTCAAAAAAGATGGCATGTCTACTCACAATCACATTGTGATCTTCTGGAAAATAGAAATAATATCCTAATGACTCTTTAGGATATCCAATAAATCAAGCTCTAAAGGACCTAGACTCTAATTTGTCCGCCTATTGTCTCTTGACACGAGCTGGACAATCCCAAATTCTGAGATGACTCAGACTTGGTTTCTTACATGCCATATCTCATATGGTGTGGTAGAAATAATTTTAGAGGAAACCCTATTCAGTAAATATATAGCGGTCATTAGACTATGTCTCTAAAAAAACTCAAGAAAGTCCATGAAACTCATCATGGATCAGACCATATCTAATAGAATCTGATTTCTTCATTCTGAAATCCCATTGAGTTGAGATGTTCCAAGTAGAGTCTATTGTGAGACTATACCATTGTTCTTAAGATAGTTTAGAAATTCCTGACTAAAGTATTTTCTTCTTGATCTAATCGAAAAATCTTAATAAATTTTCTTATTTATTTTTCTACTTTGAGTCTGAATTTCTTGAACTTTTCAAAGGCTTCAGACTTATGTCACATCAAATACACATACGCTTACTAAGATAGATCATTGATAAAGATGATGAAGTAGAAATAATTGCCTTTAGTCGGTACATCAAATGGGCCGCACACATCAGTGTGTATTAGGGCAAGTGGGTCTGTGGCTCTTTCTCCATAACCTACAAAAGGAAGCTTGGTCATTTTGCCATGAAGGTGTGACTTACAAATCGGATATGACTCAAAAGTCAATGGACTCAATAGCCCAGATTTCTTCAATTTATTAATCCTATCTTTAGCTAATGACCTAGCCTAAGGTGCCAAAGATACCTATGGTTTAGACTATCCCTAGGTCACTTTGATCCTATGGCATTCACATTTTGCTTGATATTAAAAATAGAAATATCAATATATAACTAATAGAGACTATTTATAAGAAAACCACTTGTAATTTTATTTTTTTCATAAAGAATATTACAATGGTCCTTAAGAAAATGAATTACATAGCCTTCTTGTACTAAACATGAAATAGAAATCAAATTCCTACATGTTGCAGGCACATAAAAATAATCTCTAAGAACTAAATCTAATCCTGATGGTAGTTGAAGATGTAAGCCAAACAACTGGCATCACCTCACTCTGATAGCAATTATTGTTCCTACGGTTGCTCAGAGCCACAGTCATAGATCAGATCTCTTGCATGAACCTGGGTGTTAATCCAACAAACTGAAGAAGATCTAAGAAAGATGAGAGAAGCTAGGATTTTGGTGTTGGAACCAGAGAGAAGAGAGAAGAGAGTTAGAGAAAAATGCTCAATTGTATTGCAATCTTATTGTAAAAGTTACAATATCCTGATTTATATACCCTAGAGTTCCTACATGAACCCTAATAAACCCTTGCTCAAAAACTTCCTTAAGCTAACCCAATATATGAAAGCACTCACCGAGACCATGTACACCCATGTCTCACATGCTTTCATCCCTTGGATCTAAGCCCAATCAATACATGAATTAGCCTCCTTAAGACCTCTTAAACTAGGCCTTAAGATCCCTAGGATTAGTCCCTATCCTAGCCCAAACAGAACCTATGCGTAACTCTGCTCGCAGACTGAGCCAACCCAGTGAGCCAGCTAACCTGAGACTGGGTCGGCTTAGTTTCAGACTAAGCCGGCCCGATTTCTATGTCATGCCTGTAGTCCCAAATGCGACCTTCTATCTATCTTATGCTTTGAGACTTAGTTGATCCAGTTTTGGACTGAGCCAACTAACCTGCAGAAAGCTCCTTTTCTGCAGTCTTCAATCTCCCAGCTTTGGTTCCTCGCTCCACCTTGTGTCTCTGATTTTTGAAGCTCCAACCAAGCCCCTCAAGGTCCTCAATACCTGAACCTTGAGCCCGTAGAGAGCTACACGTCGACTCCACCCTAGGATAACTTCTATCCTAGCCCTAGGACTGCACCTATCCTAGTCTCTCCGAAGCCCTCTTACTGGCTCCGCCCGTGGCCTCCCAAGGCTTTGGAGCACCACACCACCTACAAAAGTAGATAGATTTTCATGCCCACAACAGCAACTATTGCTCCATTTCTAATGCATAGGATCATCTCACCATCCCTCAGCCTCCTGCTATCCTCAAGATCCTGCATAGAAGTGCATAAGTGAGCACTAGAACCAGAATCAAGAACCCAATTAGATGCAGAAGAAATCATAAGGTTAGATTTTATAATGAGAATTGTTGGAAAATATATCCTAAAATCAATCATCTAAGTGGTAGATGATTGAAATTAGTATATAAATTATCTAATAATAATAGTTATTTGGTTGTTTCATCATAGAAGTTTTATCTTTCTTAAATTAACTCCTAAATTATTATGAAGTCTTTAGAACCACAATCAATTGATAAAAAAAAAATTATCGGATGGTTCTTAAGTAGTTCACGATCAAATGATAAGTTATTAATAAGAATTATAACTTATCGAGTATAGATCGCTGTATGCTATATGCATTGAATGTCCTCATAACCAAGTGCTGTGGTGATACTAGTAAGGCATCCAGATGAGATGTAGGAGTACATCTACACTGAATTTGATCAATGTAGTACTCTACCATCAAGAGTAGCTAGCTAAGACCAATGGGTATAAGTGTCTCTCCAATCTGAGATCGCCCTGATGACTTACAAGTAACTCACTATACTTTGGTGCCGGATTACTTGTATTTCTAATATAGATGTTAGATAGGTGTGCCCTAGAAGCCAGAATTGGCTGACACTTGTAATACACTTCTAGGGGCAAAATTATAATTTTGACTATAAATAATAAAATGAGTTATTTTCTATCACATATGTATATTTAGTGTCTATGATACATCCCTTGAGTTAATGATAATGATAATTCTTATTTTCAAGAGTTGAAAATTTAAGATAAGAATTTTCATTATTAACTCATAAAATGCTCTTGACCGTAGGATCATCATGAGGATGGTGATTGATCCGAAAGGTTAGTGTACAATCACTTTTTTATAGTAGATGAGTCTTGAGTCTATGGTGTAGAGACACCAGAGCGAGAGTATAGGTACTCATTAGAGAATGAGGGCACTTAGCGTAACCACCTCGAGTAGTCATAAGAAAGTCTACCTTCTCATCGATGATTGACTCGAAGCTGCAGTGGTGTGTTTGGTTCTTTGACCTAAGGTGCATCGATAGTTCACCTTCAGGGTGTTATAGTTTGACTACACCATGACTCGGTCTCCTCGCCATTCGGAATCCTAAGGTGTATGTTGGCTATAGCATGTTCATTGTAGGAATTGGATTGCACCAAGATGGAATCTATCTACCTCGTTGGATGAGGAGCAGCCCTATGATGATCATGAGAATCAAGTCCATAAGCCCATGGCCATGGCAGAGAGTGAAATAATAGAAAGAGTTTCTATTAAGATTTTTACATTGGACTTGAATCGAATAATTAAATCGTATGATAGAAATTAGGGTTTGACGAGTTCACCTTAACACTAATCTGATTGGAGCTCATGATAGAAGAACTTAATCACACAAGTAGCTGCATCGAGAGGTTCATTTTTAGTTTTGATAGGTTGCCACCATATACTGCTAGGTGTCACTAGTGGATTTTTGAAGCAATTAGAATGATTTAGATGATCGATCATTCTAGTTGTCTGAATCAGAAGAGTTTTGATCCATCGAAAGGAGTTTTGATGATGTCGATGATAGGAGATCACTACATATCCCATTACCATACAAAACCGAACCTAATTGGATCACACAAACAAGGGTTTGGATCTAGATATCATCAATTGGACTAACTCAGTTGAATTAATTTGAATTAGATTCAATTAGGTTCAAGAAAATCATGCTAGCACACGATTGAGCCTAACATTCTCCTTTTTCTATCATTAAAAGTTGTCTCGACTGAGCCAAATGAGTTTGTGCTCACTCAGGTATCTTTATCTGGTCTGACTAGAGCTTGTCCAGGTTAGAAAAAGATTATCTTAATTTATGAGATAAATTTGAGACAACACCTGCCATTTTCAGTCACCTGCTAATTCTTGTCTTTTGACTTTGGTCAAACGTTGACCTTTGACCCTTGGACATCTACCCATGTGTCATGCACTTATTGGAGAGCAGATAAGAGATTGTTCCCTTACTAGATTTTGGGAAGGAGGGGGTGCATGCCTAGGATGGCATGCGCCCATGGATAGGGACGCCTGGAGTCCCATACGGATGGGACTCTAGGTTGCTTCTTGGATTCAAACTAGGTGACCCTCACCTATAGACTTTGACCAGTCTTAGGCACCACCTTAGGATGAATGTGTGGGTCTCTCATCTAATTGGATTAGGTGATGTTATCCCATCAATCAGATTTAGATCTAATTAAATGAAGCAACGTGATTGGTCGAGGTGATGTGGCACTGCATGGTGGAGCAGGGTCTATATAAAGACCTGCCTGCGCCCAACTTTTAAGAGACTTCTCTCTTAGCCATGCCCCAAGGCTATCCCTCTCTCTTCTCCATGCCACCATTAGGCCATCTCTCTCCTCTCCATGCCCAAGGATAGTTGGGCTTTAGATTAGTGCAATTTAGGCAAGAAAAGGCTGACGAGAAAGGAAGAAGGCAGCACTGCTGTAGAGACGACTGCTGATCTTTGAAAGGAGTTTCGAAGATCCTATAAATTAGATTCAGATCTGATTTTTGGATAAAAGGAAGAGAAGGAGAAGATCTCTAGATTCAGCCTAAGTGGATATCGGTACAGGCCAGGCACTTGCATGGCTAGATCTAGAACCTCAGGCAATCAACACAATCATCAACGGGTAATCGGATTACCCATATCAAGGTAAAACTAATTTAAATTTAATTTAATTTAATTTTTTTATTTATCAAATCATAAAATTAGATCTAAAAATTTCAGATTTGATTAGAATCTAAGAGAAAATTTTTAAAATATGCCTCTCGATCCAATCAGATTTGAACGAACCTGACCTCGGGAAATCAGGATTTCTCCTTTAACTGGTATCAGAGCTAAGTTCTTATAAAATTTATTTAGATCTAATTTAATCTAATAAATTAGTGATTCCAAATATCACATGAGATATGATTAGATCTAAAATTAGAAAATTAAAAAATTAAAATTAATTAATCTAGATCTAATATGTATAAGATACATAACTAGACTAAGAATAGAATTGTTCTATGTGTAGTCTAGTATAATCATAATTTTTATTTGATTAAATATAATTTTTTAATCTATTTATTTACTATTTTTTGATCTTATAAATATTATAATCAGATCTAAAAATAAAAAATAAATTAAATTAATTTATTCATATGAGATATGATAGTTGCACATTTAGACTAGTTGTAGAATAGTTCTGCAAATAGGTCGAGATTAAATTTTATTTGATGAGATCAAATTTAAATTTAATTTTTTAGATGATTATGAGATAATTTAGATCTAAAAAACATGCATGCATGATACATGAGATGTATGCAAAATATATTTTAATTAGATCAATTTTCTTATATGAGATATATGCTTAGATCTAATTAGTTTTTGTAGATTAGTTATATTTTTGATTAAGACATTCTCCTTGACTGTCCAGTCATAAGAACAAAGTAGGGCTTAAAGATCCTCTCCTTCCATTCGATGGGATATTCTTATGATAGGTAGGGGTGCTGCGCGTTCGTCCTTAATCAGAAATTGAAAACTTACTTTCTGCAAAATCCTTAGATCCTAAAATCCTAGGATCTTATTTGCATGTTTTTATTTATGAATTCCTAAACTTAATTAAGAATTAAGATTATGAAATATATTAGATCTAAAATTGAGAATTTTTAGATCTAAGACATGTTCATAAAATTGGGATTCGGGCTTGGGTAGCTCAATTAGGTCTAAGCGGTTGATCAAACCGAATCAAGAGTTGGTTAGATGGGATCAACAATGCTTAAATTGACCAGCCTAATAGGATTAAGTCTGAGTCAAGATCGAGTCATGTGAGTGATCGATCAAGCTAAGACCTAATTAGGCTCAGTGGTTAGAGTCTGGATTGTAGGCTAACCCTAATTGGTTCTGGCTCAATAATTTGGTGTCTAAGATAAGTTTGGCAGATACGACCGACTGATTTTTAATTGGAAGCTACTCGACTCGAATGCATTCTTATCAAGTTAATGGCATATCCCTTCCACTGATCTCACTTACCTGGCCATGTTTGTTGACTCAATTTTAATCTGAGGTGGTCAATAATCCGAGCTAACCCATGCCACTAGGTTAGTCATAATGGTTATGACTATGTCAAGTCTAGTTTAATGAGACCTAAATCAAATCTTCCTAAGAAAAGATTAAGTTTAAGGTCTTCCACCATTTTAGATATACGGGCCCTTTCGGGGGTTGATTGTTCTCGACTAGTTACAGTGGCTCAATTGCACCGAAAAGATGCAACCATGTCTATTAGGCATTAGATGCTATGGGCTGGAGGATGAATTGGGCTCAATATTCTAGATACGGTGAGAGACTCAATTAGGAATCCAATCTGTGTAAATGGTGGATCTGACTTAACTAAGGAGTGGATCAATATTTCGGACATGGTGAGATTCATGAATTAAAGATCAAGTTTGGGTGCATCATGATTAGAGAATCATTGAACAAGAGTTATTCACTCGTTGGCTAACCCATCACCAATAACTATTAGGTGAGGTGATGAGTAAGTCGGTGGGACTGCACCATCCACTAGAAATCAGTAATTATGGAGATTTTTGCATCTCTATAGAGGGAGTGTAGGGATCCAAGAAAATAGTGGAAGCTAATTTGTTTAAAAAAAAAATTTCTAAATAAATTGGTTAAGTCTTATTTACAGTATCTAACTATAAACTTTGACTCTCTACAGGAAAAATATCTGCATCCAATCCACTAGCACGAATCCTAGACACCCATAGACTGACCGAACCAAATTATAAGGATTGGCTCTAAAACTTCAAAATCATTTTAGGTTCCGAGAAGTTAACTCATGTATTGGACCAAGATCCTTCCACCTTACCAGCTCGTCCATCCGCTGAGTAGAAAGCATCTCTGGATAAGTGGACAGACGATGATAATAAGGCCATATACTACATGTTGGGCTCGATGTCTGATGAACTTCGATGCCAATATGAAGATATTAGGACTGCTCAACAAATGTTGGCTCACCTACAGAAGATGTTTGGTGAATAGAGTCGTGCAGCCAAGTATCAAGTCACTAAATGACTATTCAAGGCTAATATGCATGATGGGCAGTTAGTCCAAGATCATTGTTTGATGATGATCAAGGACTTGAAAGATCTTGAGAAGCTCGGAGTGAGGTTAGACTTGGATCTATAGAATGATATAATTCTGCAATCCTTGACTGATGCATATGGGCAGTTCATCATTAACTACCATATGCATAAACTTTAAAACTCCTTGGTCGAACTTATGAACATGCTGGTTACTACTGAGCTTTCCATGAAAGGTTCTAAAGGCTTAGTACTTACTATGGAATGGACTTCTTCTAAAAAAAAGTCTTTTGGAAAGAAGAAAAAGTCTGTGAAAAAGCAGAAGGTGGAAGAAGAAAAGAAAAGAATGGTAGAGCTGAAGAAGAAGGCTGCTAATAAAGAAAAGTATTTTCATTGCAACAATGATGGCCATTAGAAGCAGAATTGCCCTACTTACCTGGCCACCCTAAAGAAGAAGAAAGTAGGTCCTTCTGGAGGTATGCTCGTTATTGAGTCTAACCTTACAGTTTCTTCTGCATCCAGTTGGGTGCTTGACTCTGGTTCTAGTGCTCACTTGTGCACATCTATCAGGGTCTTGAGGATAGTAGGAGGTTAAGGGATGGTGAGATGATCCTGCATGTCAAAAATAGAGCAAGAGTTGCTGCCATGGTCGTGGGAACATACCCTCTTCGACTATCATCTGGTTTAGACTTAGTATTAAAAGACTGTTATTATGTGCCTACAGCAAGCAGGAATTTGATTTCTATTTCTTACCTTGCATTAGAAGGCTATGTAATTAGTTTTCTTAAGGACCATTATAACATTCTTTATGAAAGAAATAAAATTGCAAGTGGTTTCCTTATCAACAGTCTTTATCAGTTACATGTTGATGTTTCTGTTTTTAATTTTGAGCAAAATGTGAATGCCATAAAATCAAAACATCCTAGGGATAGTCCTAATGATAGATATCTATGACACCTAAGATTAGGTCACATAGCAGAAGATAGGATTAACAAATTGAACAAAATCAGGCTATTGAGTCTGTTGACTGATGTGTGCTAATTTATAACTATGGCAAGTGCACCAGTCGATCAAGTAATAAAGTGAATGAGTAGAGTATCGTCCCTAGAGGATTGAAAAACAAGTACTGAAAAGCTCTTTCCTATGCTTTATTTAGAAGATCGATTTATGAGAATAAGAAATTAAAGAAAATAAAAAAATTAAAAGTTTTTAATTAAATAGAGAGAGTGTAAATTATTAGGGTTTTAAATTCAAGAGCAATGGATTACTAAGGCAATCGGTTCACCAACTCAGTCAATACAATATTCAAATTTTTAGATTAATTTTATTTCATGTGATGATGGAGTCTCTTAATTTATTCACTATCCTTTGGTCCAGGCATAGCAAAACTATTAATATTTATTAGTTACCCTTTGGTCCAGGTATAATTTAAATAAATATTAATGCATTAGGTTTTGTGAAACCCTCTAATTAAAATACGCTGCATCCAAAGCGCACTAAAATTTCCGCATGCATATGAATTCTAATTTGATTCATAATACAAGGTATATAATCAAGAAGCATTAACATAGATGTACTTGGTCCGTAACATCTATGTTCATCAGATCAATTAGAAGATGGCCAGTAATCTAAAAGCATTAAGATCAGATTTATATACTCCTCATGAATAAAATTTAAAAATAAGTCATACTGAATATTGCATCAAAAGAGTGGCTACACCTTAGCCTTAGTAAAAAAAAATTTAGTTCATAATAACAAGTTCAAAAATAGCAAATAAAATAAAAAGCATAGAGAAATTAGACTGTTTGATTGTTGAAATTGATTGTCTGCTGCTCTTGATGTGGAGAACTTGGCGAAGAAGAAGAGGCTCCTTGATCGATGTCTTGATCATAAAAAAAAATCAAAAATCTTTTTTGATTCTCTCACAAATCACTTTTTTTTTCTACCTCTCTCCTCTTTCTTTCTCTCTCTCTCTTTTTCCATCTCTCTCTTTCTCCCTGTCTCTCTCTTTGTCTCTCTCTGATTTCTTCTTCTTGTTTTTTTTTTTTTTTTTGAAAATTCGATTTTGGGCTCGTTTGAAGTCCATTTTGTCTGAAATTTTTTTCATCTAAACTAGAAAAATAAGATCATCACATTGGTTGCCTTCTTTTCTAGATAAGGTTAATAAAAATATCAATTTTTAGTAAAATAGATTAATTTATTTTATAATTTAATACTTTTATTAGTATATTTTTACCACTTATCACACCCCCCAACTTAGTCATTGCTAGTCCCTTAGCAATGTTTTATTTAATACCATGTTTCAATAAGATTATCCATCATAAAGATAAAATCTAGGATTAAAGGTCAAAAAGTTTAGAAAATACTGCTAACTAAGCATTGAGCTTCAGAAGCAAATTTTTCAGTCAATACAATTAAAAACTTTCTTAGAGTACATCAAAGATCTATAGCACTTGTGTTCGTGATGACTAACTTTAGCATTTCAGTATTAAATTAAAAGAACAAAAGTATCCTCTCTTATCACCTATTTTGGTCAATTTTCTATACATTCTCAATTTTATACTCATGAATTAAGGTAGCTTTCACACTGCTTTTCTTTTCTTTTTCTTTTTTTTTTTTTTTTTTTACTGTGCTGAGCATCCTGGCCTTTCCCTTCACCATTTTACGTGAATTTTCACACTTGACCTAGGTGCAGAGACCCAGTTACTAGGCTTTGGGCAATCCACATATACTCTGTCTTTTGCACTTTATTTATAGGCAGGTAGCTCTTTCCTTAAATTCAAGTTTCTTTGATTAGAATGTATATTAATTACCAATTTTTAGTGATAATTGAATCCTCAGTTGGCCTTATAATCAATACCTACTTTGCCTTGTTAGTGTGCATGTGCAATAATTAGAAGTGCTAATAATCTTTTAATGACCTAAGTAGGCTGCTAAAAGTTGACCAACTAATCTACTTCTTTAACTCATTACATTCATTAGCAAATAATTCTATCTTTTATCACTTATCCAGTTTATCTTGCTCAAGATTTTCTTCTTGACACATGATTTTTTTTTTTTTTTTTTAATTATTCTACATTGTCTTAAAGGAGAAAGAAAAATAAAGGATGTAATAAAGGATAGGAAGGAATACACCTGATTTTGGTTCAGTCTGGTTCTTTGGAGCTTTGAAATTTTGCTTGAGTTCTCATTGATTTTTCTGCAAAATTGAAAAATACACACCAGAGCAGTAAAAGAGCAACAACAAATTACTGAAAAATAAAAGAAAAGAAAAATGATCAAAACTAAAAAGAAAAGAAACAACCTATCTAGTAGTTCTGATTTATAGTCTTCAGCTTGACTTTCTTTGAGTTCTAAAGTGGATCAATCTGGTGCCACTTCAATTGGAATACTTTCATGTTTGATCGAGTCCTCTTTCAATTTGACATTGCTCGCTTTTATAGTCTCAAACCTATTTTCTACAGAATTCTCATATAATGGATTGTCAATAATATCAATTAGAAAATAAGTTTGATTATCATCAGGATGTTTAGTATCTTTGAAAATATTAAAAGTAACTTGTTCATCTTGGACTCTAAGAATTAATTTTTCCTTGTTGAACATCTATTAAAGCTCCTCCAGTAGCTAAAAAGGGTCTCCCTAAAATAAGGGGTACATCATAATCTTCTTCCATATCAAGAATAATAAAATCAACAGGGAAAATAAACTTGTTTACCTTTACCAAGACATCCTCCACTATACCTCTTGGATATTTAATGGATCTGTCGGCTAATTGAAGAGTAATAGTGGTAGGCTTTGGTTCTCCTAGACCCAGCTTTCTGAAAATAGAAAAAGGCATGAGATTAATGCTTGCTCCTAAATCACATAAAACTTTATCAAAACTACAATCACCAATAATGCAAGGGATAGTAAAACTCCCTGGATCTTTTAGCTTCTGTGGTAATTTATTTTGAAGTATTGCTGAGCATTCTTCATTCAAATTTATTCTCTCATGCTCCTTCAGCTTTTTCTTATTTGTTAAGGATTTCTTTGAGAAACTTGGCATACCTGGGCATTTGAGTAATAGCATCTACAAAAGGAATATTAATATGTAAATTCTTTAAAATTTTGAAAAAGTTAGAAAATTTCTTATCTGGATGCTGTATTTGTCTCTCTGGGAATGGTAGTGGCGGCACGTAGGGCTTCACATTTGGATCAGCAAATCGTATACCTGGAGACCATCCATCTGCTGGTTGTTTTGGTGACTGACGAAGTTTGAGTTGATGGTTCCTTATTTGTAGTTGGCTCTTCAGTCTCTTTCTTCTGATGTAGCTCCTCTAACTTTGTACCACTTCTTAAGGTGATAGCATTGACTTGCTCCCTTGGATTTGTCTCCGTATTGCTTGGCAAGGATCCTTGAGGTCTCTCAGAGATTATCTTAGCCATTTGACCTATTTGCATCTCCAAGTTTCGAATTGCTGCTGTTTGGTCCTGCCTAAGTTTGGCTTCCAAATTTTTTATAGTTGCTTCTTGGTTTTGCATAAATTTGACCATCAGCTCTTCCATGTTGGACTTCTTTTCAGGTACTTGGAATCCCGGGGGTGGCTGTTGTGCTGCATTTTGATTGCTCCATGAGAAATTTGGGTGCTGCCTCCACCCTTGATTGTATGTGTTGGAGTAGGGATTGTTTTGTTGCGGCCTGAAAAAAATTATCAATATAATTAGCTGTATCAGTTGTTTTAGCAAAAGGATTACCTGTCTGGCAATTGCTCGTATCGTGTCCTCCTCCACACAGGTCACAAGTAATGCTCTGAACATGCATAGCTGTTCCCTTTAAGTTGTTGACTTCGGCTCTAAGGGCTGCAATTTCAGCTAGTAAAGTTGGCACGCAATCTACTCCCTGCACAGCTGCTAGTCTTTTTGGCATCATGCGCTCTGTCTACCATTGATAGCTATTTGATGCCATCTCATCGATCAGATCGAAGGCTTCTTCCTCCATTTTTTGATTAATGGTTCCTCCTGCTGCTGCATCAATCATAGATCGATTAGTAGGAGATAAACCATTATAGAAAGTTTGTACCTGAAGCCATACGGATAGTTGATGATGTGGACATCTCCTCAGCAGTTCCTTGAAATGCTCTCAAGCCTCATATAGTGTCTCCATGTCCATCTGCATAAAAGAAGTGATATCGTTGCGCATCTTAGCAGTTTTGGAAGGTGGAAAGTACTTGGCTAAGAATTTTTGGGCTAGAACATCCCAAGTTGTGATAGAACCTGCAGGAAGAGAATGAAGCCAATTTTTAGCTTTATCCCATAAAGAGAAAGGAAATAACCTTAATCTAATAGCATCATCCGACACCCCATTAATTTTAAAAGTATCACAAAGTTCAAGAAAATTAGAAATATGGGCATTCGGATCATCATGCACGTGTCCACTGAATTGGACAGTTGATTGAATCATCTGGATCATCGCCAGCTTTATTTCGAAGTTGTTTGCTCGTACAGGCGGTCTCCTGATGCTCGAAGCTGCATCGGCTACAGATGGTGTGATGTAATCATTTAATGGACGATGTACTGGTCGAATAGCTTCATGCTGTCCTTCAGTCGCCATATCCACTCCTAGATTGATGTCGTTAGGATCTTCAGCTGCCATGTTTCTCTCTTGTTGTAGTCTTCTAATGGTTCTTTCAATTTCTGGATCTAAAGGTAGTAAGTTACTATGTCCAGTACGTGTCATGCACAAATTTTTTTTTTTAATAATAAAAATTAAAAATAAATTTTCTAAAGTAAAGCTAGGATCAAAATTTTAATATTATTTTAGACACAATCCCCGGCAACGGTGCCAAAAACTTGATGCGTGCTAATTTATAGCTATGGCAAGTGCACCAGTCGATCAAGTAATAAAGTGAATGAGTAGAGTATCGTCCCTAGAGGATTGGAAAATAAGTACTGAAAAGCTCTTTCCTATGCTTTATTTAGAAGATCGATTTATGAGAATAAGAAATTAAAGAAATAAAAAAAAATAATTAAAAGTTTTTAATTAAATAGAGAGAGTGTAAATTATTAGGGTTTTAAATTCAAGAGCAATGGATTACTAAGGCAATCGGTTCACCAACTCAGTCAATACAATATTCAGATTTTTAGATTAATTTTATTTCATGTGACGGTGGAGTCTCCTAATTTATTCACTACCCTTTGGTCCAGGCATAGCAAAACTATTAATATTTATTAATTACCCTTTGGTCCAAGTATAATTTAAATAAATATTAATGCATTAGGTTTTGTGAAACCCTCTAATTAAAATACGCTGCGTCCAAAGCGCACTAAAATTTCCGCATGCATATGAATTCTAATTTGATTCATAATACAAGGTATATAATTAAGAAGCATTAACATAGATGTACTTGGTCCGTAACATCTATGTTTATCAGATCAATTAGAAGATGGCTAGTAATCTAAAAGCATTAAGATCAGATTTATATACTCCTCATTAATAAAATTTAAAAATAGTCATACTGAATATTGCATCAAAAGAGTGGCTACACCTTAGCCTTAGTAAAAGAAAATTTAGTTCATAATAACAAGTTCAAAAACAGCAAATAAAATAAAAAGCATAGAGAAATTAGACTGTTTGATTATTGAAATTGATTGTCAACTGCTCTTGATGTGGAGAACTTGGCAAAGAAGAAGAGGCTCCTTGATCGATATCTTGATCATCGAAAAAAAATCAAAAATCCTTCTTGATTCTCTCACAAATCACTTTTTTTTTTCTACCTCTCTCCTCTTTCTTTCTCTCTCTCTTTTTCTCCCTCTCTCTCTCTTTCTCCCCATCTCTCTCTTTGCCTCTCTCTTTTTTTCTTTTTTCTTTTTCTTTTTTTTTTTGAAAATTTGATTTTGGGCTCGTTTGAAGTCCGTTTTGCCTGAAATTTTTTTCATTTGAACCAGAAAAATAAGATCTTCACATTAGTGGCCTTTTTTCCAAATAAGATTAATAAAAGTACCAATTTCTAGTAAAATAGATTAATTTATTTTATAATTTAATACTTTTATTAGTATATTTTTACCACTTATCATTGACTTTCGAGTCATATCCAATTCATGAATCCTATCTTCATGGCAAAATGACTAAGCTCTCTTTCGTAGGACATGGGGAAAGGGCCATGGATCTTCTTGCCCTAGTACATGCAGATGTGTGCGGCCCATTTGATGTGCTGGCTAGAGGCAATTTAGTCTACTTCATAATCTTTACCGATGATTTATCTAGGTATGAGTATGTGTATCTTATGAGACACAAGTCTGAGGCATTTGAAAAGTTTAAAGAATTCAGACATGAAGTAGAAAAGTAAATTGAAAAATCTATTAAGGTTCTTCGATCAGATCGAGGAGGTGAATACCTTAGTCGAGAATTTCAGGACTATCTCAAGAAAAATGGCATAGTCTCCCAATGGACTCCACTAGGGACACCTCAACTCAATGGGGTTTCAGAATGGAGAAATCGGATCCTATTAGATATGGTCCGATCCATGATGAGCTTCACAGACCTCCCTGATTTTTTTTGGGGATACTATTTATTAACTACAAAATACTTACTGAATAGGGTTCCTTCTAAAACTATTCCTAACACACCGTATGAGATATGGCATGGTAAGAAACCAAGTCTGAGTCATTTCAAAATTTAGGGTTGTCCGGCTCATGTCAAAAGACAACAAGCAGACAAGTTAGACTTTAGGTCCTTTAGAGCTCGATTCATAGGATATCCTAAAGAGTCATTAGGA
>QRFJ01001632.1:0-33345 GCA_006176705.1 Cocos nucifera
ATCCTATTAGAGGCTGCCCAATTTTAAGCATTGTTGATCCCATCTAACCACTCTTGATTCGATTTGATCAACCGCTTAGACCTAATTGAGCTACCCAAGTTCGAACCCAATATTATGAATATATCTTAGATATGAAATTCTCAATTTTAGACCTAATTAACATTTCGTAATCTTAATTCTTAATTAAGTAGGGTTCATAAACAAAATATGCATAATAAATCCTAGGGTTTCAGGATCTAGGGTTTTGCAGAAAGTAAGTTTTGAATTTTTGATTAAGGACGAACGCGCAGCATCCCTACACGTCATAAGAACACCCCATCAGATGGAAGGAGAGCGTCTTAAAACCCTTCTTCGTTCTTATGATCGGACGGCCAAGAGGAATGCCTTAATCAGGAATATGTAATACTACAAAACTATTTTAGATTTATATCATATATCTCATATACAAATTAGATCTAATCATGGCATATTTTGCATACATCTCATGTATTAAATCATGCATATTTTTAGATCTAAATTATCTCATAATAATCTAAAAAATTAGATTTAAATTGATCTTATCAAAATAAACTCTAATCTAGACAACTATGTAGAACTATTCTACAACTAGTCTAGACATGCATCAATCATATCTCATATGATGTTTAAAATTAAATAAATAGATCTAAAATACGATTTAATCAAATTAAATTAAACACATGCAAGACTATTCTATAGAACTATTCTATTTTAGAACTAGTCATGCATATTTTCTAATCTTAGATTCAAATTATTTAATTTTAATTTTTTCTAATTTTAGATCTGATCACATCTTTTGTAATATCTAAAATTACTTATTTTTAATTATAATAAATTTAAAATCAGATCTAAATACTTTTGAAACCTAGCTCTGATACCAGTTGAAGGAAAATCCTAATTTTTCAGACCAGGTTCGTTCAGATCTGATCGGATCAAGAGATATATTTTAAAAAAATTTTTCTTTGATCCTAATTAGATCTAGAATATTTTAGATCTAATCCTTATTATTCTTATAATAAAAATAAAATTTAAATAAATTAAATCAAATTTAATTTATCTTGATGTAGGATAATCCTATTACCCGTTGATGATCCTGTAAGCAGCGGAAGGTTCTGGATCTAGCCATGCAAGTGTCTGACCTCTATCGATATCCACTTGGATTGGATCTAGAGATCCTCTTCTTCTCTATCACATCTCTAAAAATTAGATCTAGATCTAATCTAGAGGATCTTCAAAATACCTTTCGAAGATCGGCAGTTGTCCTTTACAGCAGCGCAGCCTTCTAGCTTTTTGTTGCCTTTCTCTCATCTGGATTGCACCAACTTGGATCCCAAACACCTTTAGACATGGAGAGGAGAGGAAGAAGATGGACTTGGCATGGAGGAGGAGGAGGGAGATAACCTTGGGGTGTGGAGAATTTTCAATTCAATTTCAGATACTCTTTGAGTTGGGCGCAGGATCTTATTTATAGACTATGCATGATCCAACTCCTCCTCTTCCCAACCAATCACAACTCTTTGTAAAATCAGATCTAAATCTAATTGGTGGGAATAGAGTCCCTTGGATTCCTCCTTAGATGGCGTCTAAGATCAGCCAAACTTGGTTCTTAGGAGAAGTCTAATCAAAATCCAAAATGGAGATGGAGTCCCTATCCAATAGGGACTCTTGGGCACCCTTGGCATGTGCCCTCCTTCTTGCCAGGTTCTGACAGGGGGACAGGCCCCCACCAGCTCTTCAATAGGTGTGTGACATGTGGATAGAAGTCAAAGTATCAATGATCAACATTTGACCAAAGTCAAAGGACGAGAAATGGCAAGTGACCAAAAATGGTAGGTATTATCTTACAAAATAAGACAACCCTTTTCTGACTTGGACATGCTCCAGTCAGACCAAGTGAAGGCCTCTGATTGAGCACAAACTCCTTTGGCTCAGTCAGGACAACTATTTATGATAGTAAAAGAAGAATGTTAGGTTCAATCGAGTGATAGCATGATTTTCTTGAACCTAATTGAATCTCATTCAGATCAGTTGAACTGGATTAGTTCAATTGATGATCACCAAATTCAAATTCTTATTTGTGTGACCAAGTTAGGTTTAGTTCTGTATAGTAATGGGATATGCACGATCTCTATCATCGACACTATCGAAACTCCTTTCGATGGATCAAAACTCTTCTGATTCGAACAGCTAGAATGATCGATCATCTAAATCATTCTAATTGCTCTCAAAATCTACCAGTGACACCTAGCAGTATATGGTGGCAACCCATCAGAGCTGAATGCAAACCTCTTGGTGCAGCTACCTATGTGATTAAGTTCTTCTATCTTGAGCCCCAATCAGATTAGGGTTTAGGTGAAATCGTCAAACCCTAGTCTCTGTCATATGATGTAATCATTCGATTCAAGTCCGATGTAAAAATCTAAATAGAAACTCTTTCTATTATTTCACTCTGCCATGGCTCTGGGCTTCTGGACTTGATTCTCATGATCATCATAGGGCTGCTCCTCTACCACCGAGGTAGATAGATTCCATCTTGATGCAATCCAGTTTCTATAATGAATATACTATAGCCAACATACACCTCAGGGTTTCGTATGGCTAGGAGATCGAGTTATGGTGTAGTCAAACTATAACACCCTCAAGATGAACTGTCGATGCATCTCAGGTCAGAGAACCAAACATACTACTACAGCATTGAGTCAGTCATTGATGAGAAGGTAGACTTCCTAATGACTACTCAAGGAGGTCACGGTCAGTGCCCTCGTTCTTTAATGAGTACCTATACTCTCGCTCTAGTGTCTCCACACCGTAGACTCAAGACTCATCTACTAAAGAGAAGCAATTATACATCAACCTTCCGGATCAATCACCATCCTTGTGATGATCTTATGGTCGAGAGCATTTTATGAGTTAGTAATGATTATTCATGTCTTAAATTTTCAACTCTTGAAAATATCAATTCTCATTATCATTAACTCAAAGGATATATCACAGACACTAAATACACATATGTGATAGAAAATAATCCTTTTTATTGATTATAATCCAAATTATAATTTTGCCCCTAGAAGTGTATTACAAGTGTCAGCCAATTCTGGCTTCTAGGGCATATATATCTAACAAAAACTATTATGACTAACCTAGTGGCATGAGTTAGCTTGGATTATTGACCTCCTCAGATTAGAACTGAGTCAAAAAACATGGCTAGATAAGTGAGACCGATGGAAGGGATATGTTATTAACATGACAAGAACGCATTCGAGTCGAGTAGCTCTCAATTAAAAATCAGTCGGTCATATCTGCCAAACATACCTTAGACACTAAATTATTGAGCCAAAACCAATTGCATTAGCCTACAATCCAGACTCTAACTACTGAGCCTAATTAGGTCTTAGCTTGATCGATCACTAATGTGACTCGATCTTGACCCAAACTTAATCCTATTAGGCTGATCAATTTAAGCATTGTTGATCCTATTTAACCAACTCTTGATTCGATTTGATCAACTGCTAGACCTAATTGAGCTACCCAAGCCCGAACCCAATTTTATGAACATGTCTTAGATCTGAAAATTCTTAATTTTAGATCTAATATGTTTAATAATCTTAATTCTTAATTAAGTTTAGGGTTCATAAATAAAATATGTAAATAAGATCCTAGGATTTTAGGATCTAGGATTTTGCAGAAAGTAAGTTTTTAATTTTTGATTAAGGACGAACGCGCAACACCCCTACATATCATAAGAACATCCCATCAAATGGGAGGAGAGGATCTTTAAATCCTACTTTGTTCTTATGATCGGATGGCCAAGGGGAATGCCTTAATCAGAAATACAACTAATCTACAAAAACTAATTAGATCTAAGCATATATCTCATATAAGAAAATTGATCTAATTAAAATATGTTTTGTATACATCATATCATGCATATTTTTTAGATCTAAATTATCTCATAATTATCTAAAAAATTAAATTTAAATTTAATTTTATCAAACAAAATTTAATCTAGATCTATTTGTAGAACTATTCTACAACTAGTCTAAGCATGCAACTATCATATTTCATATGAACAAATTAAATTTAATTTATTTTTTATTTTTAGATCTAATTATAATATTTATAAGATTAAAAAATAATAAATAAATAAATTTTAAAATCATATTTAATCAAAAAAAAATTATGATTATGCTAGACTACACATAGAATAATTTCATTCCTAGTCTAGTTATGTATCTCATACATATTAGATCTAGATTAATTAATTTTAATTTTTTATTTTTTTATTTTAGATCTAATCATATCTCATGTGATATCTAAAATCACTAATTTATTAGATTAAATTAGATCTAAATAAATTTTATGAAATCTAGCTTTGATACTAGTTGAAGGGGAAATCCTGATTTGTTGGGTCAGATTCGTTCAAATCTGATTGGATCAAGAAGCATATTTTAAAAATTTTCTCTTAGATCCAAATCAAATCTGATATTTTTTAGATCTAATTTTATGATATGATAAATAAAAAAATAAATTAAATTAAATCTAAATTAGTTTTACCTTGATATGGATAATTCGATTACCCATTGATGATCTACTGATAGCCTGAGGTTCTGGATCTAGCCATGCAAGCACCTAGCCTCTACCGATATCCACTCAGGTAGGATCTAGAGATCTTCTCTTTCTTTATCATATCTTCAAAAATTAGATCTAGATCTGATTTGGAGGATCTTCAAAACTCCTTTCGAAGATCTGCTGTCGTCTCCGCAGCAGTGCTGCTTTTTTTCTTTCTTGTCAGCCTTTTCTTGCTTGAATCGCACTAATCTAAAGGCCCAACATCCTTAGGCATGGAGAGGAGAGAGATGATCAGAAGATGGCATGGAGGAGGGAGAGAGGTAGTCTTGGGGTGTGGGCTAGGAAAAAATTCTATCAATGTTGGGCGCAGATAGGTCTTTATATAGACCCTGCTACACCACGCAGTGCCACATCACCCCGGCCAATCACGTTGCTTCGTGCAATTAGATCTAAATCTGATTGGTGAGATGACATTATCTGATCCAATCAAATGAGAGACCCATAGATTCATCCTTAGGTGGTGCCTAAGACTGGTCAAAGTCTATAGGTGAGGGTCACCTAGTTTGAATCCAAGAAGCAACCTGGAGTCCCATCCGTATGGGACTCCAGGCATCCTGATCCATTGGCGCACACCATCCTAGGCATGCACCCCCTTCTTTCCAAAATCTAGTAAGGGGACAAGCCCCTATCTACTCTCCAATAAGTGCATGACACATGGGCAGATGTCTAAGGGTCAAAGGTCAATGTTTGACCAAAGTCAAAGGACAAGAATTAGCAAATGACAGAAAATGATAGCTGTTGTATCAAATTTATCTCATAAATTAAGACAACCATTTTCCAACCTGGACAAGCTCCAATCAGATCAGGTAAAGGTATCTGAGCGAGCACAAATATATTTGGCTTAGTCAAGATAACTTATAATGATAGAAAAGGAGAATTTTAGGTTCAATCGTGTGCTAGCATGATTTTCTTGAACCTAATTGAATCTAATTCAAATCAATTAAACTGGGTTAGTCCAATTGATGAAATCTAGATCCAAACCCTTATTTGTGTGATCCAGTTAGGTTCAGTTCTATATGGTAATGGGATATGTCGTGATCTCCATCATCGATATCATCGAAACTCCTTTCGATGGATCAAAACTCTTCTGATTCAGACAATTGGAATGATCGATCATCTAAATCATTCTAATTGCTCCCAAAATCTACCAGTGACACCTAGCAGTATATGGTGGCAATCCATCAAAACTAAAAATGAACCTCTCGGTGTAGCTACTTGTGTAATTAAGTTCTTCTATCTTAAGCTCCGATCAGATTAGGGTTAAGGTGAACTTGTCAAACCATAATTTCTATCACATGATTTAATCATTTGATTCAAGTCCGATGTGAAATCCTTAATAGAAACTCTTTCTATTATTTCACTCTCTACCATAGCCATGAGCTTATGGACTTGATTCTCATAATCATCATAGGGCTACTCCTCATCCACCAAGGTAGATAGATTCCATCTTGGTGCAATCTAATTCCTACAATGAGCATGCTATAGCCAACATACACCTCAGGATTTCGAATGGCTAAAAGACCGAGTCATGGTGTAGTCAAACTATAACCCCCTCAAGGTGAACTGTCGATGCACCTCAGGTCAAAGAACTAGACACACCACTATAGCTTCGAGTCAGTCATCGACGAGAAGTTAGACTTTCTTATGACTACTCGAGGTGGTCACGCTCAGTGCCCTCATTCTCTAACGAGTACCTGTACTCTCACTTCGATTTCTCTACACCATAGACTCAAGACTCATCTACTATAAAAAAATGATTGTACACTAACCTTTCGGATCAATCACCATCCTTATGACGATCCTATGGTCTGGAGCCTTTTATGAGTTAATAATGAAAATTCTTATCTTAAATTTTCAACTCTTGAAAATAAGAATTATCATTTTCATTAACTCAAGGGATGTATCATAGACACTAAATACATATATGTGATAGAAAATAATTTCTTTTATTATTTATAGTTAAAATTATAATTTTGCTCCTAAAAGTGTATTACAAGTGTCAGTCAATTCTATCTTCTAAGGCACACATATATCTAACATAGTGTACCTACACCATTAAGGAGTTCCAATAGAGTACTGCATTAGCTGGATAGATACTATAATTTTTTGATCCAAGATGGTGATCCCATCGAACTCGATGAAAATGATGAGGATCCGATCATCTATATGGATGCTATGCAGAAATCTGATTTTGAGAAATGGCTTGAGACCTTGAAATTTGAAATAGAGTCCATGAAGGTCAATGATGTATGGACATTGGTTGACCCATCCAAAGGGGTTAAATCCATTGGGTGTAAATGGGTCTTCAAAAGGAAGAGGGGCGCAGACGGAAAGGTGGAGATCTATAAAGCTCGTCTGGTTGCCAAAGAACATCGTCAATGTTATGGTATTGACTATGATGAGATGTTCTCTCCTATGGCAGTGCTCAAGTTTATTCGGATTATGCTTGCGATTGTTGTCCATCTGGACTCTGAGATCTGGTAGATGGATGTGAAGACAGCCTTCCTAAATGGAGAGTTGACTGAAGTGGTGTATATGATACAATCTGAGTGGTTCGCATCGACAGATGAGTCCAAGGTGTGTAGACTTCAGAGATCCATTTATGGACTGAAATAGGCATCTCGGAATTGGAACATACATTTTGATAAAGTGATCGAAACGTATGGCTTCATTAAGAATGAAGAAGAATCCTACATATACAAATGGACAAATGGACCAGCAGCGGTATTCCCTATTTTGTACGTGGATGATATTCTCTTAATCAAAAATGACATCCCCACACTGTAGAAATTAAAAGTCTGATTGTCATCATAGTTCTCCATGAAGGACTTGGGTGAAGCATTCTACATCCTAGGGATGAAGATCTATAGGGATAGATCTAAAAGGATGCTTGGATTATCCTAGTCCACATACATAGATACTATGCTGAAGAGGTTCAACATGGAGAATTCCAAAATAGGCTATCTTTCAATAGGCCATGAAATTTATCTCTCTAAGAAGGATTATCCAATAACTCCTGAAGAGACAGAGCGTGTGAGCAGAATTTCATATGCTTCGATAATGGGATCTATCATATATGCCATGACATGTACGAGATAAGATGTGGCATACTCACTAAGAGTAGTGAGTAGATGCCAGTCTGACCCTGGAGAAAATCACTAAAAAGTGGTTAAAGCCATACTTAAGTATTTGAGAAATACTAAGGACCAATGGTTGGTTTATGATGAGTTAGATCTAAAACTTATGGATTTTACAGACTCCAGCTCTCAATCTAACCATGATGATAGTAGAAGCATGTTGGGATATATCTTTACTCTGAATGGTAGAGCCATCTACTGGAAGAGTTTCAAGCAGCATACTATGGCGGACTCTGTTTGCGAAGTAGAGTACATGGCAGCATCAGATGCTGTAAAGAAAACTGTGTGGCTGAGAAAGTTTATCATCGAGCTCGAAGTAGCACCCTCCCTTGATGGTCCGATCCTGCTCTATTATGTAGCACTGGTGCCATTGCTCAAATGAAAAAATCGAAGGCACACCAGCGGACGAAGCACATTCTGCATCGCTTTCACCTGGTCAAAATATCATGGATCGAGGTGATGTCGACCTTCAGAAGATCGACAGAAAGAAGAATCTGACTGACCACTTCATTAAAGCCCTAGCAATAAAGGAGTTCAACAACCACAAGTCAAAGATGGGTATTAGATACTATGCTGAGTAGCTTTACGATAAGTAGAAGTTATTGGAAATTATATCTCAAAGCCAATCATCAGCCTGTTGATAGTTGAGCAACTTTATATTTGTAATTGATTCATTAATAAATAAAATATATTTTTGGCATTTTTCATCATAAAGTATTCATCTTCTAACGAACTCCATTATTGTGATGAAGTCCTTAGAACTATTTAGCTTCGATAAAGAGAGGATTTATCGATTAGTCCTTAAATTTGTTCACGACCAAATGATAGGCTGTTAATAAGGATGATAGCATCTATCGAGCATAGGTCACTGTATGCCATATAGGTTGGTTGTCCTCTTAACCAAGGAGTGTTGAGATATTTGTATGGCATATAGATGAGATGTATGGGTACATCATCATTGAACGTGACCAACTCTGAAGCATTCTACTATCGAGAATATTTCTGATGGGATATAGGTATAAGTATCCCTTAGATCTGAGAACATCTCAGTGACTTGCAAGCAACTTACTATACTTTGGTACTGGACTAACTGAATTTCTAATTCAATAACCGAAGGCTTCTAGGCATAGTTAGGTAGTTGTGAAGTCAGAGTGTGATCAAGATGGAATTGACCACTCCAAGAGTTGGAGAACAATATATCGCTGTATTTCAATATAGCAAAACCTTGGCCAAGGTAATCCATCATATGGATTTAGTATTTTGAAATACAATGTGGACAACTTGATCAGAGAGTTGACAGTTGAACTCTGAGGTGTCCTATGAGCATTTTGGTCAAGAGGATGAATTATATGAAAACTATATCCACATGGGTTCTAAGGATATTGTTCTACACATTCGACCTATCCAACCTTGGGTACCATTGCTTGATGGTCACTTCAATTGGTACAAAAATCTATTCCTATGCTACCGACTTAGATTCGGACCTATGAGATCACACGCATTAGAGCTCATGATCTGATTGGATGGTTGATCAATGATTTAGAATCATTCTAGGATTAAACAATCAAAACGATTGGTGTTTAACCTAGTGCAAGCATTGTAGGAGGATCGATTAGCAATTAGATTACTAATTGGCTTAATTTGATTAAGTCAGAGGGTTGAGATTAAGTTTAATTAAATATAATTTAATTAGATTTAGTTTGGACTTGATTGGATCAAGTCCAATTGACTTATTACATAAGCCAAGTGCAAAGAAGAACTAGTCCTAGTCTAACTAGGTTTTGGATCAACCAAATTTTCTAATTTGATTAAAAAATTAAATTAAAATTAAATTTGATTTAATCTAATTTAATCTAATTTATTTAAGCTTTTAAATGGATTAGGATATTATTTAATTGAGTTGGTTTACTCTTAATTTTATTTGATTAAAAGATCTTGTTTGACCAAGTCAAAATAGGAGTCCTAGTGTGACTACAAGATAGAAGAGTTCACACAAGTAGCTACACCGAGAGGTTCATTTAGTTTTGATAGATTGCCACCATATGCTACTAGGTGTCATTGGTGGATTTTGGGAGCAACTAGAATGATTTTGATGATTGATCATTCTAGTTGTTTGAATCAGAAAAGTTCTGATCCATCGAAAGGAGTTTCGATGATGTCGATGATGGAGATCATGACATATCCCATTGCCATACAGAACTGAACTTAACTGGATCACACAAATAATGGTTTGGATCTGAATATCATCAATTGAACTGATCCAGTTCAATTGATCTGAATGAGATTCAATTAGGTTCAAGGAAAATCGTGCTAGCACTCGATTGAACCTAACGTTCTTCTTTTACTATCATTAAATAAGTTGTCTCAACTGAGCCAAAGGAGTTTGTGCTCAACTTAGAGGCCTTCATATGGTCTGACTGGAGGCTTGTCCAAGTCAGAAAAGGGTTGTCTTAATTTATGAGATAAATTTTTGAGACAACACCTGCCATTTTTCGTCTTTGACCTGCTCAAATTCTTTTACTTTGACTTGGTCAAATGTTGACTTTTGACCCTTTGGACATCTGCCCACATGTCACGCACCTATTGGAGAGCTAGTGGGGGCCTTGTCCCCTCTCTGAAAACCTGGCAAAGAAGGGGGCGCACGCCTAGGATGGCGTGTGCCCAAGTTGGATAGGGATGCCTAGGAAGTCCCTGTTGGACAGATGGGACTCCAGGTTCCTTTTTGGATTCCAAATTAGAGTGACCCTAAGAACCTATAGACTTTGACTGGTCTTAGGCGCCACTCTAAGGAGGAATCCAGGGGATCTCTATTCCCACCAATCAGATTTAGATCTGATTTCACATGAAGGGTTGTGATTGGTTGGGAAGAAGAGGAGTTGGATGGCACAGCAGAGTCTATAAATAAGACCCTATCTGCGCCCAACTTTTATCACAACATCTCATCTAAGCCACACCCCAAGGCTATCTCTCTCTCCCTTCTCCATGCCACCATCTCCCCTCTCCCTCCTCTCCACGTCCAAAAAGTTCGGTTTTTCTTGGTTGGTGCGATTCAGAGCAAGAAAGACCGATCGAAAAAGGAAGAAGGCTGCGCTGCTGCAAAGGACGACTGCTGATCTTCAAAAGAAGTTTTGAAGATCCTCCAGATCAGATCCAGATCTAATTTTTGGAAGATGTGATAGAGAAGAAGAGGATCTCCAGATCCAAGCCCTGAGTGGATACCGGTAGAGGCCAGGCGCTTGCGTGGCTAGATCCAGAACCTTCCAGAGCTGCCGCAGGATCATCAACAGGGTAATAGGATTACCCAAGATCAAGGTAAAAATTAAATTTGATTTAATTTAGTTTTATTTTATTAATTATTAAAATAATAAGAATTAGATCTAAAAAATATTCAAGATCTGATTAGATCATGAGAAAAAAAATTTTTGAAATATATCTCTTGATCTGATCAGATCTGAACGAACCTGGACCCAAGAAATCAGGATTTTTCCTTCAACTGGTATCAGAGCCAGGTTCTAAAATTAGATCTTTTTAAGATTTAATTTTAATTAATTAAAATAAGTGATTTTCAGATGTCACATGAGATGTGATCAGATCTAAAATTAAAAAATAAAAAAATTAAAATTAAATAATTTGGATCTAAGATTATGAAGATATGCATGACTAGTTCTAGAATAGAATAGTTCTATAGAATAGTCTTAGTTTGATCATAATTTTTGATTTGATTAAAAATCATATTTTAGATCTATTTATTTACTATTTTTTGATATTATAAATATTATAATAACATCTAAAAAATAAAGCAAATAAAAATTATTTAATTTTAAATATCATATGAGATATGATTGATGCATGTCTAGACTAGTTGTAGAATAGTTCTACATAATTAGGTCTAGATTAGAATTTATTTTGATAGATCAATTTAAATCTAATTTTTTAGATTATTATGAGATAATTTAGATCTAAAAAATATGCATGATTGATACATGAGATGTATGCAAAATATGCCATGATTAGATCTAATTTGTATATGAGATATATGATATAGATCTAAATTTATGTTTTGTAGTATTGAATGTTCCTGATTAAGGCGTTCCTCTTGGCCGTCCGGATCATAAGAACGAAGAAGGGTTTAAAGGCCCTCTCTTCCCATTCGATGGGGTGTTCTTATGATGTGTAGGGGTGCTGCGTGTTCGTCCTTAATCAGAAACCCAAAACTTACTTTCTGCAAAACCCTAGATCCTGAAACCCTAGGATTTATTGTGCATATTTTGTTTATGAACCCTACTTAATTAAGAATTAAGTTTATGGAAATATTAATTAGGTCTAAAATTGAGAATTTCAGATCTAAGACATATTCATAATACTGGGTTCGGGCTTGGGTAGCTCAATTAGGTCTAAGTGGTTGATCAAACCGAATCAAGAGTTGGTTAGAGGGGATCAACAATGCTTAAATTGACCAGCCTAATAGGATTAAGTCTGGGTCAAGATCGAGTCACGATCAAGCAAGACCTAATTAGGCTCAGAGGTTAGAGTCTGGATTGTAGGCTAACCCAATTGGTTCTGACTCAACAATTTGGTGTCTAAGGTAAGTTTGGCACATACGACCGACTGGTTTTTAATTGGAAGCTACTAGACCTGAATGCATTCTTGTACGAGTTAATGGCATATTCCTTCCACCGGTCTCACTTACCTGGCCATATCTGTTGACACAGTTCTGATCTGAGGTGGTCAATAATCCGAGCTAACCCATGCCACTAGGTTAGTCATAATTGTTATGACTAAGCCAAGTCTAGTTTAATGAGACCTGAATCAATTCTCCCTAAGAAAAGATTAAGTCTGAGGTCTTCCACCATTGTAGATGTGCGGGCCCTTCCCGGGGTTGATTGTTCTCGGCTGGATACAGTGGCTCAGTTGCACCGGGAAGATGCAACCATGTCTATTAGGCATTGGATGCTATGGGCTGGAGGATGAGTTGGGCTCAATATTTTGGATACGGTGAGAGACTCAATTAGGAATCCAGTCTATGCAAATGGTGGGTCTGACTTAACTAAGGAGTGGATCAATATTTCGGATACGGTGAGATTCATGAATTAGAGACCAAGTTTGGGTGCACCATGATTAGAGAATCATTGAACAAGAGTTGTTCACTCATTGGCTAACCCATCACCAATAACACCAATAACTGTTAGGTGAGGTGATGAGTCAGTTGGTGAGACCGCACCACCCACTAGAAATCATTAATCATGGAGATTTTTGCATCTCTATAGAGGGAGTGTAGGGATCCGAGAAAATAGTGGGAGCTAATTTGTTTAAAAATAAAATCTCTAAATAAATTGGTCAAGTCATAATTACAGTATCTAACTAGAATCTTTGACTCTCTACAGGAAAATGTCTGCGTCCAACCCATTGGCACGTATCCTGGACACACATAGACTGACTGGAACCCAATTATAAAGATTGGCTCAGGAACTACAAAATTATTTTGGGTTCGAGAAGTTAACCCATGTTATTGGACCAGGACCCTCCCACCTTACCAGCCCGTCCATCTGCTGAACAGAGAGCATCTCTGGAAAAATGGATAGACGAAGATAATAAGGCCAGATATTACATGTTGGGCTCGATGTCTGATGAGCTCCAGCGCCAACATGAAGATATCGGGACTGCTCGCCAAATGTTGGCTCACCTGCAGGAGATGTTTGGTGAACAGAGTCGCGCAGCCAAAGTATCAAGTCACGAAATGACTTTTTAAGGCTAAGATGCGTGATGGGCAGTCAGTCCAAGATCACTGTCTGATGATGATCAAGGACATGGAAGAGCTTGAGAAGCTCGGTGTGAAGGTTGGACTTGGATCTGCAGAATGATATTATTCTGCAATCCTTGACTGATGCATATGGGCAATTCATCATGAATTACCACATGCATAAACTTCAAAATTCCTTGGCCGAATTAATGAATATGCTGGTTACCGCTGAGCTTTCTATGAAAGATTCTAAAGGCTCAGTTCTTGCTATGGAACGGACTTCTTCCAAAAGAAAGTCTTATGGAAAGAAAAAGAAGTCTGTGAAAAAGCAAAAGGTGGAAGGAACAAAGAAGAAGAAGGCAGAGCCGAAGAAGAAGGCCGATGTCAAAGGAAAGTGTTTCCATTGCAACAGCGACGGCCATTGGAAGCGGAACTGCCCTACTTACCTGGCCACCCTGAAGAACAAGAAGGAAGGTCCTTCTGGAGGTATGCTCGTTATTGAGTCTAACCTTACGGTTTCTTCTGCATCCAGTTGGGTGCTTGACTCTGGTTCTAGTGCTCATCTGTGCACTTCCATGCAGGGTCTTGAGGATAGCAGGAGGCTGAGGGATGGAGACATGATCCTGCACGTCGGTAATGGAGCAAGAGTTGCTGCAGTAGCCGTGGGAACATACCCTCTTCGATTACCATCTGGTTTAGACTTAGTTTTTAAAAGACTGTTATTATGTGCCTGCAGCTAGCAGGAATTTGATTTCTGTTTCATGCTTAGCACAAGAAGGCTATGTGATTACCTTCTCTTTAAGGACCATTGTAACATTCTTTATGAAAGAAATAAAATTGCAAATGGTTTCCTTATTAATGGTCTTTATCAGCTACATATTGATGTACCTGTTTCTAACTATCGAGCAAAACGTGAATGCCAAACAAACGACCTAGGGATAGTCCAAATGATAGATATCTATGGCACCTGAGATTAGGTCATATAGCAGAAGATAGGATCAACAAATTGGAGAAAAATGGGCTATTGAGTCCATTGACTTTCGAGTCATATCCAACTTGTGAATCTTGTCTTCAAGGCAAAATGACTAAACTCCCTTTTGTAGGACATGGGGAGAGGGCCACAGATCTCCTTGCCCTAGTACATACTGATGTGTGCGGCCCATTTGATGTGCCGGCTAGAGGCAATTTTGTCTACTTCATTACCTTTACCGACGATCTGTCTAGGTATGGGTATGTGTATCTTATGAGACACAAGTCTGAAGCTTTTGAAAAGTTCAAAGAATTCAGACATGAAGTAGAAAAACAAACTGAAAAACCCATTAAGGTTCTTCGATCAGATCGAGGAGGTGAATACCTTAGCCGGGAATTCCTAGACTATCTCAAGGAAAATGGCATAGTCTCTCAATGGACTCCACCAGGAACACCTCAACTCAACGGGGTTTCAGAATGGAGAAATCGGACTCTATTGGATATGGTCGATCCATGATGAGCTTCACAGACCTCCCTGATTTTCTTTGGGGACACTCATTGTTAACTTCAATTTATCTACTGAATAGGGTTCCCTCTAAAACCGTTCCTACCACACCGTATGAGATATGGCATGGTAAGAAACCAAGTCTGAGTCATCTCAGAATTTGGGGTTGTCCGGCTCATGTCAAAAGACAACAAGCGGACAAGTTAGAGTTTAGGTCCTTTCAGAGCTCGATTCATAGGATATCCTAAAGAGTCATTAGGATACTATTTCTACATTCCAGAAGACCACAATGTGATTGTGAGTCGACATGCCATCTTTCTTGAAAAATAGTTTATTCAAGATAGCGGCATTGGAAAAGCAGATTCAAGCTTGATGAGAAAGTCTCACAAGTAGCAACGAGCTAAGGACCAATTGGAACCAAATCAGGTTGAGCCAATAAGAACACTACCTCCTCCACCTCGTAGATCGGAAAGAGTTTTCCGTCCCCCTGAAAGATACTTAGGTATTATTTCAGAGGATGTAGAGGAAATGTTCCTCGTAGGTAATGGTGCTCATGGTGATGATCCCAAAACCTACAACGAGGCGATATCAGATATCGACTCCGAGAAATGGCTAGAGGCAATGCAGTCAGAAATTGACTCGATGCACTCAAACCAAGTCTGGACCTTGGTAGATCCACCAGAAGGTATAGTACCTATTGGGTGTAAATGGATCTTCAAGAGAAAGATTGGTGCAGATGGGAAATGTGGAGACATTCAAGGCTAGACTAGTGGCAAAAGGTTATAGTCAATGCGAAGGCATTGACTATCAGGATACCTTTTCCCCAGTAGCTATGCTAAAATCCATCCGCACATTGCTTGCTGTTGCAGCCTATTTCGATTATGAAATATGGCAAATGGACGTGAAAACGGCATTCTTAAATGGATATCTTGAGGAAGATATCTATATGGAACAGCCGCTAGGTTTCACATCCAGTGATACTGATCACAAGGTTTGCAAGCTGCAAAGGTCCATATATGGACTTAAGCAAGCATCTCGGAGCTGGAACACTCATTTCAATGATGTGATCAAAATATTTGGTTTCATCAAAAATGAAGAGGAACCATGTGTTCTTCAAAAAGGTCAGTGGGAGCGCTGTTGTCTTCCTCGTATTGTACGTGGATGACATCCTCCTTATTGGGAATGATATTCCCATGTTGACGACAGTTAAAATGTGGTTGTCCAAGGAATTCTCCATGAAAGACCTAGGTGAAGCATCCTTTATTCTAGGAATTAAGGTCTATAGGGATAGACCGAATAGGATGCTAGGACTTTCACAGAAGATGTACATAGAGGAAGTACTAAAGAGGTTTAGTATGGAAAACTCTAAGAGGGGATTTAGTACCCTTCAGGCATGGCATTCATCTTTCCAAGAAGATGTGCCCTAGCACACCTGAGGAAATAGAATGCATGAGCAAGATCCCTTATGCTTCAGCAATAGGGAGCCTCATGTATGCCATGTTATGTACACGACCTGATATAGCCCATGCTGTGAGTGTCACGAAGCAGATATCAGTCAAATCCAGGTGAAGAACACTGGACTTCTGTGAAATGTATCCTTAAGTACTTGAGAAGAACTAAGGATATGTTGTTGGTCTTTGGTAATGGAGAACTCCAAGTCCAAGGGTATACAGACTCGGACTTTATGTCCGATGTAGATGATCGAAAGTCGACATCTGGGAGTCTGTTTTTGTGCAATGGTGGAGCTATCAGTTGGAAAAGTTTCAAACAGATAGTGATAGCAGATTCCACCATGGAAGCAGAATATATCGCTGCATCAGAAGCTACGAAGCAGGCATTCTGGTACAAAAAGTTTACCATGGAGATCGGAGTGATGCCATCAGATGCCATTCCTCTGTACTACGATAATAATGGTGCCATAGCCCTTGCTAAGGAGCCGAGGTCTCACTAGAAGTCCAAGCACATCGATCGATGATACCACCTCATCCGTGATTACCTCGAGAAAGGTTATGTTGAGGCCAAGAGAGTCGACTCCACAGACAATGCGGTGGACCCGCATACGAAGCCATTGGGCCAGCAGAAGATCGAAGCCCACCTTGAGAAGATGGGACTTAGATTTATAGCCAATTGGCTTTAGGTCAAGTGGGAGTTTGTTAGATATGGGTGCCCTAGAAGCCAGAATTGGCTGACACTTGTAATACACTTCTAAGGGCAAAATTATAATTTTGACTATAAATAATAAAGTGGATTATTTTCTATCATATAAGTGTATTTAGTATCTATGATACATCCCTTGAGTTAATAGTAATGATAATTTATATTTTCAAGAGTTGAAAATTTAAGACATGAATTTTTATTTATTAACTCATAAAATGCTCCTGACCGTAGGATCATCATGAGGATGGTGATTGATCCGGAAGGTTAGTGTACAATCGCTTCTTTATAGTAGATGAGTCTTGAGTCTATGGTGTAGAGACACCAGAGCGAGAGTACAGGTACTCGTTAGAGAACGAGGGCACTGAGCGTGACCACCTCGAGTAGTCATAAGGAAAGTCTACCTTCTCATCGATGACTGACTCGAATGCTGCAGTGGTGTGTCTGGTTCTTTGACCTGAGGTGCATCGATAGTTCACCTTGAGGGTGTTATAGTTTGACTACACCATGACTCGGTCTCCTAGCCATTCGGAATCCTGAGGTGTATGTTGGCTATAGCATGTTCATTGTAGGAATTGGATTGCACCAAGATGGAATCTATCTACCTCGGTGGATGAGGAGCAGCCCTATGATGATCATGAGAATCAAGTCCATAAGCCCATGGCCATGGTAGAGAGTGAAATAATAGAAAGAGTTTCTATTAAGGTTTTCACATCGGACTTGAATCGAATGATTAAATCATATGATAGAAATTAGGGTTTGACGAGTTCACCTTAACCCTAATCTGATCGGGGCTCAAGATAGAAGAACTTAATCACACAAGTAGCTGCACCGAGAGGTTCATTTAGTTTTGATGGGTTGCCACCATATACTGCTAGGTGTCACTGGTGGATTTTGGGAGCAATTAGAATGATTTAGATGATCGATCATTCTAGTTGTCTGAATCAGAAGAGTTCTGATCCATCGAAAGGAGTTTCGATGATGTCGATGATGGAGATCATGACATATCCCATTACCATACAGAACTGAACCTAACTGGATCACACAAACAAGGGTTTGGATCTGGATATCATCAATTGGACTAACCCAGTTCAATTGATTTGAATAAGATTCAATTAGGTTCAAGAAAATCGTGCTAGCACACGATTAAGCCTAACATTCTCCTTTTTCTATCATTAAAAGTTATCTCGACTGAGCCAAATGAGTTTGTGCTCACTTAGGTACCTTTATCTGGTCTGACTGGAGCTTGTCCAAGTCAAAAAGGGGTTGTCTTAATTTATGAGATAAATTTGAGACAACACCTGCTATTTTTCGTCACCTGCTAATTCTTGTACTTTGACTTGGTCAAACGTTGACCTTTGACCCTTGAACATCTGCCCATGTGTCACGCACTTATTGGAGAGTAGATAGGGGCTTGTCCCCTCTCTGGAAATTGAAAAGAAGGGGGTGCACGCCTAGGATGGCGTGCATCCATCGATAGGGATGCTGGAGTCCCATACGAATGAAACTCCAGGTTGCTTGTTGGATTCAAACTAGGTGACCCTCACCTATACACTTTGACCAGTCTTAGGCACCACCTTAGGATGAATCCATGGGTCTCTCGTCCCACCAATCAGATTTAGATCTGATTGAATGAAGCAACGCGATTGGCCGGGGTGATGCGGCACTGTATGGCGTGGTAGAGTCTATAAATAGACCCTATTTGCGCCCACTTTTATCACAATATCTCATCTAAGCCATGCCCCAAGGCTGTCTCTCTCCCTTCTCCATGCCACCATCTGCCCCCTCCCTCCTCTCCACGTCCAAGAAAGTTTAGTTCTTCTGATTAGTGCGAGTCAAGCAAGAAAGGCTGACGAAAAAGGAAGAAGGCAGCACTGCTGCAGAGACGACGGATGATCTTCAGAAGAAGTTTTGAAGATCCTCCAAATTAGATCCAGATTTGATTTTTGAAAAAAAAAGAGAAGGAAGAGATCTCCAGATCTAGTCTGAGTGATACCGATAGAGGTCAGGCGCTTGCATGGCTAGATCCAGAACATCAGAGCTTCCGTAGGATCATCAATGGGTAATCAGATTACCCATGATCAAGGAAAAAATTAATTTAGAATTAATTTAGTTTTATTTTCTTAACTATCAATTTATAAATCAGATCTAAAAAAGTGTCAGATTTGATCTAGATATGAGAGGAAAATTTTTTAGATATGCCTCTCGATCCAATCAGATCTGAATGAACCTGACCTGAGAAATCAGGATTTCCCTTCAGGGTAGTGGGCTGAGTCTGAAGGCAGGTTGCGATGGGCTGGGTGCACTAGTTTGGATGAACCAACCCAACCAATTTTCTTTTTTAATTTAATTTATTTTCTTTTTTTCTTTTTTCTTTAAGTCTTCATATCGATGTCATTTTTTATCAGATTTGCTCCAAATTTGCTTTATTTTAACTCAAAAAATGCGCTCATTTTATTTATGAATATACGTAATAGAAAAGATAAATAAAAATATTAATTTTTAAAAATAAAAAAAATAATTCATAAATTAATAATTTTATTGATGAATTTATAGTAATTATCATACATGCAAAATCTAAAATTTACTATTAAAAAGAATTAGATGCCTTATTGATATCACTAGGACATCATCCTCTAACTTAGTACTGATCATCACTATAGTAGCCCTTGTCTGATCTCTGAGTTGAGGGCAATCTTTGATATGATATCCTAACTCATCAAACTGATAGCACTTGATCTTGCTGGGATCCCTCCAGGACCTGAATCATCCACCTTACATGATCTTCCACCGCTTCATCTTCTGCCGCCATCACCTCTAGAAACTACCAAAGCTGAGTTACCATCATTTGAACTTGAAGCTGGGTTTCCTCTTTTGAGAACCTCACTCTAAAGAATTACTACAGTAACCTCATCCATCTTGATGGTGCTCTTCCCTACTAGAAAAGTAGTTACCAAGGACTCATACGAAAGGAAAAACGATGCTAGCAAGACCAACATCTTAGTCTTCTCCTCAACTTTCTCACCAATGCTGAGGAAGTCGGTGAAGATCTTTTGGAAGTAGCTGAGATGCTCCTACGTGCTTTGTCCTTCCATTATCCGTAGTTGGTAGAATCGCCTCCAAAGAAAGAGAGTATTGGTGAGAGATTTTGCCACATACAACTCTTTAAGCTTCGACCATATCATCGTCAAAAATGTCTCGCCAAGTACATAGATCACGACATCATTCACTAGGTACAAGCAGATCATACTCATTGTCTGCATCTAGAGCCACCTCCAATCTTTTATCTCTATAGTAGCAGGTATCTCCTCATACAAGAGAGCATCGATCAATCCCTTGATTGAGCTTGTCTTTTCATCTTCTTCAATCTTTATCACAACTCCCATAATCTATGCTCTTGTACCACCAAGCTCTGATATCAATTATTGAGAATCTCATACCAGAATATTGCAGTAGGAAGAAAGAAAAAATAAAAATAAGACACAATTAAGGACGTAGACTAAACCAAGGTCTATCCCTATGGGGCATACAAAGCTTCACTATAAAAAAAAGAAAATTTACAATAGAAGATCACACCCTCAACCCTTGTACACCAATACCTATCTCTCAATAAGAAGCACTTACCTCTCACCCTTTACAAAGCTCTCTCTCTAGGAGATCCCTAAAATGATCACTATCTGCTCCTAAAAGTCTGCCCGAAGACCCTACTTCTACTCTCTATCAGTGCTCCTGAGCTATCGTCTGCTACTGCTACACCACTGGATACCATGGTCTATGCATCGAACTATTTCTCTTGGCTGCTGCTACAACCTAATTCATCCCCGGCTATCCACAAGCCTCTTTATAGGCCCAAAACAAATCTAATCCTAATCCAAGATAAAGAGCAGTCACCAAGTATAACTCTATTTTCTCTATGGCTGTCAGATCCCAACCATAAATGCCTCAAGCCGCTTAATCGCACAACAATGCACATTTTGTATCTATGAACCTCCTATGGGCCATGTCTATAGTGAACCCAAGCCAACCACAACTTGCCATGCCAGTTGGTCTGCCTTTTCTTGCACATGCACCGCATAAAACAGACATAAACCACTAAGGGTCCATGACCTAGGTGTGGACTGCATGGTCACACCATGTGGCCAGTGGACTGGCCACATTAGATAGATCACCCATCGGCCTACGCACATGCTCACACATTGGTGCAGTGGGCTGCTGAAGGGAAATCCTGATTTTCCGATCCAGGTTCGTTCAGATCTGATCAGATCAAGAGATATATTTCAAAATTTTTTCTCTTGATCCCAATCAAATCTTGATATGTTTTAGATCTGATTTTTATTATTTTAAAAAAATAAAATTAAAAGATAAATTAAATTTAATTTAATTTACCTGATCTGGGTAATCCTATTACCCTATTGATGATCCTGTTTGCAGCGGAAGGTTCTGGATCTTAGCCACGCAAGCGCCTGGCCTCTACCGGTATCCACTCGGGTTGGATCTGGAGATCCTCTTCTTCTCTATCACACCTCCAAAAATTAGATCTGGATCTGATCTGGAGGATCTTCAAAACTCTTTTGAAGATGAGCAGTCGTCCTTTGCAGCAGCGCAGCCTTCTTACTTTTGATCGCCTTTCTTTGATCTGAATCGCACCAACCAAGGTCCAAAACTCCTTTTGGACGTGGAGAGCAAGGGGAGAAGGTGGTTTGGCATGGAGAGGGAGGGGAGAGGCAGCCTTGGGGCATGGGGTTTCTCAATTGAATTGCTTAGAATCTGAGTTGGGCGCAGGGTCTTATTTATAGACTAGCTGTGATCCAACTCCTCTTCTTCCCAACCAATCACAACCCTTTGTGAAATCAGATCTAAATCTGATTGGTGGGAATAGAGTCCCCTGGATTCCTCCTTAGAGGGTGCCTAAGACCAGTCAAAGTTGGTTCTTAGGAAGAACTCTAATTGGAATCCAAAAAGGAGATGGAGTCCTTGTCCAACAAGGACTCCTAGGCGCCTCCAACTTGGGCACACGCCTAGGGTGGCGTGCGCCCTTCTCCTTGCCAGGTTCTGGCAGGGGGACAGGCCCCCACCAGCTCTCCAATAGGTGCATGACATGTGGTCAAAAGTCAAAGTGTCAATGGTCAACATTTGACCAGTCAAAGGTAGACTTTTGACCAAAGTCAAAGAACAAGAAATGGCAGGTGACCAAAAATGGCAGGTAATGTCTTACAAAATAAGACAACCTTTTCTGACTTGGACAACCTCCAGTCAGACCATATGAAGGCCTCTGATTGAGCACAAACTCCTTTGGCTCAGTCAGGACAACTTATTTATGATAGTAAAAGAAGAACGTTAGGTTCAATCGAGTGCTAGCACGATTTTCCTTGAACCTAATTGAATCTCATTCAGATCAATTGAACTAGATCAGTTCAATTGATGATCACCAGATTCAAACCCTTGTTTGTGTGACCCAGTTAGGTTCAGTTCTGTATGGTAATGGGATATGTCATGATCTCTATCATCGACATCATCGAAACTCCTTTCGATGGATCAGAACTCTTCTGATTCGAACAGCTAGAATGATCGATCATCTAAATCATTCTAATTGCTCCCAAAATCCACCAGTGACACCTAGCAGTATATGGTGGCAACCCATCAGAGCTGAATGCGAACCTCTTGGTGCAGCTACCTGTGTGATTAAGTTCTTCTATCTTGAGCCCCGATCAGATTAGGGTTAAGGTGAACTCGTCAAACCCTAGTCTCTGTCATATGATGTAATCATTCGATTCGAGTCCAATGTGAAAATCTAAATAGAAACTCTTTCTATTATTTCACTCTGCCATGGCCATGGGCTTCTGGACTTGATTCTCATGATCATCATAGGGCTGCTCCTCTACCACCGAGGTAGATAGATTCCATCTTGATGCAATCCAGTTCCTACAATGAACATGCTATAGCCAACATACACCTCAGGGTTCCATATGGCTAGGAGACCGAGTAATGGTGTAGTCAAACTATAACACCCTCAAGGTGAACTGCCGATGCATCTCAGGTCAAAGAACCAGACACACTACTGCAGCATCGAGTCAGTCATTGACGAGAAGGTAGACTTCCTAATGACTACTCGAGGTGGTCACGCTCAGTGCCCTCGTTCTCTAACGAGTACCTGTACTCTCGCTCCGGTGTCTCCACACCGTAGACTCAAGACTCATCTACTAAAGAGAAGCGATTGTACACCAACCTTCCGGATCAATCACCATCCTCGTGATGATCCTATGGTCGGGAGCATTTTATGAGTTAATAATGATTATTCATGTCTTAAATTTTCAACTCTTGAAAATATGAATTATCATTACCATTAACTCAAAGGATGTATCACAGACACTAAATACACATATGTGATAGAAAATAACCCATTTTATTGATTTTAGTCAAAATTATAATTTTGCCCCTAGAAGTGTATTACAAGTGTCAGCCAATTCTGGCTTCTAGGGCACATATATCTAACAATCTCCCACTTGTCCTAAAGCCAATTGGCTACAAGTCTAAGTCCCATCTTCTCAAGGTGGGCTTCGATCTTCTGCTGGCCCAACGGCTTTGTAAGTGGGTCTGCCACATTATCTGTGGAGTTGACTCTCTTGACCTCGACGTAACCCTTCTCGAGGTAATCGCGGATGAGGTGGTATCGCCGCTCAATGTGCTTGGATTTCTGGTGAGACCTCGGCTCCTTAGCAAGGGCTATGGCGCCATTGTTGTCGCAGTATAGAGGAATGGCATCTGATGGCATTACTCCAATTTCTGCAGCAAACTTCTTGTACCAGAATGCTTCCTTCGCAGCCTCTGATGCAGCGATATATTCTGCTTCCATGGTGGAATCTGCTATCACCGTTTGCTTGGAACTCTTCCAGCTGACAGCTCCACCATTGCACACAAACAGACTCCCAGATGTCGACTTTCGATCATCTATATCGGACATGAAATCCGAGTCTGTGTATCCCTGGACTTAGAGTTCTCCGTTACCAAAGACCAACATCATATCCTTAGTTCTTCTCAAGTACTTAAGGATACATTTCACAGAAGTCCAGTGTTCTTCACCTGGATTTGACTGATATCTGCTTGTGACACTCACAGCATGGGCTATATCAGGTCGTGTACATAGCATGGCATACATGAGGCTCCCTATTGCAGAAGCATAAGGGATCTTGCTCATGCGTTCTATTTCCTCAGGTGTGCTGGGGCACATCTTCTTGGAAAGATGAATACCATGTCTGAAGGGTATTAATCCCCTCTTAGAGTTTTCCATACTAAACCTCTTTAGTACTTTCTCTATGTACATCTTCTGTGAAAGTCCTAGCATCCTATTCGGTCTATCCCTATAGACCTTAATTCCTAGAATAAAGGATGCTTCACCTAGGTCTTTCATGGAGAATTCCTTGGACAACCACATCTTGACTGATGTCAACATGGGAATATCATTCCCAATAAGGAGGATGTCATCCACGTACAATACGAGGAAGACAACAGCGCTCCCACTGACCCTTTTGAAAACACATGGTTCCTCTTCATTTTTGATGAAACCAAACTTTTTGATCACATCATTGAAACGAGTGTTCCAGCTCCGAGATGCTTGCTTAAGTCCATATATGGACCTTTGCAGCTTGCAAACCTTGTGATCAGTATCACTGGATGTGAAACCTAGCGGCTGTTCCATATAGATATCTTCCTCAAGATATCCATTTAAGAATGCCGTTTTCACGTCCATTTGCCATATTTCATAATCGAAATAGGCTGCAACAGCAAGCAATGTGCGGATGGATTTTAGCATAGCCTACTGGGGAAAAGGTATCCTGATAGTCAATGCCTTCGCGTTGACTATAACCTTTTGCCACCTAGTCTAGCCTTGAATGTCTCCACATTCCCATCTGCACCAATCTTTCTCTTGAAGATCCATTTACACCCAATAGGTACTATACCTTCTGGTGGATCTACCAAGGTCCAGACTTGGTTTGAGTGCATCGAGTCAATTTCTGACTGCATTGCCTCTAGCCATTTCTCGGAGTCGATATCTGATATCGCCTCGTTGTAGGTTTTGGGATCATCACCATGAGCACCATTACCTACGAGGAACATTTCCTCTACATCCTCTGAAATAATACCTAAGTATCTTTCAGGGGGACGGGAAACTCTTTCCGATCTACGAGGTGGAGGAGGTAGTGTTCTTATTGGCTCAACCTGATTTGGTTCCACTTGGTCCTTAGCTCGTTCTGCTTGTGAGACTTTCTCATCAAGCTTAATCTGCTTTTCCAATGCCGCTATCTTGAATAAACTATTTTTCAAGAAAGATGGCATGTCGACTCACAATCACATTGTGGTCTTCTGGAATGTAGAAATAGTATCCTAATGACTCTTTAGGATATCCTATGAATCGAGCTCTGAAGGACCTAAACTCTAACTTGTCCGCTTGTTGTCTTTTGACATGAGCCGGACAACCCCAAATTCTGAGATGACTCAGACTTGGTTTCTTACCGTGCCATATCTCATACGGTGTGGTAGGAACGGTTTTAGAGGGAACCCTATTCAGTAGATAGATTGAAGTTAACAATGAGTGTCCCCAAAGAAAATCAGGGAGGTCTGTGAAGCTCATCATGGATCGAACCATATCCAATAGAGTCCGATTTCTCCATTCTGAAACCCCGTTGAGTTGAGGTGTTCCTGGTGGAGTCCATTGAGAGACTATGCCATTTATCCTTGAGATAGTCTAGGAATTCCCGGCTAAGGTATTCACCTCCTCGATCTGATCGAAGAACCTTAATGGGTTTTCCAGTTTGTTTTTCTACTTCATGTCTGAATTCTTTGAACTTTTCAAAAGCTTCAGACTTGTGTCTCATAAGATACACATACCCATACCTAGACAGATCGTCGGTAAAGGTAATGAAGTAGACAAAATTGCCTCTAGCCGGCACATCAAATGGGCCGCACACATCAGTATGTACTAGGGCAAGGAGATCTGTGGCCCTCTCCCCATGTCCAACAAAAGGGAGTTTAGTCATTTTGCCTTGAAGACAAGATTCACAAGTTGGATATGACTCGGAAGTCAATGGACTCAATAGCCCATTTTTCTCCAATTTGTTGATCCTATCTTCTGCTATATGACCTAATCTCAGGTGCCATAGATATCTGTCATTTGGACTATCCCTAGGTCGTTTGGCATTCACGTTTTGCTCGATAGTTAGAATAGGTACATCAATATGTAGCTGATAAAGACCATTAATAAGGAAACCATTTGCAATTTTATTTCTTTCATAAAGAATGTTACAATGGTCCTTAAAGAAGGTGATCACATAACCTTCTTGTGCTAAGCATGAAACAGAAATCAAATTCCTGCTAGCTGCAGGCACAATAATAACAGTCTTTCAAAACTAAGTCTAAACCAGATGGTAATCGAAGAGGGTATGTTCCCACGGCTACTGCAGCAACTCTTGCTCCATTACCGATGCGTAGGATCATGTCTCCATCCCTCAGCCTCCTGCTATCCTCAAGACCCTGCATAGAAGTGCACAGATGAGCACTAGAACCAGAGTCAAGCACCCAACTGGATGCAGAAGAAACCGTAAGGTTAGACTCAATAACGAGCATACCTCCAGAAGGACCTTCCTTCTTGTTCTTCAGGGTGGCCAGGTAAGTAGGGCAGTTCCGCTTCCAATGGCCGTCGCTGTTGCAATGGAAACACTTTCCTTTGCCATCGGCCTTTTTCTTCGGATTCTGCCTTCTTCTTCTTTGATCCTTCCACCTTTTGCTTTTTCACAGACTTCTTTTTCTTTCCATAAGACTTTCTTTTGGAAGAAGTCCGTTCCATAGCAAGAACTGAGCCTTTAGAACCTTTCATAGAAAGCTCAGCGGTAACCAGCATATTCATTAACTCGGCCAAGGAATTTTGAAGTTTATGCATGTGGTAATTCATGATGAATTGCCCATATGCATCAGTCAAGGATTGCAGAATAATATCGTTCTGCAGGTCCAAGTCCAACTTCACACCGAGCTTCTCAAGCTCTTCCATGTCCTTGATCATTGTCAGACAGTGATCTTGGACTGACTGCCCATCACGCATCTTAGCCTTAAAAAGTCATTTTGTGACTTGATATTTGGCTGCGCGACTCTGTTCACCAAACATCTCCTGCAGGTGAGCCAACATTTGGCGAGCAGTCCCGATATCCTCATGTTGGCGCTGGAGCTCATCAGACATCGAGCCCAACATGTAATATCTGGCCTTATTATCTTCGTCAATCCATTTTTCCAGAGACGCTCTCTGTTCAACAGATGGACGGGCTGGTAATGTGGGAGGGTCCTGGTCCAAAACATGGGTTAACTTCTCGGAACCCAAAACAATTTTGTAGTTCCTGAGCCAATCTTTATAATTGGGTCCGGTCAGTCTATGTGTGTCCAGGATACGTGCCAATGGGTTGGACGCAGACATATTCCTGTAGAGAGTCAAAGATTCTAGTTAGATACTGTAATTTTGACTTGACCAATTTATTTAGGGATTTTATTTTTAAACAAATTAGCTCCCACTATTTTCTCGGATCCCTACACTCCCTCTGTAGAGATGCAAAAATCTCCACGATTAATGATTTCTAGTGGGTGGTGCGGTCTCACCAACTGACTCATCACCTCACCTAACAGTTATTGGTGATGGGTTAGCCAATGAGTGAACAACTCTTGTTCAATGATTCTCTAATCATGGTGCACCCAAACTTGGTCTCTAATTCATGAATCTCACCGTATCCGAAATATTGATCCACTCCTTAGTTAAGTCAGACCCACCATTTGCATAGACTGGGTTCCTAATTGAGTCTCTCACCGTATCCAAAATATTGAGCCCAACTCATCCTCCAGCCCATAGCATCCAATGCCTAATAGACATGGTTGCATCTTCTCGGTGCAACTGAGCCACTGTATCCAGCCGAGAACAATCAACCCCGGGAAGGGCCCGCACATCTACAATGGTGGAAGACCTCAGACTTAATCTTTTCTTAGGGAGAATTGATTCAGGTCTCATTAAACTAGACTTGGCTTAGTCATAACAATTATGACTAACAAGGCCCTCTCTTCCATTCGATGGCGTGTTTCTTATGATGTGTAGGGGTGCTGCGTGTTCGTCCTTAATCAGAAACAAAACTTACTTCTTGCAAAACCTAGATCCTGAAACCTAGGATTTTATGTGCATATTTTGTTTATGAAACCCACTTAATTAAGAATTAAGTTTATGGAATATAATTAGGTCTAAAATTGAGAATTTCAGATCTAAGACATATTCATAATACTGGGTTCGGGCTTGGGTAGCTCAATTAGGTCTAAGCGGTTGATCAAACCGAATCAAGAGTTGGTTAGATGGGATCAACAATGCTTAAATTGACCAGCCTAATAGGTTAAGTCTGGTCAGATCGAGTCACGATCAAGAAGACCTAATTAGGCTCAGAGGTTAGAGTCTGGATTGTAGGCTAACCCAATTGGTTCTGGCTCAACAATTTGGTGTCTAAGGTAAGTTTGGCACAGACGACCGATGGTTTTTAATTGGAAGCTACTCGACCTGAATGCGTTCTTGTCGAGTTAAGGCATATTCTTCCACGGTCTCACTTACCTGGCCATATCTGTTGACCACAGTTCTGATCTGAGGTGGTCAATAATCCGAGCTTACCCATGCCACTAGGTTAGTCATAATTGTTATGACTAAGCCAAGTCTAGTTTAATGAGACCTGAATCAATTCTCCCTAAGAAAAGATTAAGTCTGAGGTCTTCCACCATTGTAGAGTGCGGGCCTTCCCGGGGTTTATTGTCTCGCTGTGATACAGTGGCTCAGTTGCACCGGAAGAGCAACCAGTCATAGGCATGGATGCTATGGGCTGAAGGATGAGTTGGCTCAATATTGGATACGGTGAGAGACCCAATTAGGAACCCAGTCTATGCAAATGGTGGGTCTGACTTAACTAAGGAGTGGATCAATATTCCGGATACGGTGAGATTCATGAATTAGAGACCAAGTTTGGGTGCACCATGATTAGAGAATCATTGAACAAGAGTTGTTCACTCATTGGCTAACCCATCACCAATAACTGTTAGGTGAGGTGATGAGTCAGTTGGTGAGACCGCACCACCCACTAGAAATCATCAATCGCAGAGATTTTCGCATCTCTAGAGGAGTGTAGGGATCCGAGAAAATAGTGGGAGTTAATTTGTTTAAAAATAAAATCCCTAAATAAATTGGTCAAGTCAAAATTACAGTATCTAACTAGAATCTTTGACTCTCTAAGAATATGTCTGCGTCCAACCACTGCACGTATCCTGACACACATAGACTGAGACCCAATTATAAAGATTGGCTCAGAACTACAAAATTGTTTTGGGTTCAGAGAAGTTAACACATGTTTTGGACCAGGACCCTCCCACCTTACCAGCTCGTCCATCCACTGAAACAGAGAGCGTCTCTGAAAATGGATTGACGAAGAAATAAGGCAGATACTACATGTTGGGCTCGATGTCTGATGAGCTCCAGCGCCAACATGAAGATATCGGACTGCTCGCCAAATGTTGGCTCACCTGCAGAGAGTTTTGGTGAACAGAGTCGCGCAGCCAAATATCAAGTCACGAAATGACTTTTTAAGGCTAAGATGCGTGATGGGCAGTCAGTCCAAGATCACGTCTGACAATGATCAAGGACATGGAGAGCTTGAGAAGCTCGGTGTGAAGTTGGACTTGGATTGCAGAACGATATATTCTGCAATCCTTGACTGATGCATATGGGCAATTCATCATGAATTACCATATGCATAAACTTCAGAATCCTTGCCGAGTTATGAATATGCTGGTTACGCTGAGCTTTCATGAAAGGTTCTAAAGCTCAGTTCTTGCTATGGAAGGACTTCTTCAAAAGAAAGTCTTATGGAAAGAAAAAGAAGTCTGTGAAAAAGCAAAAGGTAGAGGATCAAAGAAGAAGAAGGCAGAACGAAAGAAAAAGGCGATGGCAAAGGAAAGTTTTCATTGCAACAGCGACGGCCATTGGAAGCGGAACTGCCCTACTTACCTGGCCACCCTAAAGAACAAGAAGGAAGGTCCTTCTGGAGGTATGCTCGTTATTGAGTCTAACCTTAGGTTTCTTCTGCATCCAGTTGGGTGCTTGACTCTGGTTCTAGTGCTCATCTGTGCACTTCTATGCGGGGTCTTGAGGATAGCAGGAGGCTGAGGGATGGAGACATGATCCTACGCGTCGGTAATGGAGCAAGAGTTGCTGCAGTAGCCGTGGGAACATACCCTCTGCGATTACCATCTGGTTTAGACTTAGTTTTAAAGACTGTTATTTGTGTCTGCAGCAGCAGGAATTTGATTTCTGTTTCATGCTTAGCACAAGAAGGGTATGTGATCACCTTCTTTAAGGACCATTGTAACATTCTTTATGAAAGAAATAAAATTGCAAATGGTTTCCTTATTAATGGTCTTTATCAGCTGCATATTGATGTACCTGTTTTAACTATCGAGCAAAACGTGAATGCCAAACGACCTAGGGATAGTCCAAACGACAGATATCTATGGCACCTGAGATTAGGTCATATAGCAGAAGATAGGATAACAAATTGGAGAAAAAATGGGCTATTGAGTCCATTGACTTCTGAGTCTATCCAACTTGTGAATTTCTTCAAGGCAAAATGACAACTCCCTTTTGTTGGACATGGGGAGGGGCCACAGATCTCCTTCCTAGTACATACTGATGTGTGCGGCCATTTGATGTTGCGCCTAGAAGGCATTTTGTCTACTTCATTACCTTTACCGATGATCTGTCTAGGTATGGGTATGTGTATCTTATGAGACATAAGTCTGAAGCCTTTGAAAAGTTCAAAGAATTCAGACATGAAGTAGAAAAACAAACTGGAAAACCCATTAAGGTTCTTCGATCAGATCGAGGAGGTAATACCTTAGCCGGGAATTCCTAGACTATCTTAAGGAAAATGGCATAGTCTCTCAATGGACTCCACAGGAACACCTCAACTCAACGGGGTTTCAGAACGAGAGAATCGGACTCTATTGGATATGGTTCGATCCATGATGAGCTTCACAGACCTTCCAGATTTTCTTTGGGACTTCGTTATTACTTCAATCTATTTACTGAATAGGGTTCCCTCTAAAACCGTTCCTACCACACCGTATGAGATATGGCACGGTAAGAAACCAAGTCTGAGTCATCTCAAATTTGGGGTTGTCCGCTCTATGTCAAAAGACAACAAACGGACAAGTTAGAGTTTAGGTCCTTTAGAGCTCGATTCATAGGATATCCTAAGAGTCATTAGGATACTATTTTCTACATTACTAGAAGACCATATGTGATTGTGAGTCGACATGCCATATTTCTTGAAAAATAGTTTATTCAAGATAGTGGCGTTGGAAAGCAGATTAAGCTTGATGAGAAAGTCTCACAAGCAGAAAGAGCTAAGGATCAAGTGGAACCAAATCAGGTTGAGCCAATAAGAACACTACCTCCTCCACCTCGTAGATCGGAAAGAGTTTCCCGTCCCCCTGAAAGATACTTAGGTATAATTTCAGAGGACGTAGAGGAAATGTTCCTCATAGGTAATGGTGCTCATGGTGATGATCCCAAAACCTACACGAGGCGATATCAGATATTGACTCCGAGAAATGGCTTGAGGCAATGAAGTCAGAGATGACTCATGCACTCAAACAAGTCTGACCTTTAGAATCCACCAGAAGGATATAGTACCTATTGGGTGTAAATGGATCTTCAAGAGAAAGATTGGTGCAGATGGGAATGTGGAGACATTCAAGGCTAGACTGGTGGCAAAAGGTTATAGTCAACGTGAAGGCATTGACTATCAGGATACCTTTTCCCCGGTAGCTATGCTTAAATCCATCCGCACATTGCTTGCTGTTGCAGCCTATTTCGATTATGAAATATGGCAAATGGACGTGAAAACGGCATTCCTAAATGGATATCTTGAGGAAGATATCTATATGGAACAGCCGCTAGGTTTCACATCCAGTGATACTAATCACAAGGTTTGCAAGCTGCAAGGTCCATATATGGACTTAAGCAAGCATTTCGGAGAGCTGGGAACATCTTTCAATGATGTGATCAAAAAGTTTGGTTTCATCAAAAAGAAGAGGAACCATGTGTTTTCAAAAGGGTCAGGGAGCGCTGTTGTCTTCCTCGTATTGAACGTGGATGACATCCTCCTTATTGGGAATGATATTCCCATGTTGACATCAGTCAAGATGTGGTTGTCCAAGGAATTCTCCATGAAAGACCTAGGTGAAGCATCCTTTATTCTAGGAATTAAGGTCTATAGGGATAGGCCGAATAGGATGCTAGGACTTTCACAGAAGATGTACATAGAGGAAGTACTAAAGAGGTTTAGTATGGAAAACTCTAAGAGGGTTAATACCCTTCAGACATGGTATTCATCTTTCCAAGAAGATGTGCGCCCAGCACACCTGAGGAAATAGAACGCATGAGCAAGATCCCTTATGCTTCTGCAATAGGGAGCCTCATGTATGCCATGCTAGTCACGACCTGATATAGCCCATGCTGTGAGTGTCACAAGCAGATTCAGTCAAATCCAGGTGAAGAACACTGGACTTTGTGAAATGATCCTTAAGTACTTGAGAAGAACTAAGGATATGATGTTGGTCTTTGGTAATGGAGAACTCCAAGTTTAGGGATACACAGACTCGGACTTCATGTTCGATATAGATGATCGAAAGTCGACATCTGGCAGACTGTTTGTGCTGGAAGAATTTCTAGCAAACGGTGATATCATCTCATCCGCGATTACCTTGAAAAGGTTACGTTGAGGTCAAGAGAGTCAACTCCACAGATAATTGGCAGGACCCACTTACAAAGCCGTTGGGCCAACAGAAGATCGAAGCCACCTTGAGAAGATGGGACTTAGACTTGTAGCCAATTGACTTTAGGACAAGTGGGAGATTGTTAGATATATGTGCCCTAGAAGCCAGAATTGGCTGACACTTGTAATACACTTCTAGGGGCAAAATTGTAATTTTGACTATAATTAATGAAATGGGTTATTTTCTATCACACATGTGTATTTAGTGTCTGTGATACATCCTTTGAGTTAATGGTAATGATAATTCATATTTTCAAGAGTTGAAATTTAAGACATGAATAATCATTGTTAACTCATAAA
>QRFJ01001632.1:33370-171616 GCA_006176705.1 Cocos nucifera
CAGCTCCCGACCATAGGATCATCACGAGGATGGTGATTGATCCGGAAGGTTGGTGTACGATCGCTTCTTTTAGTAGATGAGTCTTGAGTCTACGGTGTGGAGACACCGGGCGAGAGTACAGGTACTCGTTAGAGAACGAGGGCACTGAGCGTGACCACCTCGAGTAGTCATTAGGAAGTCTACCTTCTCGTCAATGACTGACTCGATGCTGCAGTAGTGTGTCTGGTTCTTTGACCTGAGATGCATCGGTAGTTCACCTTGAGGTGTATAGTTTGACTACACCATTACTCGATCTCCTAGCCATATGGAACCCTGAGGTGTATTGCTATAGCATGTTCATTGTGGAACTGGATTGCATCAAGATGGGATCTATCTACCTCGGGTGGTAAAGGAGCAGCCTATGATGATCATGAGAATCAAGTCCAGAAATCCATGGCCATGTAGAGTGAAATAATAGAAAGAGTTTCTATTAGATTTTCACATTGGACTCGAATCGAATGATTACATCATATGACAGAGACTAGGGTTTGACGAGTTCACCTTAACCCTAATCTGATCGGGGCTCAGATAGAAGAACTGAATCACACAGGTAGCTGCACCAAGAGGTTCGCATTTAGCTCTGATGGTTGCCACCATATACTGCTAGGTGTCACTGGTGGATTTTGGGAGCAATTAGAATGATTTAGATGATCGATCATTCTAGCTGTTCGAATCAGAAGAGTTCTGATCCATCGAAAGGAGTTTCGATGATGTCTATGATAAAGATCATGACATATCCCATTACCATACAGAACTGAACCTAACTGGGTCACACAAACAAGGGTTTGAATCTGGTGATCATCAATTGAACTGATCTAGTTCAATTGATCTGAATGAGATTCATTAGTTCAAGGAAATCGTGCTAGCACTCGATTGAACCTAACGTTCTTCTTTTACTATCATAATAAGTTGTCCTGACTAAGCAAGGAGTTTGTGCCATCAGAGGCCTTCATATGGTCTGACTGGAGGTTGTCCAAGTCAGAATAGGTTGTCTTATTTGTAAGACATTACCTGCCATTTTTGGTCACCTGCCATTTCTTGTTCTTTGACTTTGGTCAAAAGTCTACCTTTGACTGGTCAAACGTTGACCATTGACCCTTTGACTTTTGACCACATGTCATGCACCTATTGGAGAGCTGGTGGGGCTTGTCCCCGCCAGAACCTGGCAGGAGAAGGGCGCACGCCAAGGGTGGCGTGAGCCAAGTAGGAGGCGCCTAGGAGTCCTTGTTGGACAAGGACTCCACTCCCTTTAGGATTCCAATCAGAGTTCTACTAAGAATCCAGTTTGACTGTCTTAGGCGCCCTCTAAGGAGGAATCCAGGGTCTCTTTTTCAACCAATCAGATTTAGATCTGATTTCACAAAGGGTTTGATTGATTGAGAGGAAGAGGAGTTGGATCACAAGAGGCTATAAATAAGACCCTGCGCCCAACCTAATCAAAGTGCAAAGTGAATTCATAGAGATTTCCACGTCCAAGGCTGCCCTCTCCCCTCCTTCTCACGCCATACTCTCTTCTCCCCTTGCTCTCCACGTCCAAAAGTGTTTTGGACTTAGTTTGGTGCGATTCAGATCAAGGAAAGGCGATCAAAAGCAAGAAGGCTGCGCTGCTGCAAAAGGATGACTGCAGATCTTCAAAAGAGTTTTGAAGATCCTCCAAATCAGATCCAGATCTGATTTTTGGAGGTGTGATAGAGAAGAAGAGGTTCTCCAGATCCAACTCGAGTGGATACCGGTAGAGGCCAGGCGCTTGCGTGGCTAAGATCCAGAACCTTCCGCTGCAATCAGGATCATCTACAGGGTAATAGGATTACCCAATTCAGGTAAATTGAATTTGATTTAATTTATCTTATTTTATTTTATTTATTAAAATAATAAGAATCAGATCTGAAATATATCAAGATCTGATTGAGATCAAGAGAAAATTTTTGAAATATATCTCTCGATCTAATCAGATCTAGACGAACCTGGATCGGAAAATCAGGATTTCCCTTCATAGGGTTCATAAACAAAACATGTAAATAAAATCCTAGAATTTCAGGATCTAGGATTTTGCAGAAAATAAGTTTTAGGTTTCTAATTAAGGATGAATGTGAGCACCCCTACACATCATAAGAACACCCCATCGAATAAGAGGAGAGGACATTTAAACTCTACTTTGTTCTTATGATCGGACGGCCAAGGGGAACGCCTTAATCAAAAATATGAAAACTATAAAACTAGTTAGATCTTCATCATATATCTCATATATAAAAATTGATCTAACTATAAACATGTTTTGCATACATCTTCCTGTATCATATCATGCATGTTTTTAAATCTAAATTATCTCATAATCATCTAAAAATCAAATTTAAATTGATCATATCAAATTAAAATCTATTCTAGATAATTATGTAGAACTATTCTACAACTAGTATAAAAATGCATTCATCATATCTTATATAAACAAAAATTAAATAATTTTATTTTTTATTTTTAGATCTTATTATAATATTTATAATATTAAAAAATAACAAATAAATAGATCTAAAAATTATAACTAATTAAATTAAATTATGATAATGCTAGACTATACATAGAATAATTCTATTCTACAACTAGTCATGCATCTTGTACAACTTAGATCTAAATTATTTAATTTTTAAAATTTTTGATTTCAGATATAATCACATCTAATGTGACATCTAAAATCATTAAATTATTAGATTAAAATTAAAATAAAATTAGATCTAATAAAAAATGCAACCTGGCTCTGATACCAGTTGAAGGGAAAAATTTAAATTTTTTGGATTAGGTTCGTTCAGATCTGATTGAATCAAGAGAGATATTTTAAATTTTTTTTTTTTAAATCTAGATCAGATCTAAGACTTTTTAGATCTAATATTATTGATCTAATAAAAAAAATAAAATAAAATAAAGAATAAATTAAATCTAATTTAATTTTATCTTATTGAGGGTAATCTGATTATCTTGTAATGATCCTAATATCTGCCTGAGGTTCTGGATCTAGCCACGCAAGTGCCTGACCTCTATCGATATCCACTCGGATAGGATCTGGAGATCTCTTCCTTCTTTATCACTTCTCCAAAAATTAGATCTGGATCTAATTTTGAAGATCTTCATAACTCCTTTCGAAGATGTGAGTTGTCTCTTGCAGTAGTGCTGCCTTCTTCCTTTTTCTGTCGCCTTTCTCTTGCTTGGATTGCACCAAACTTATGCCCAAAAATTCTTGGGCATGGGTAGGAGAGAGAACACCTGAAGATGTCATGGAGGAGGAAGAGGGGCAGCCTTATGGCATGGGCAATGGGTCAAGCTTTTTTTGATCTTGGCGCAGACAGGATTTTTATAGACCCTATTGCGCCATGCAGTCCCACATCATCCCGGCCAATCATGACCTTTTATGCAATTAGATCTAAATTTGGTTGGTGGGATAACATCATCTAATCCAATCAGATAAGAGCCCCTTTGAATCATCCTTAGATGGTGCTAAGATAGGTCAAAGACAAGTCTTTGGCGCCACCTAGATAGAAACCATGAAGCAACTGGAGTCCCATACAAGCAACTGGAGTCCCATCTGTATGGGACTCCAGATGCTTTATCCATGGGCACATGCCTCCTTAGGTGTGCACCCCTTATCCATCTACTTTTTAGTAGGTGGACTGGTCCAAAAATTCTCTCCTATAGGTGCATGACACATGGGCAGATGTCTAAGTGTCAAAGATTAATGTTTGACCAAATGTCTGAAATAGAATTTAGCAGGTGACGAAAAATGGTATGTATTATCTTAAATTCATCTCATAAATTAAGACAACCCTTTTCTAACTTGGACAAGCTCTAGTCAGATCATGTAAAGGTACCTGAGTGAGTCCAAATATATTTAGCTCAGTCGAGACAAACTTTAATGATAATTAAAGGAGAACATTAGGCTCAATCGTGTGTTAGCATGATTTTCTTGAACCTAATTGAATCTTATTCAAATCAATTAAACTGGATTAGTCCAATTGATGATATCCAGATCAAAACTCTTATTTGTGTGATCTAGTTAGGTTCAGTTCCATATGGTAATGAGATATGTCGCGATCTCTATCATCGACATCATCGAAACACCTTCCAATGGATCAAAACTTTTCTGATTCAGACAACTAGTATGATTGATCATCTAAATTATTCTAATTGCTCTCAAAATTCACTAGTGACACCTAGCAGCATATGGTGGCAACCCATTAGAACTGAAAATGAACATCTCGGTGTAGTTACCTATGTGATTAAGTTCTTCTATCTTGAGTCCTGACAGGATTAGCGTTAAGGTAATCTCGTCAAAACCTAATATCCATCATATGATTAATCATTCGATTCAAGTCCAATGTGAAAACCTTAATAGAAACTCTTTCTATTATGTCACTCTGCCATGGCCATGGGCTTATGGACTTGATTCTCATGATTATCATAGGGCTACTCCTCATCTACCGAGGTAGATAGATTCTCTATTGGTGCAATCCAATTTCTATAATGAATATGCTATAGCCAACATACACCTCAGGATTTCGAATGGCTAGAAGACCGAGTCATGGTATAGTCAAACTATAACACCCTCACGGTGAACTTTTAATGCACCTCAGGTCAAAGAACCAAACATACAACTATAGCTTCGAGTCAGTCATCGACGAGTAGATAAACTTCCTAATGACTGCTCGAGGTGGTCAAGCTCAGTACCCTCATTCTCTAATGAGTATCTATACTCTCGCTTTGGTGTCTCTACATCGTAGACTCAAGACTTATCTACTATAAAGAAGTGATTGTACACCAACCTTCTGGATCAATCACCATCCTTATGATGATCCTATGATCAGAAGCATTTTATGAGTTAATAATGAAAATTCATGTCTTAAATTTTTAACTCTTTAAAATAAGAACTATCATTGCCATTAACTCAAGGGATGTATCACCGACACTAAATACACATTGTGATAGAAAATAACCCATTTTATTATTTATAGTCAAAATTATAATTTTATCCTTAGAAGTGTATAACAAGTGTTAGCTAATTCTAGCTTCTAAGGCACACATATCTAACATCGATCAAGTCTGATTGAATTTGATTTGATTAGGCCTGATCAGGTTATGAGATGATCTAATCGCAATGAGAGATTTGACCCTGATTTGATCAGGAGCTAGATCTAATTTATTTCTAATTTGAATAGAATTTTATTAGGTTGGGTTAAGTCTAATTTAGTTGGGTTTGACTTAGTCTTATTGGGTCTATATTAATTTATTTAGTGGAAACCAATTTGGACCAAGTCAAAGGAGATTTGAATTCAAACTCTCCCATGCGCCTACCATTTTTGACTTTTTCATGCCCCATCTGCATTTACGTGAGAGTTTCTTACATCTAGAAAAAATGTGCACCTCCCCTCTTTTCTCCTTTTGACCTGGTCCATGTGTTGGACCAATTCAAACACAATTGAATTTCAAATTCAATTGATGGTTGTTTGGTTGAAACAACCAAACGTTCTCATCATTATCTCTTCTCCATGCCCTCCTCCTTTTGTTGCACTTTTCCATGAATAATTTTTTAGAGTGGGCAAGTAGAAGGAGAGTCCTTCTACTTGTCACCCACTTTGGTGGGTGCTCTAAGTGGATATGGTTTCCATTTGAATTTTGAATTCAAATGAAAATCACTTAACCTCTCCAAGCATTTTTGCCACTATATCGTCCATTTTTAAATGGGATTTTTTTTGGCATGCATGGGAGAGCATGAGATATCTGAGAGGGGCACAAGAGGTTTCTTAGAGAGAGAAAAACCTAAGAGGGGTGCTAGTCTAGGTGTGGAGAAGTCTAGAGAAGGGGAAAGTCTTTCATGTGCCTACATTCCACTCACATGCCACTTCCTTAATTTTTCTTTTTTTGTTGCCCATCTAAAAAATATTTTAGAGTAGGTGTAGGGTAGAGGGAGTCTCTCTACTCATAAAAATTTGTTTCATGGGAAAACTCCAAAGAGTGTGGGCGTGAGAGGATTTTTGGGCATCAAGATTTTTGGTGTGTGTAAAACCTTAGAGTTGGGAGTTAGGATTCGGGTGGAGAGATCAAGTGTTGTGAGCATCGGATTTCCAACAAACTTTGTACATCACCTCATCATCCTCCAATATACATCATCTAATCTTCTAGAGCGTCTGGAAGATCAAGAGAAAGGTGATCAATTGGATCGATTGAGATTAACCATCGAAGGCCCCGACGAGGAGCTAGCACTCCGATAGAGTTGGTCGGGACTAGGAGCTTTATGTGGACCAATCGTAGAAGTCGGATAAGTGTACAGCTATAGCATGACACTAGAGCATATTTTGATGGATTCAGATAATAAAGATTAGCTATCCGTGCATAGGTTTGAGTTCTGAACTCAAATCGATCAATAAATACGATATGCTGATCAATTGCATTTAAATTTTAAATTACATGCATGGTTTTTTGATTTGATCAATGTATGCGTAGGTTAATTTTAGATTAATCTAATACTTTTGCTATAATAATATTTGAAAAATATTTTAAAAAGCATGCTAAAATCTTGCGCGATTTCCTTCACCTCTAGCCACCTCTCGCCTCCCCGATCCCTCGGCCCGCCTCCCCCTAATTGTCTCTAGTCCTCTTTTCCGTACTACTGAATTTGGCTTTTTTGAGCTGTCGACCGCTTTCACAAGCCTCGAGCCCTCAGCCTACCTTCCTAAGCACTCGACCTGCCTCTCCCTAGCCACCTCCCCAAACCCCCAGGCCTCCCTAAGCCCCCAACCTGCCTCCCCCATGCTACCTCCTGGAGCCCGTAGGCCTCCTCGAGCCCTTGGCCTGCCTCCCTCCGACTGCCTCCCCGAGCCCCCGATGGCCTCCCCGAGCCCTCGACGGCCTCCCCACTTCTTCCCCCTACCTTCTTCTTTCCTCCCTACCCCCTTTCTTCTCCTGCCGCAAAGCACCGTCTCTTGTCGCATAATATTGCCTTCATGCCACAGTGCGCCTCCATGGCGCAGTTTCATGGGTTTGGTGAGTATTAGCGATGGTGGCAGCAACAGCTGCATAGCAGTCACCAAATATCATTATTTTATATTTTTAAAATTTTTTAATTAATATTTATAAGATTTAGTTAAATAAGATTTAATATTTAAATTAAATTAATAATATTTAATTAAATTTAATTAAATTAGTTTTAAATTTTTGGATCAAACACAAGGAGGGGTGTGGCTTGGCCTAGCTCGGCTCATTTTTAGTCCTATTTGCTTTTGCTCTAAACTTTGAAACCTCCAAGATGGAATTTGCCTAGATGTCATACTGGTGTGCCTGCATGGCCTAGTCGTCTGGCATGCTCTAGGTCTACATATACGAGGCACGTGTCTTGACCATCCCAATTTACAATGATGTTCTTTACTTAGAAATCTAATATTTTAAAAATTTTAAAAATATTGCATTGCATATAATGATAGGTCTGTCTTTTGATTAATATATATATTCTTTCACATCTGTATATTTATATATTTTTATATGGATGGAAGAATTATATATATTGATCAATTAACTATCAGTTTGGATAGCTTGAAAATTATAATTAATTTTATAGATAATTACAGTAATCAAACAGTATGTTAATGATTCGAGAAAAAAATTGGATAGTATTTTTCTTTAGTTCTTCTTATACATCTTCAGATGTATGAGAAGAACTAAAAAAAGTACTACTAAAATTTTTTGTGGCTCCTATTGCATATCATTTGATTACTATAATTGATCTATAGAATTAATACAATTCTTGAATGGGATAGAACTTTCTATACCTATTAGTTGATGATAGAATGCATTTATTATGTAAGCCATTTTAAATTAAATGATAAAATATTTGGCAAGAATTTTATCTTGTATTTGTATATGCAAAATTTTTAGATAGTGTGACATGGACTATAGTTGGATGGACCATTGAGTAGTCGATGGGATGATTTTTACTGAATATAAGGAGGGTGTTAAGTACTTCTATGATTATGCTTTTGTGAATGCTACACTCTTGGTTCAAGGATGAGCTCATTGTCCTTGTAAAAGATGTGTTAATAGAGAAATGCTTGATAAGGATACAATAATTTTTCACTTATATAGAAATGAATTTATACTAAACTACAAGCATTGATACCTACATGAAAAATTATGGGAGATAATCGCAAAGGTTAGAAGTCATCAACATGATAGGAATATAGACAGAATGGTAGATATAGTTATGGATGCGGCTGGTTCTAAATTTGATATCAATATGGAGGATGATCCAGAAGCTGGCAATGGCGATTTTTATCATATGTTGAAAGATGCTAATGAACCACTATGGCTGAGATGTGAAATACATATTGTATTATGAGGTGTGTTAGAGTTATTGAATTTAAAGACCAAGTTTAATATGATAGTCAATTATTATGATAGGATGATAGCAATAATAAAGAAGATGCTATCGAAGGATGAGAAGCTTGTTGGAAGCTTTTATCAAAAAAAAATGATGAAAGGATTAGGCATGTGACGTGAGGAGATAGATGCATGCCGTAATGATTGCATACTTTTCTATAAGGAGGACCAACTGAATGTTGAGGAAAAAGCCTTGAATTTGACCCACAATAAATCTAGAACGAGATCTAGAAGGTCAAACGGGTCCAATAAGCCCAAGAATAATCCAAATGGGTCTAGATGAAGGAGATACGCATAAAGAAAGGTTGGATTCAGGATGTATGGCTCACAGGCCATCAGAGACGGCCCACAGACCGCCATAGGCCGATAAGCTGCCAAGGCTCAGCATGAGTTATGGGCCAGTTGTGAGGGTGCAGCCCAGCACGACATGCATGGGTATGCGGGCCAATCGCCTGCACATGGCCCAGTAGGTGCATGCATGGGCCTATCATGGATGCAACCCACTGCACCAATGTGTGAGCATGCACGTAGGCCCATGGGTGATCTAGCTAATGTGGTCGGTGGATGCAGCTGTTAGAGTACAGATACTCGTTAGAGAATGAGGGCACTGAGCGTGACCACCTCGAGTAGTCATTAGGAAGTCTACCTTCTCGTCAATGACTGACTCGATGCTGTAGTAGTGTGTCTGGTTCTTTGACCTGAGATGCATCGGCAGTTCACCTTGAGGGTGTTATAGTTTGACTATACTATTACTCGATCTCCTAGCCATATGGAACCCTGAGGTGTATGTTGGCTATGACATGTTCATTGTAGGAACTGGATTGCATCAAGATGGAATCTATCTACCTCGGTGGTAGAGGAGTAGCCCTATGATGATCATGAGAATCAAGTCCAGAAATCCATGGCCATGGTAGAGTGAAATAATAGAAAGAGTTTCTATTTAGATTTTCACATTGGACTCGAATCGAATGATTACATCATATGACAGAGACTAGGGTTTGACGAGTTCACCTAAACCCTAATCTGATCGGGGCTCAAGATAGAAGAACTGAATCACACAGGTAGCTGCACCAAGAGGTTCGCATTCAGCTCTGATGGGTTGCCACCATATACTGCTAGGTGTCACTGGTGGATTTTGGGAGCAATTAGAATGATTTAGATGATCGATCATTCTAGCTGTTCGAATCAGAAGAGTTCTGATCCATCGAAAGGAGTTTCGATGATGTCGATGATAGAGATCATGACATATCCCATTACCATACAGAACTGAACCTAACTGGGTCACACAAACAAGGGTTTGAATCTGGTGATCATCAATTGAACTGATCTAGTTCAATTGATCTGAATGAGATTCAATTAGGTTCAAGGAAATCGTGCTAGCACTCGATTGAACCTAACGTTCTTCTTTTGCTATCATAAATAAGTTGTCCTGTCTGAGCCAAAGGAGTTTGTGCTCAAACAGAGGCCTTCATATGGTCTGACAGGAGGTTGTCCAAGTCAGAAAAGGTTGTCTTATTTGTAAGACACTACCTGCCATTTTTGGTCACCTGCCATTTCTTGTTCTTTGACTTTGGTCAAAAGTCTACCTTTGACTGGTCAAACGTTGACCATTGACACTTTGACTTTTGACCACATGTCATGCACCTATTGGAGAGCTGGTGGGGGCCTGTCCCCCTGCCAGAACCTGGCAAGGAGAAGGGCGCACGCCACCCTAGGCGTGTGCCCAAGTTGGAGGCGCCTAGGAGTCCTTGTTGGACAAGGACTCCATCTCCTTTTTGGATTCCAATTAGAGTTCTTCTAAGAACCAACTTTGACTGGTCTTAGGCGCCCTCTAAGGAGGAATCCAGGGGACTCTATTCCCACCAATCAGATTTAGATCTGATTTCACAAAGGGTTGTGATTGGTTGGGAAGAAGAGGAGTTGGATCACAGCTAGTCTATAAATAAGACCCTGCGCCCAACTCAGATTCTAAGCAATTCAATTGAGAAACCCCATGCCCCAAGGCTGCCTCTCCCCTCCTTCTCCATGCCATAGTCTCTTCTCCCCTTGCTCTCCACGTCCAAAAGGAGTTTTGGACCTTGGTTGGTGCGATTCAGATCAAAGAAAGGCGATCAAAAGTAAGAAGGCTGCGCTGCTGCAAAGGACGACTGCTCATCTTCAAAAGAGTTTTGAAGATCCTCCAGATCAGATCCAGATCTAATTTTTGGAGGTGTGATAGAGAAGAAGAGGATCTCCAGATCCAACCCTGAGTGGATACCGGTAGAGGCCAGGCGCTTGCGTGGCTAAGATCCAGAACCTTCCGCTGCAAACAGGATCATCAACAGGGTAATAGGATTACCCAGATCAGGTAAATTAAATTTGATTTAATTTATCTTTTAATTTTATTTTATTAAAATAATAAGAATCAGATCTAAAACATATCAAGATCTGATTGGGATCAAGAGAAAAATTTTTGAAATATATCTCTTGATCTGATCAGATCTGAACGAACCTGGACCGGAAAATCAGGATTTCCCTTCAACTGGTATCAGAGCCATGGTTCTAAATTGTTTAGATCTGATTTTAAATTTATTTTAATTAGAAAATAATTGATTTTCAGATGTCACATGAGATGTGATCAGATCTGAAATCAGAAAAAATTAAAATTAAATAATTTGGATCTAAGATTAGAAGATATGCATGACTAGTTCTAGAATAGAATAGTTCTATAGAATATTCTTGCATATTTTTGATTTAATCTGATTAAATCATGTTTTAGATCTTTTTATTTACTATTTTTTGATATTATAAGTGTTATAATAACATCTAAAAAATAGCAAATAAAAATTATTTAATTTTTGAATATCATATGAGATATGATTGATGCATGTCTAGACTAGTTGTAGAATAGTTCTACATAATTGTCTAGATTAGAATTTATTTTGATTAGATCAATTTAAATCTAATTTTTTAGATTATTATGAGATAATTTAGATCTGAAAATATGCATGATTTGATACATGAGATGTATGCAAAATATGCCATGATTAGATCTACTTTATATATGAGATATATGATATAGATCTGATATTGTTTTGTAGTATTGAATGTTCCTGATTAAGGCGTTCCTCTTGGCCGTCCGGTCATAAGAACGAAGAAGGGTTTAAAGGCCCTCTCTTCCCATTCGATGGGGTGTTCTTATGATGTGTAGGGGTGCTGCGTGTTCGTCCTTAATCAGAAACCCAAAACTTACTTTCTGCAAAACCCTAGATCCTGAAACCCTAGGATTTATTGTGCATATTTTGTTTATGAACCCTACTTAATTAAGAATTAAGTTTATGGAATATTAATTAGGTCTAAAATTGAGAATTTCAGATCTAAGACATATTCATAATACTGGGTTCGGGCTTGGGTAGCTCAATTAGGTCTAAGCGGTTGATCAAACCGAATCAAGAGTTGGTTAGATGGGATCAACAATGCTTAAATTGACCAGCCTAATAGGATTAAGTCTGGGTCAAGATCGAGTCACGATCAAGCAAGACCTAATTAGGCTCAGAGGTTAGAGTCTGGATTGTAGGCTAACCCAATTGGTTCTGGACTCAACAATTTGGTGTCTAAGGTAAGTTTGGCATAGACGACCGACTGGTTTTTAATTGGAAGCTACTCGACCTGAATGCGTTCTTGTACGAGTTAATGGCATATTCCTTCCACCGGTCTCACTTACCTGGCCATATCTGTTGACACAGTTCTGATCTGAGGTGGTCAATAATCCGAGCTAACCCATGCCACTAGGTTAGTCATAATTGTTATGACTAAGCCAAGTCTAGTTTAATGAGACCTGAATCAATTCTCCCTAAGAAAAGATTAAGTCTGAGGTCTTCCACCATTGTAGATGTGCGGGCCCTTCCCGGGGTTGATTGTTCTCGGCTGGATACAGTGGCTCAGTTGCACCGGGAAGATGCAACCATGTCTATTAGGCATTGGATGCTATGGGCTGGAGGATGAGTTGGGCTCAATATTTTGGATACGGTGAGAGACTCAATTAGGAACCCAGTCTATGCAAATGGTGGGTCTGACTTAACTAAGGAGTGGATCAATATTTCGGATACGGTGAGATTCATGAATTAGAGACCAAGTTTGGGTGCACCATGATTAGAGAATCATTGAACAAGAGTTGTTCACTCATTGGCTAACCCATCACCAATAACTGTTAGGTGAGGTGATGAGTCAGTTGGTGAGACCGCACCACCCACTAGAAATCATTAATCGTGGAGATTTTCGCATCTCTACAGAGGGAGTGTAGGGATCCGAGAAAATAGTGGGAGCTAATTTGTTTAAAAATAAAATCCCTAAACAAATTGGTCAAGTCAAAATTACAGTATCTAACTAGAATCTTTGACTCTCTACAGGAATATGTCTGCGTCCAACCCATTGGCACGTATCCTGGACACACATAGACTGACCGGACCCAATTATAAAGATTGGCTCAGGAACTACAAAATTATTTTGGGTTCCGAGAAGTTAACCCATGTTTTGGACCAGGACCCTCCCACATTACCAGCCCGTCCATCTGTTGAACAGAGAGCGTCTCTGGAAAAATGGATTGACGAAGATAATAAGGCCAGATATTACATGTTGGGCTCGATGTCTGATGAGCTCCAGCGCCAACATGAGGATATCGGGACTGCTCGCCAAATGTTGGCTCACCTGCAGGAGATGTTTGGTGAACAGAGTCGCGCAGCCAAATATCAAGTCACAAAATGACTTTTTAAGGCTAAGATGCGTGATGGGCAGTCAGTCCAAGATCACTGTCTGACAATGATCAAGGACATGGAAGAGCTTGAGAAGCTCGGTGTGAAGTTGGACTTGGACCTGCAGAACGATATCATTCTGCAATCCTTGACTGATGCATATGGGCAATTCATCATGAATTACCACATGCATAAACTTCAGAATTCCTTGGCCGAGTTAATGAATATGCTGGTTACCGCTGAGCTTTCTATGAAAGGTTCTAAAGGCTCAGTTCTTGCTATGGAACGGACTTCTTCCAAAAGAAAGTCTTATGGAAAGAAAAAGAAGTCTGTGAAAAAGCAAAAGGTGGAAGGATCAAAGAAGAAGAAGGCAGAATCGAAGAAAAAGGCCGATGGCAAAGGAAAGTGTTTCCATTGCAACAGCGACGGCCATTGGAAGCGGAACTGCCCTACTTACCTGGCCACCCTGAAGAACAAGAAGGAAGGTCCTTCTGGAGGTATGCTCGTTATTGAGTCTAACCTTACGGTTTCTTCTGCATCCAGTTGGGTGCTTGACTCTGGTTCTAGTGCTCATCTGTGCACTTCTATGCAGGGTCTTGAGGATAGCAGGAGGCTGAGGGATGGAGACATGATCCTACGCGTTGGTAATGGAGCAAGAGTTGCTGCAGTAGCCGTGGGAACATACCCTCTGCGATTACCATCTGGTTTAGACTTAGTTTTGAAAGACTGTTATTTTGTGCCTGCAGCCAGCAGGAATTTGATTTCTGTTTCATGCTTAGCACAAGAAGGTTATGTGATCACCTTCTTTAAGGACCATTGTAACATTCTTTATGAAAGAAATAAAATTGCAAATGGTTTCCTTATTAATGGTCTTTATCAGCTACATATTGATGTACCTGTTCTAACTATCGAGCAAAACGTGAATGCCAAACGACCTAGGGATAGTCCAAACGACAGATATCTATGGCACCTGAGATTAGGTCATATAGCAGAAGATAGGATCAACAAATTGGAGAAAAATGGGCTATTGAGTCCATTGACTTCCGAGTCATATCCAACTTGTGAATCCTGTCTTCAAGGCAAAATGACTAAACTCCCTTTTGTTGGACATGGGGAGAGGGCCACAGATCTCCTTGCCCTAGTACATACTGATGTGTGCGGCCCATTTGATGTGCCGGCTAGAGGCAATTTTGTCTACTTCATTACCTTTACCGATGATCTGTCTAGGTATGGGTATGTGTATCTTATGAGACACAAGTCTGAAGCCTTTGAAAAGTTCAAAGAATTCAGACATGAAGTAGAAAAACAAACAGGAAAACCCATTAAGGTTCTTCGATCAGATCGAGGAGGTGAATACCTTAGCAGGGAATTCCTAGACTATCTCAAGGATAATGGCATAGTCTCTCAATGGACTCCACCAGGAACACCTCAACTCAACGGGGTTTCAGAATGGAGAAATCGGACTCTATTAGATATGGTTCGATCCATGATGAGCTTCACAGACCTCCCTGATTTTCTTTGGGGACACTCATTGTTAACTTCAATCTATCTACTGAATAGGGTTCCCTCTAAAACCGTTCCTACCACACCGTATGAGATATGGCACGGTAAGAAACCAAGTCTGAGTCATCTCAGAATTTGGGGTTGTCCGGCTCATGTCAAAAGACAACAAGCGGACAAGTTAGAGTTTAGGTCCTTTCAGAGCTCGATTCATAGGATATCCTAAAGAGTCATTAGGATACTATTTCTACATTCCAGAAGACCACAATGTGATTGTGAGTCGACATGCCATCTTTCTTGAAAAATAGTTTATTCAAGATAGCGGCATTGGAAAGGCAGATCAAGCTTGATGAGAAAGTCTCACAAGCAGAACGAGCTAAGGACCAAGTGGAACCAAATCAGGTTGAGCCAATAAGAACACTACCTCCTCCACCTCGTAGATCGGAAAGAGTTTCCCGTCCCCCTGAAAGATACTTAGGTATTATTTCAGAGGATGTAGAGGAAATGTTCCTCGTAGGTAATGGTGCTCATGGTGATGATCCCAAAACCTACAACGAGGCGATATCAGATATCGACTCCGAGAAATGGCTAGAGGCAATGCAGTCAGAAATTGACTCGATGCACTCAAACCAAGTCTGGACCTTGGTAGATCCACCAGAAGGTATAGTACCTATTGGATGTAAATGGATCTTCAAGAGAAAGATTGGTGCAGATGGGAATGTGGAGACATTCAAGGCTAGATTGGTGGCAAAAGGTTATAGTCAACGCGAAGGCATAGACTATCAGGATACCTTTTCCCCAGTAGCTATGCTAAAATCCATCCGCACATTGCTTGCTGTTGCAGCCTATTTCGATTATGAAATATGGCAAATGGACGTGAAAACGGCATTCCTAAATGGATATCTTGAGGAAGATATCTATATGGAACAGCCGCTAGGTTTCACATCCAGTGATACTGATCACAAGGTTTGCAAGCTGCAAAGGTCCATATATGGACTTAAGCAAGCATCTCGGAGCTGGAACACTCGTTTCAATGATGTGATCAAAAAGTTTGGTTTCATCAAAAATGAAGAGGAACCATGTGTTTTCAAAAGGGTCAGTGGGAGCGCTGTTGTCTTCCTCGTATTGTACGTGGATGACATCCTCCTTATTGGGAATGATATTCCCATGTTGACATCAGTCAAGATGTGGTTGTCCAAGGAATTCTCCATGAAAGACCTAGGTGAAGCATCCTTTATTCTAGGAATTAAGGTCTATAGGGATAGACCGAATAGGATGCTAGGACTTTCACAGAAGATGTACATAGAGAAAGTACTAAAGAGGTTTAGTATGGAAAACTCTAAGAGGGGATTAATACCCTTCAGACATGGTATTCATCTTTCCAAGAAGATGTGCCCCAGCACACCTGAGGAAATAGAACGCATGAGCAAGATCCCTTATGCTTCTGCAATAGGGAGCCTCATGTATGCCATGCTATGTACACGACCTGATATAGCCCATGCTGTGAGTGTCACAAGCAGATATCAGTCAAATCCAGGTGAAGAACACTGGACTTCTGTGAAATGTATCCTTAAGTACTTGAGAAGAACTAAGGATATGATGCTGGTCTTTGGTAACGGAGAACTCCTAGTCCAGGGATACACAGACTCGGACTTCATGTCCGATATAGATGATCGAAAGTCGACATCTGGGAGTCTGTTTGTGTGCAATGGTGGAGCTATCAGCTGGAAGAGTTCCAAGCAAACGGTGATAGCAGATTCCACCATGGAAGCAGAATATATCGCTGCATCAGAAGCTGCGAAGGAAGCATTCTGGTACAAGAAGTTTGCTGCAGAAATTGGAGTAATGCCATCAGATGCCATTCCTCTATACTGCGACAACAATGGCGCCATAGCCCTTGCTAAGGAGCCGAGGTCTCACCAGAAATCCAAGCATATTGAGCGGCGATACCACCTCATCCGCGATTACCTCGAGAAGGGTTATGTCGAGGTCAAGAGAGTCAACTCCGCAGATAATGTGGCAGACCCACTTACAAAGCCGTTGGGCCAGCAGAAGATCGAAGCCCACCTTGAGAAGATGGGACTTAGACTTGTAGCCAATTGGCTTTAGGACAAGTGGGAGATTGTTAGATATATGTGCCCTAGAAGCCAGAATTGGCTGACACTTGTAATACACTTCTAGGGGCAAAATTATAATTTTGACTAAAATCAATAAATGGGTTATTTTCTATCACATATGTGTATTTAGTGTCTGTGATACATCCTTTGAGTTAATGGTAATGATAATTCATATTTTCAAGAGTTGAAAATTTAAGACATGAATAATCATTATTAACTCATAAATTGCTCCTGACCATAGGATCATCACGAGGATGGTGATTGATCCGGAAGGTTGGTGTACAATCGCTTCTCTTTAGTAGATGAGTCTTGAGTCTACGGTGTGGAGACACCGGAGCGAGAGTACAGGTACTCGTTAGAGAACGAGGGCACTGAGCGTGACCACCTCGAGTAGTCATTAGGGAGTCTACCTTCTCGTCAATGACTGACTCGATGCTGCAGTAGTGTGTCTGGTTCTTTGACCTGAGATGCATCGGCAGTTCACCTTGAGGGTGTTATAGTTTGACTACACCATTACTCGGTCTCCTAGCCATATGGAACCCTGAGGTGTATGTTGGCTATGACATGTTCATTGTAGGAACTGGATTGCATCAAGATGGAATCTATCTACCTCGGTGGTAGAGGAGTAGCCCTATGATGATCATGAGAATCAAGTCCAGAAATCCATGGCCATGGTAGAGTGAAATAATAGAAAGAGTTTCTATTTAGATTTTCACATTGGACTCGAATCGAATGATTACATCATATGACAGAGACTAGGGTTTGACGAGTTCACCTTAACCCTAATCTGATCGGGGCTCAAGATAGAAGAACTGAATCACACAGGTAGCTGCACCAAGAGGTTCGCATTCAGCTCTGATGGGTTGCCACCATATACTGCTAGGTGTCACTGGTGGATTTTGGGAGCAATTAGAATGATTTAGATGATCGATCATTCTAGCTGTTCGAATCAGAAGAGTTCTGATCCATCGAAAGGAGTTTCGATGATGTCGATGATAGAGATCATGACATATCCCATTACCATACAGAACTGAACCTAACTGGGTCACACAAACAAGGGTTTGAATCTGGTGATCATCAATTGAACTGATCTAGTTCAATTGATCTGAATGAGATTCAATTAGGTTCAAGGAAATCGTGCTAGCACTCGATCAAGATGACTACGATCGAACTACAACAAGCGTTCTTTTAGCTCCAACTCAATTAAGGAGGCCGATCTTTACCCATTGTGTCAGATGACTCTTTTCAATTTGCACAATCAACTCGTGATAAGATCTGTGATATTGTCGTTAGAGACACGTATTTATCAGTTTAATTTTCGACTTCTTTCGATGATAAAAATATGGTAGATAGTAGCTGAGTCGAGTCGAATCCTCAGAGAATGCAAGTGTTTAGTTTAAATCTTTAATTTTTATTAAAAAATAAAATAAATAAAATTGAAGTTGAAAAAGTATAAAATTATAAAAAAATAAATAGTAAGAAATAAAATAGCATGCAAAATAAATTTGGTACTAAACCTACACCCTAGATCATAAGCACTACTGTAATAAAATTAAAGAGGAGCAATTTAAATTAAAAATACTTATAATTTAAAAATAAAAAGCTGAAATTTTAATAGTTGAAAAATAAATTATGCATTAAAAGAAAGTTCATAATTAAATACATGAAATTTAAAAAAATAAAAAAAAAAATTAAAAATAATTGATCTTGATCTAGTATACAATTGATTGATATGGTATGAATCCAACTCTTCCTCTCGGCAACATCATCCTCGAAGCAACCTTGAATTCCAAGCATTGGCCACCATACCATCACCTTCCATGAATTTGAAAACAGATTTTGATTGACGCCTGGGGTCTCATTTATAGAGTGTTGAGAAGCTAAGTCTTTGTTCTAGAAGTGGACTAAGGAGGAGTTTTATTAGCAAATAGGAGAAATCTCAAGGAAAAATTTGATTAAAATAGTCCGGAAAATTCTATTATTTCTGGCCGTCAAATCCTATTCAAACAATCCTAAATTCTCAAAAACCAGTTCAAATAATGCCTAGACCAATAAGAATAAGGTGTGGAAATACCATCCAACGCATTTGATGAGAGTTTCGCTTATTGATCGAATGCTGGTGCTTGAATCACTACTGCGGAGCTTCGGTCGATCGTTGGATCATTTGCTAAATCACTTATCAACGTATGGATCAGCATTGGAGCAAATCGGAATCAAATCAAAATAGAATTAACCACAACCATCCAATTTGATGGGAACTACCATAGCTATATGATCATGCATCAACTATTCCCGTAGATTGCAGTAGACCATCCGCACCATAGACTGTAACCAATCGATGCCTGCATTTTGCATAGTGAAAATTACACTTATGCCTATAATGCGTGTAGATTTTTACTGAACCTCTTAAGACCTTGGTCCATCATTGGCAGCTTGTGATTCACCTCTTTTGCCTAAGCGGGGTCATGACCTAATTTTTTGACTCGGCCGACTGTTCATGTAACACCGACAGCCTAATGGGTTTGCCGAGCTAGGGGCTGGCACACAATCATGGCCGTGGGCTTTGCGCGGCCCGCTTCTCAGACTGAAGTCGCTAACTGGGAGTCACAGCTAGACTGATGCACCAACTGAGCTATTATTGATAGCTGACTGGGCGAGCTACTAGAGCCATTTTTTATTTTTATTTTTTTCTTTTTATTCTTTAAACTTCATATCGTATCTTTAACTGATTTACTCCAAAACTTATTTCATTGAATAAAAAATGCATTCATCTATTGATGAATTATTTTCTAAAAATAATGAAATAAAAAATAATATTTTAAAAATAAAAAAATAATAAATAATATTTTTATTGGTGAATTTATAGTACTATCACATCCTTTAACTTAAGCCTTGCTCATCCTTGAATTAAAGAAAAAAATTTAGTTTTAGATACCTTCTAACTTTAGAATTTCAGTTTTATCATCATTTTTGTAAAATAGCCCATGATGTTCGGTAGGTTTAAGTAGATATTCATTAAGGTTTTAATTATTCTAACAATATAAAAATTAAGTAAAAGCAACATTCAAATTTTAAAACTTTTTCTAATTACCTATTTATCTAAATCACTAAACTTTCATATGGAAAAGTGATTTACTCCATCTCTTCATTTATTAAATTTTTCATCCAATTGTCTATTTTTTATGGAATATCATTGCTACTAGGGCACGGAATTTTGGTACTTAGTTACAAAAATTAATATATTTTTTTAATATTTGTACACTATTAGTATTTAATCCTTTTTAACCTTTCTATTTGATCCGTGAGCAATAATGGGCTAATGCACTTTCCAAAATCAATTGGCTTTAGCGAGCACTAGGTATTAAACTATCTCTCAAGCCTTACTATCGAATCAAAACAGACTATGCAGTTAATATTAGCTTACAATGTCTTTTGCCTCCTATTTTTGATATGAAAACCAAGCTGCTTAGTACAAGAGGCCCGATTACTTAATGAGCAAGTACTTGAAAATTATTTATTTTATTTTTTTAATTATAAAATATATATGGTTATCCCTACACAAGTCCCCATAAAAAGTAGACTTCCTTTGATTACCGTAGAAAAGAATAGAAGTACTCAAAGAAAAATATTATGATTTTTAAGACTTTAACATTTTAATTGAATTTTCTTAATATCTTGACCTCAGTATAATGTCACAAATTCCTTTGATTTATGCATCAATATTTTTTTAAAAATGGCTTTAGTTCAACTCGATCTTAACATATCTGGTGTACTAAATACTAAATACTAATCTCTCAAAATATTTTTAAAAATTTTAAAATATTTATTATTTCCCCCACTTAGTCAACATTATACCTCAACTGAAAAAAAAAAATAAACAGATATAATAATGAAGGAACGAAGAAAAAATACACATTAATTGTTGTTATGGTCTTAAGCATAGGTCTTTTAAAATTTGGCTCTCCCTTTAATTATTCAAAATTTCTAAAAGAAGAATAAACTTAGAAAGATAATTGAAGCACAATAAAATTAAATACTGCATCATATGGTACTTCATCCACATAAGCATTAGTTTAGCATCTTTTAGTTAGACAAGGAGGAAAGCATTACCTATCCCATATCAAATATTGATTGACGATATCCAATGATTTTGGAATTGCCCAATTCCAAGAGATAATTTATGATCCCTTAATTAATATATTCCATTATAATTTTGTAAGATAATCAGACCCTATTCTTAGACCTACTATTTGTCAAGAATTTTAATGTCCAGAGGTAGCAACCAAAGAGGAGGGATTGAATTGGGTTCTTATAAAATAGTTAACAAATTATTTTTAAATATAAATTTATGCCTTAATTAAGCAAAAAAAAGTTTGTGAGGTTGAAGCGCTTTTGAGCTACAGCAAAGAAAGATAATGTATGCAACCAAGAATATAAATAATAAAATAGAAATCAATAAGAAAGTAAAAGAAAGCAAAGAGAAAGCAAGAGTAAGCCACAGACAAACATACAAAGTTTATTAGTGGTTTGCAGACCGGCGCACTAGCATCCACTCTCAGCTTCATTAGAATTCCACTATAACCATCCTCTGATTATATGATGTTGTTTTTCCAGGCTCAAAAAAATTCTAGTGAATTTATTAGGACACCAACTAAAATCTTACTATCGTTTTTCCAAAATTTACTAACAACTCAGTGATTTTTTAGGCCAACCAAACCAAAATCTAAAAGTCATCAAGCTGGGGCGAGCCTAATTCTCCAAGTTTTCTTCTTCTAAAGATACTGTGTAAATAATCAAATACAAGTACATAATTCAGCATAAGAAAATTAAATTTGAACTCTTTAAATCCAAATAAGAAGCAGAAGATATGCTTGATTGAGGTGCTTTTCTTCAATTTGTACTTAAGAGGAGTAGAAGATATAAAAGAGAGATTGCTTTTAAGGCCTCATTGAAATCTAATGCATAACTTTTTCCATTTTTCTTTTTCTTTAGATTTTTAATGTTCCTCACCAAACTAAAAGATTCTCTCTTTAAATTTTTAAATCTTATTTTCTATTGATTCTCCATCTTTAAATACCTTTGAAGAAAGTTGAAAGAGAAGTTCTAGCCATTGAGGCCTCTGAGAAAGCCGTGGAGTGAAGAAATAGCCCATTGGAAGGAATTGTAAGAAAAATCCCATTGAAAGCTGTCGTGATTTGGAGAGGCTTCTCAATTTTGGAAATATCTGATATTTACAATAAATCTTGAAGAATTTCAAGATGTTCGGGATTCTCAGAATACAGAAATGAGATTTCTATTTTCTAAATGGAGAGGTTCTCGACTATTTTGGGACATCTAGACCTTTACAAATCAAAGTAATAGGCATGCCAAACAACTTGGAGAAGCTCAAATTTTTGAAGAAGTCTTCAAAAAATTTTAGCTTCATTTTTCTTCATTGGTTGACTCCAAACTTGAATTCTCTGCCCCAAATTCTTCTAAATATAATTACTTCCTTCAATTTTATTCCTTCTTCTAATCTTACTTCTTTTATTTACCAAAGCTATCAAATAAGTGTAAATTTTTATTTTATAAGTATATTTGGCATGGTATCTTGAGAGGATTTGTCCTTAAGATAAATTCTCATTTATGGTGATATTGAGAAAAAATCCTACACCCATTTGAGACATATGATTAGATATATAATATACTTAAAGTTTGTAATTATCAAAACTCAATCATAGGATCAAACAATCTTCTCTTTTTGATGCTGGCAAAACTTGAGTAATACCAAAAAAGCTAATATAATAAGATTAAGAATAAGAATTAAACTTTATGAAAATTCTTAAGGCCTTTATTTATTGACATCATTATAATCATACATATTTCACACTCAAAATACTTCTTTTCCTTGTTGAACACCATCAAAAAGCTTAGAAAGAAATAAGAAGTCATACAAAATCAACATCAAGCATTAAATTAAGAGTATATAAAATTTATAAAATCAATTTAATGATACATCCTCTCTTTGGAAATATTATTCTTTGACTCAAATAAGTTTAAATATTTATTTTAATTTTAGAAATTAGCTTGAATTTAAGATATCGTATGCTCTCCCCCTTTTGATATGAATTAGACTTTAAATCAAATAATTTTAAGATATGCACTTTTAAGCTTTAAAAAATAGAAGCTTTCCAAAAGATTTTGAATACAAAATAAGCATAAAATGACTTTAAATTCAATCTTTTTTTTGTTTAAAATTTTGAGTCAATTAAAGTTTGAGTAAGATATGATCAAGTATTAATAAGCAAAGTAAAAAAGATTACATATCAAATGAAATGATAGTATATTTTTCAAATTCATTGCTTTAAGTAAAAATTATTTAATAATAATATCATAAAAATATTGCATATGCACATCAAAAATTTATAATTTTTTTAATTTTAAAGACCTTTTAATTAAATAATTATTCTCTTTAATAATATTTTCTTCCTTAACTTTGCAAATAGCACATTTAAAAAATAAATAAAATCCAAAAGTATAAATTTTAAATGATATCAATTTTTGATAAAATCAAACCTAATTGTTGTTTTCTTTTGAAATTTTTTTTTAATACTAATTAAACTAAATTAGATCATATTATATTTCTTGATAATTTAATATACTTAAAGGTTTCATTTGTAAATTCAGTTGTTACCAATAATTTAGTTTTGAATTGATAAAGATGATTTAATTCAAATTAAATTAATATTTGAAAATTGAAATAATAAATAATTTGAAATGATTCAAAATTACAGTAAGATAATTATAAAAAAAAATTTAGTTTATCTTCATAAGAATTATCTCTTCCTTTTCTTAGGAAATATCAAGCAATTAGGTTTGAAAGGTATGTATTTTTTTGAGTTTTATTCAAATGAATCAAATCAAGAATACAGTTGTGCAAACTAGATTTGAAACAAAACATTCTCTTTTTTTGTTAAAAATAAATCAATCAAATTCATAGCAAATTAGTAAGTCGATTAGATAACAATTTACTTAAGATCTAAATGTTCTCTTTTAATGCTTTTTAGCATTTAATGATAAATGAGAACTTTCTGAAATATCTTGCTTATAATCACTTTCAAAAGATTCAAGATGACAATTTTTCAAATTAACAGATAAAGTAAAACTGTTTCATTAAATAAATTCTTTTTTAAAAGGAGACATTAAATTGAATATCAAGAAAGGTATTCATAGTAAATTAGAGAGTCAAAAATTAAAATCAATTAGCAGAGTTTCTAATAATCAAAATAGAAATAAGATTAATCAAGGGAAAAATCTAAGATGAAGATCTATGTATTTTTAGTTCAACTAAGAATTTCAAACATTTAGGATGTCAACCTATGATGCAATGCAAATTCACTTCAAGCACTTGAATTTATATTAATTAAAAATAGTCTTATTTCAAGTACTTATGGTTATACAATTTTTAAAAGTAATTTGATATGTTAATATACTGGAGGAATGTCAAATATTTTCTCTTGTAGTGTTAGCAATTAAAAACTTCATACCCATTAATAGCTTTTGTTGATTCAAGTTTTTTAAATATACTATTATTGAAAGAAGTTGAGATATGCATGCTAAATTATAAGATAAATTATATTTTTATATTGATTCAAATAATGATACTTGATGAAAGAGCATTGATTTCAAAATTAAAGTGATTCAAATTATTGCAAGTCATCAAATCAATCATACTTATCCAAAGCATGAAAGAAATTATCATATGCATACAGTATTAGTAAAATCTATAAAGTCCATACGATTGCATAAATAACATCTATTCATCGAAATATGATTATTTAGCAATGATAATATCATACAGAATCATCAACATGTTCAATAATAATGAGATGAATAATCTAAATATAATTAGCAAATAAAATGGCATCATGAAGAGAAAATTTAGAGTTATACTAACATCATCACCATCCAAGTCATTTCCAAGAATCCATCCAAAAGAATTTTCTCCTTTTTATTTCATTGGACCCTTGAAATACCTGCACAAATCATTTACATTTTTGGTGCCCAAAGCTTTTTGGGTCCATTGGAGTTAGTACTCCAAACATTCCCATTTAGAACCAAATTTGTTTGATTTAAAACATGACAAATCTTTTAGTGTTACACTAAAAATTTATGGCCAATTTATTATATTTAAAATAAGTAATAAAATAATTTTAAATGAAGTTTTGCAAACATGTTCTTCACAAATTTTTATTTTCTAAAGGATTATATCCAATTTCAGTTTTATTGAAAATAGGCCTTTGATGATTAAAAATGGATTGAAGCTTTTGAGAGCCAATCGTAAACTTGTTAAACTATACTCAAAATCTTTTCAACTCTTTTCTTAAATTGGTATTTTCTTTCAAAAGAGATTTCTTTCTTCAACAGTTTTCTTTTCTTCAATTAAAAATTTAAAATTTTTAAGTTCTATTTTAGCTTAATATTTATCTTCAATAAAGAATTTTTAGATTAACTATATTCTCCTTTTTCTTAGTTAGAGTTTCAATCTTTTTAAAGAAATTCTTCCTTTTTCTCTTTGGCCAATATCATTCTTCCAAAAGAGATCTTCTTTTTCCACTCAAGATTTTATTTCTCTAAGTCAAAGAAAGATTAAAGACTTTTTAATCTCTTTGTTTTCAGCCTTAACTTTTAAAATTCATGCAATAAATAATTGAAGGCTTCAAACAACTCATTAAAATAAAAGGGAAGAATTCCTCAAAGATAACCTCATTATCATTGGCCATGAGACAAGGATTGTAATACCTTCTTCCTCTTTCTCTTTTTTTCTAGTTGTAATATACTCCCCCCTTATAATGCCTCTTTCTTTGTTTCTTATTTTCTTTTTCATTCATCCTTATGAGCCATGAGTTAATTTCGGGTGACTTCCATACCTTCTTAGAGCTTGATAATTTCTTCTTGATTTGCTTCCTCGAAAAATAGTTTGCTAAATTTTTTCATAATCTATTGGTTGAAATACATGAGTTGGATCATTTCTTAATCATGCTTCTTTCATTGCTGCGGGTGTTGTGAACTATTGATTATAATTTCCATAAATTATATCATGTGCCTTGTTTTGAAATTTTATTCTAGCTCAATATATATAATTTGATCCATTAATAGTGAGGGTTCTATTTTAGAATATCCTTCAATTAAAAAAAAAAATATTTGGATTGCCAAGGATAAAAACATAAAATATATTTATAAAAGTATTATTTATGAACTAATATATCCTTAATTTCTTAAGAAATAAATATTTTTATTATCTTTGTAGAAAAGAAGAATATAGATAAACTTGATTAATGGATGCAATGAAAGAATTTTACTTAAAATCGAAGCTAAAATCGAAAAAGTATGAACCCAAAAGTTTTAAATAAAAAAAAAAAAGTCCACGCGTCGGATCGGATCCATGGTTCCTGTCATAGACTGAGTGCTCAGCCAGGCCATCGCGAACCCTAGCGCGCCAACATGGTAGACCAAAGACTTATCTTTGACCAGTCTTGGCGCCATCTAAGGATGATTCAGAGAAGCTCTCATCTGATTAGATCAGATGATGTCATCCCACCAATCAAATTTAGATTTGATTACACAAAAGATCATGATTGGTCGGGATGATGTGGCACTGCATGGCGCAATAGGGTCTATAAAAACCCAGTCTGCACCAAGATCAAAAAAAGCTTGACCCATTGCCCATGCCACAAGGCTGCCCCTCTCCCTCCTCCATGCCATCTTTAGGTGTTCTCTCTCCTACCCACACCCAAGAATTTTTGGACACAAGTTTGGTATGATCCAAGCAAGAGAAAGGCGGCAGGAAAAGGAAGAAGGCAGCACTGCTGCAAAAGACAACTCACATCTTCGAAAGGAGTTTTGAAGATCTTCAAAATTAGATCCAGATCTAATTTTTGGAGAAGTAATAAAGAAGGAGAAGATCTCTAGATCCTACCTGAGTGGATACTGGTAGAGGCCAGGCACTTGCATGGCTAGATCCAGAACCTCAGGCAAACATCAGAATCATCATAGGATAATCAGATTATCCATAATAAGATAAAATTAAATTAGATTTAATTTATTCTTTATTTTATTTTATTTTCTTTTATTATATCAATAATATTAGATCTTAAAAATCTTAGATCTGATCTAGATCTAAGAGAAAAATTTTTGAAATATCTCTCTTGATCCAATCAAATCTGAACAAATCTAATTCAAAAAATTGGGTTTCTTTCTTCAATTGAATCCTCATTGCTTAATTAAATTGAGCTAATAAATAATTAAATTACTAATTAATCCTCCAAAAATATAGAGTTTCAATCAGGTGGGTGTTTGGGCAATAGAGTTCCATCAACATGAAACTCTTGAAGAGTCCCAAAACTATGGGACTCTTGAACCGAGTATCCCAAACGAAAGAAACTCACGATCATAGTGTCCCAAACTAGTAGGACTCTTGATCAAAGAGTTTTAGACAAATAAGACTCTAAGTTCTAGTCCAATGGGACCCATAAAGATAGAGTTCCAGTCCAGTGGGACTCCTGATCATAGAGTTCTAGTCCAGTAGGACTCCTGACCATAAAGTTCCAGATCATTGAGACTCTTGATTAGCCATCAGATTAGGTAGAAACTCCTATTGCATATGACTCCATAGGTTTGAATCCTAAGCTAGTAGCATAGAAATTATTTTTTTATACCAATCGATGTGACCATCTAGCAATAGTACCCAACATCTGAATAGGTTGAAAAATCGTGCAATGCAACAATGATGAACCTGTGGCATATGGTTACCGTATAATTCATCCCCTTGACCTCGATGCTCAAAGGACAATCTAGGATTTATTGCCAATCCTAAAATTCATCCATAGTATATTTCAAAATTTAGTATCCATCACATGGACCATCCCAACTGAGGGTTTGCTAAATTGAAATACAGTGATGTACTTGCTCCAACACTTGGAGGGGTCAATCCCATCTTGACTCATGCACTGATTTTTTAAGTACTTAAGTGCACCCAATAGCCTTCCATCATTGAATTAAAATTTAGGTAGTCTAGTATCTAAGTATAGGGAGTTGCTTACAAGTCACCATGGTGATCTTAGGTCTAAGAGATACTTATACCCATATCCTTTGTGAGCAACTTTTGATAGTAGAGAGCTTCATAGTTTGATCATGTTCAGTAAAATATACCCCTACACTTCACCTGCATGCCATAACAGTATCTCGATACTTTTTTGTTAAGAGGATAATCAACACTTATGGCACACAACGACCTATACTAGATACATTATTGTCCTGGATAATAATGAATCATTTGATCACGAACTAGTTTAAGGACTAAACGATAAATCCTCCTTTGTCGAGTCTAAATAGTCCTTAGGACTTCATCATAAAAGAGTTCATTATACGAAGATGCACAAGAGTGATGAAATATTAAAATAATAATTTTATTTATTTAAAATTTAAGTATAATTATATTTAGCTCAACCATCTATAATCTAGATAATTGGCTTTATGATACATTTTTCAATAAGGAGCTTGCGACCAAGGGGTTATGATCGGAGGCTTGGGGAGGCAGGAGGTGGCCAGGGACTCAAGAAGGCTATCGAGGGCTTAAGGAAGTGAGATCTGATGGTTGGGGGCTCAAGAAGGTGGCCGTGGGCTCAGGAAAGCGAGATCTAATGGTGGGAGAAAGAGGGGGACCTAAGGTAGAGGAATGAGATGGGCAGCGGTGGGATGAGCAAAAATAAAATGTTGGAAATTGGTGGAGGGCTTTTAGGGATAGTGTTAGTGATGGCTATATTTTCTATCACTATAGCCATCACTAATAACTATAGGGACGACTTTACCATCGCTAGTACTGTTGGTAATACTTTTACCAATGGGGAGCAAAACCCATCATCAAAGCTTGTCAGTAAAAAATTGTTAGGTATAAAATAGCTCCCATTGAAGTTTAGTAGGATGTCTGATCTCTATATGACTTTGCCTAAAGTCAAGATGACTACGATCGAACTCCAACTAAGCTGTTCTTTTACTCCAACCTAATTTAAGGAGGCCGATCTTTAGCCCATGTGTGTCAGATGATCTTTTCAATTGCAACCATCAACTCTTGATAAGATCGTGATATTGTCGTTAGGACACCGTATTTATCAGTTTAATTTCGACTTCTTTCGAATGATTAAAAATATGTAGATAGTAGCTAGTCGAGTCGAATCCTCAGAGAAGGCAGTGTTTTAGTTTTAAAATCTTTAATTTTTATAAAAAAATTAAAAAAATAAAATTGAAGTTGAAAAATAGTATTTAAAATTATAATAAAAATAAATAGTAGAAATTAAAATAGCATGAAAATAAATTTTGGTACTAAGACCTACTACCTAGATCTAAGCATCTACTTGTAATAAAATTAAAGAGCAATAAAATAAACTTATAATAAAAATAAAAAGCTGAAATTTAAATAGTTGAAAAAATAAATTATGCATTAATTAAAAGTTCATAATTTAAATACATGAAATTTAAAAAAAATAAAAAAAATAAAAATTAAAAATAATTGATCTTGATCTTAGATCATCATTGATGTTGAGATGGTATAGAAGTCCAACTCTTCCTCTCGGCACCATCTGCCTCGAAGCAACCTTGAATCCCAAGCATGGCTCTATCCTATACCATCACCTTCCCATGATTGAAGACAGATTGATTTGACCGCCTGGGGTCCTATTTATAGAGTGTTGGAAGGCTAGAGTCTTTGTTTCTAGGCAATGTGGACTAAGGAGGAGTTTTGATTAGCAAATATGGAGAAATCTCAAGAAAAATTGGATTAAAATAGTCCTTGGATGAATTCTATTTTTCTGGCCGTCAAATCCTAATCAAACAATCCTAAAATTCTCAAAAACCATGTTTCAAAAGCCTAGATCCAATAAGAATAGGTGTGGACCATCCAATCGCATTTGATGATGAAGTTTCGACTATTGGATCGAATGCTGGTGCTTGAATCACTATCGGGAGCTTCGTCGATCGTTGGATCATTGCCTAGATCACTATCAACCGTTGGATCATGCATTGGAGCAATCTGGAAATCAAATCAAAATAGGAATTAACCACAACCATCCAATTTTGATTGGGAACGACCATAGCTATATGATCATGCATCAACTATTCCCGTAGATTGCATAGACCATCCGCACCATAGACTGTAACCAATCGATGCCTGCATTTTGCATGTGAAATTACCATTTTGCCCTATAAGCTGCGTGAGATTTTTACTGAACCTCTTAAGGATCTTGGTCCATCATGTGGCAGCTTGTGATTCACCATCTTTTGCTAAGCTGGCGGTCTGCACCTAATTTCTTTGATCGGCCGACTGGTTCATTGTACACCGACAGCCTAATGGGTTGCCGAGCTAGTGGGCTGGCACAATGCATGGGCTCGTGGGCTTGCGGGCCAGCTTCTCAGGCTGAGTCGGCTAACTGGAGCACCAGCTAGACTGGGATGCACCAACTGAGCTATTATTGATAGCTTGACTGGGCGAGCTGACTGAGCCATTTTTATTTTTTTATTTTTTTCTTTTTATTTCTTTAAAAATTCATATCGGATCCGTTTTAACTCTGATTTACTCCAAACTTATTTCATTGTAATAAAAAAAATGAGTTCATTCTATTGATGAATTATTTTCTAAAAATAATAAATAAAAATAATAATTTTAAAAATAAAATAAATTAATTAATAAATTAATATTTTTATTGGTGAATTTATAGTACTTATCACATCCTTTAACTTAAGCTTTGCTCATCCTTGAATAAAGAAAAAATTTAGTTTTAGATACCTTCTAACTTTAGAATTTCAAGTTTTATCAATCAATTTTTAAAATAGCCATTGATGTTCGGTAGAGTTTAAGTGAGATATGTCATTAAGGTTTTAATACTTACCAATATAAAAATTAAGTAAAGAACATTCAAATTTTTAAAACTTTTTCTAAATTATCCCTATTTTTATCTCTAAATCATCTAAACTTTCATATGGAAAAGTGTATTGTTACTTCCATCCTTCATTTATTAAATTTTTTATTCATATTGTCTATTTTTTTATGCGAATATCATTGCTTACTTAGGCAACGGAATTTGGTTACTTAGTAAAAAATTAATATATTTTTTTTTAATATTGTACCACTATTTAGTATCTTAATCTTTTAAGCTTTCTATTTGATCCGTGTAGCAAGTCATGGGCTAATGACTTTCAAATCAATTGGCTTTAGAGCACTAGGTATAAACTATCTCTCAAGCTTACTAACTCGAATCAAACAGACTATGAGTTAATATTAGCTTTACAATGTGCTTCTTTGCCCTTCCTACTTTTTGATATGAAACTCAAAGCTTGCTTAGACAAAGAGGCCCGATTACTTAATGAGAAGTACTTGAAAATTATTTTATTTTATTTTTTTAATAAAATATATATGGTTATCCTACACAAGTCCATAAAAAGTAGACTTCTCTTTGATACCCGTAGAAAAAATTAGAAGTACTCAAAGAAAAATTATTTATGTTTTAGACTTAACATTTTATTGAATTTTCTTAATACTTGATCCCTCAGTATGTCACAAATTCTTTGATTTATGCATCAATTTTCTTTTAAAAATGCTTAGTTCAACTCGATTCTTAAGCATAATCTGGTGTCTAAATACTAAATACTAACTTCTTCAAAATATTTTTAAAATTTTAAAAATTTTTATTATTCTCCCTCCCAACTTAGTCAACATTATCCTCAATGAAAAAAAAAAAATAAAGGATATAATAAAGAACAAGAAAAAATACACTTTAATGTGTTTTCATGGTCTAGCATAGGTCTTTAAAATTTGGCTCTCCCTTTAATTTATTCAAAATGTTCTAAAAAGAAAATAAACTAGAAAGATAAATTGAACACAAGAAAATTAAATACTGGGTTATCTCCCAATAAGCATTAAGTTTACCGTCTTTAGTTAGACACAAGGCAACTTACCTATCCCATATCAAATATTAGATTGACGAATTCCAATGATTTTGGATTGCCAATCTCAAGAAGATAATTTATGATCCCTTAATTAATATATTCATTATTAATTTTGGTAAGATAATTCATGACCCTATTCTTAGACCCTTATTTGTCAAGAATTTTACTGTCCAGAGGTAGCAACCCAAAGAGGAGGGGATGAATTGGGTTCTTATAAAAATTTTAACCAAATTTATTTTTTAAATAAATTTATGCCTTAATTTAAGCAAAATAGAAAGTTTGTGAGGTGAAGGCTTTGAGCTACAGCAGAAGAAAGATAATGTATGCGAACCAAGAATATAAATAATATAAATTAGAAATAATAGTAAAGTAAAGAAAGCAAAGAAAGCAAGAAGTAAAGCCACAAGACAAACATACAAAGTTTATAGTGGTTTGGTGCAACCGGCACCTACATCCACTCCTCAAGCTTTCCTTAGAATTTCCACTATAACCATCCTTGATTATAGTGTGTTTGTTTTTCCAGGCTCACAAACAAATCTAGTTGAATTTTATAGGAGCACCAACTAAAATCTTACATCGTTAGTTTTCCAAATTTACTAACAACTCAGTTGATTTTTTAGGCCAACCAACCAAAATCTAACAAGTCCATCAAGCTTGGGCGAGCCTAATTCTCAAGTTTCTTTCTTCTAAAGAAACTTGTAAATAATCAAAATACAAGTACATAATTTCAGCATAAAAGAAAAAATAGAATTGAAACTCTTTAAATCCCAAATAAGAAGCAGAAGATATGCTTGATTGAGGCTTGGCTTTTCTTCAATTTGTACTTAAGAGGATGTAGAAGATATTAGAGAAGATTGCTTTGAAGGCTCATTGAAATCTATGCATAACTTTTTCCATTTTTTTCTTTTCTTTAGATTTTTAATGTTCCTCACCAAAACTAAAAGATTCTCTCTTTAAATTTTTTAATCTTATTTTCTAATTGATTCTCCATCTTTAAATACCTTTGAAGATAGTTGAAAAGAGAGTTCTAGCCATTAGAGGCTCTGAAATAGCCGTTGGAGTGAAGAAATAGCCATTGGAAGGATTGTAGAAAAATCCCATTGAAAGCTGTCGTGTATTTGGAGAGGTCTCAATTTTTCTAGGAAATATCTTGATTTTACAATGAGAATTCTTGAGAATTTTCAAGATGTCTCGATCTCAGAATACAGAAATGAGATTTCTATTTTCTAAAATGGAGAGGTCTCGACCTATTTTTGGGACATCTAGAGCCTGTACCAAGATAAAGTATAGGCATGCCAAACAACTTGGAGAAGTCTCCAAATTTTTTGAAGAAGTCTCCAAAAATTTTAGCTTCATTTTTCTTCATTGTTTGACCTTCCAAACTTGAATTTCTTGCCCCCAAATTCTTCTAAATATAATTACTTCCTTCAATTTTATTCTCTTCTTCTAATCTTACTTTCTTTATACCAAGCTATCCAAATAAGTGTAAATTTATTTTTTTAAGTATTTTGGCATGGTATCTTGAGAGGATTTGTCCTTAAGATAAATTCTTCATTTTGGATATTAGAAAAATCCTACACCCATTCTTGAGACATATGATTAGATATATAATATACTTAAAGTTTGGTAATTATCAAAATCAATCATAGGATCAACAATCTTCTCTTTTTTGATGCTGGCAAAACTTTGAGTATATACCAAAAAAGCTAATATAAATTAAGATAAGAATAATGAATTAAACTTCATGAAAAAATTCTTAATGAGCCTTTAATTTATTGCACATCATTATAACATACATATTTCACATACTCAACATACTTCTTTTCCTTTTTGACACCATCAAAAAGCTTATGAGAAGAAATAAGAAGTCATCAAAATCAACATCAAAGCATTAAATTAAGAGATATATTAAATTTATAAAATCAATTTAAATGAATCATCTCTCTTTTGAAAATTTATTCTTTGACTCAAAATAAGTTTTAAATATTTATTTTAATTTTAGAAATTAGCTTGAATTTAGATATCGTATGCTCTCCCCCTTTTTGAATGAATATGATCTTTAATCAAATTTTTAGATATGCACTTTTAAGCTTTAAAAGAAATAGAGCTTTCCAAAAGATTTGAATACAAAATTAAGCATAATATGTACTTTAATATTCAATCTTTTTTTTTGTTAAAAAATTTTGGTCAATTAAGTTTGAGTAAGATATGTATCAAGTATGTATCAAGCAAAGTAAAAAGATAATATCAAAATAAATGATAGTTATATTTTCAAATTCATTGCTTTAAGTAAAAATTATTTTAATATAAATAATTCATAAAAATATTGCAATGCACATCAAAAATTTATAATTTTTTAATTTTAAAGACCTTTTTAATTAAATAATTATTTCTTCTTTAATATTTTTCTTCCTTACTTTTGCAAATAAAGCCATGTTAAAAATTAAATAAAATTCAAAAGTATAAATTTTAATGATATCAATTTTTGAAAATCAAACTAGATTGTTGTTTCTTTGAAATTTTTTTTTAATACTAATTAAACTAAAATTTAGATCAAATTATGATTTTCTTGATAATTTAATATCACTTAAAGGTCAATTTGTAAATTCAGCTTGATACCAATAATTTTAGTTTTGAATTGATAAAGATGAATTAATTCAAATTAAATAATATTGAAAATTGAAATAATAAATTAATTTGAATTGATATCAGTAAATTAGTTAAGATAAATTATAAAAAAAATTTTAGTTATTCTTCAAAAAGATTATCTCTTCCTTTTCTTAGGAAATATCAAGCAATTAGGTTTGGAAAAGGTATGTATTTTTTGAGTTTTTCTTAAATGATATCAAATCAAGAATACAGTTGTGCAAAACTAGATTTGAAACAAAAACATTCTTCTTTTTTTGTTAAAAAATAAATCAATCAAATTCATAGCAAATAGTAAGTCGATTGATACCATTTACTTAGATCTAAAGTTCTCTTTTAATGTTTAGCTTTAATGATAAATGACAACTTTCTTGAAATATCTTGCTTAATATCAACTTCAAAAGATTCAAGATGACCATTTTTCAATTAATCAGAATAAAGTATAAATGTTCATTAATAAATTCTTTTTTAAAAGGAGACAATTAAATTGATGATCAAGAAAGGTATTCAAGTAAATTTAGGAGATCAAAAAATTAATCAATTAGCAGGTTCTAATAATCAAATAAAATAAGATTAAATCAAGGGAAAAACTAGATGAAGATTCTATGATTTTAGTTCAACTAAGAAGTTTCAAACATTTAGGGATTCAACCTATGATGCAATGCAAATTTTCACTTCAAGCACTTGATTTTATATTAATTAAATATCTTATTTTCAAGTACTTAGGTTATACAATTTTTAAAAGAATTTTGATAGTTAAGTATCCTATGGAGGAATGTCAAAATTTATTTCTCTTGTAGGTTTAGCAATTAAAACATTCATACCCAATTTAGCTTTTGTTGATTCAAGTTTTTTAAATATATTATTGATAAAGAAAAGTTGAGATATCATGCTAAATTTTAAGATAAATTAATTTTATATTGATTCAAAATATGATACTTATAGAAGAGCATATTGATTTAAAAATTAAAGTATTCAAATTATTGCAAGCATCAAAATCAATCATACTTATCAAAGCATGAAAGAAATTATCATATGCATACATATTAGTAAATCATTAAAGTCCATACATTCAATAAATCAAACATTCTATTCATGAAATATGATTATTTTAAGCAATGATAAAATCATCAGAATCAATCAAACATGTTCAATAATTATGATGATTAATAATCTAAATATATTTAGCAAATAATAATGGCATCATGAGAGAAAAATTTAGAGTTTACTAAACATCATCACCCATCCAAGTTCATTTCCAAGACATCCATCCAAAGAATTTTCCTCCTTTTATTTCATTGGACCCTTGATATACCTGCAAAATCAATTTACATTTTTTGGTGCCCAAGCTTTTTTGGGTCCATTGGAGTTAGTACTCAACATTCCATTTAGAATCCAAATTTGTTTGATTAAAACATGACCAATTCTTTTAGTGTTACACTCTAAAATTTTATGGCCAATTTTATTATATTTAAAATAAGTAATAAAATAATTTTTAAATGAAGTTTTGCTAAACATGTTCTTCACAAATTTTTATTTTCTTAAAGGATTATATCCAATTTCAGTTTTATTGAAAATAGCCTTTTGATTGATTAAAATGGATTGAAGCTTTTGAGAGCCAATCGTAAACTTGTTAAACGTATACTCCAATCTTTCAATCTCTTTTCTTAAATTGGTATTTTCTTTCAAAAGAGATTTCTTTTCTTTCAACAAGTTTTCTTTTTCTTCAATGTAAAATTTTAATTTTTTAAGTTCTATTTTTAGCTTAATATTTTCTTCAACTAAAGAATTTTTAGATTTAACTATATTCTCCTTTTTCTTAGTTAGAGTTTCAATCTTTTTTAAGAAATCTTTCTTTTCTTTGGCCAAATATTTCATATCTTCCAAAAGATCTTCTTTTTCACTCAAGATTTTATTTTTCTCTAGAGTCAAAGAAAGATTAGACTTTTTAATCTCTTTGTTTTTCAGCCTTAACTTTTTAAATTCATGCAATAAATCATTGAAGGCTTCAAACAACTCATTAAAAATAAAGTTGGAAGAATTCTCAAGATTTACCTCATTATCATTGGCCATGAGACAAGGATTTGTAATACCTTCTTCCTCTTTCTCTTTTTTTTTCTTTGTTATACTCCCCCCTTATCAATGCCTTCTTTTTCTTTTGTTTCTTATTTTTCTTTTTCATTTCATCCTTATGAGCCATGAGGTATAAGTTCGGGTGAGCTTCCATATCTTCTTAGGAGCTTGATATTTCTTCTTGATTTGCTTCCTCAAAAATAGTTTCTAATTTTTTTCATATCTATTTTGCTGAAATACATGAGTTGGATCATTTTCTTATCATGCTCTTTCATTGCTTGGCGGGTGTGTGAACTATTGATTATAATCTTCCATAAATTATAATCATGTGCTTGTTTGAAAATTTTTATTCTAGCTTTTCAATATATATAATTTGATCCATTTAATAGTGAGGGTCTATTTTTAGAATATCCTTCATTAAAAAAAAAAATTATTTTGGATTGCCAAGTGATAAAAACATAAAATATATTTATAAAAGTATTAATTTATTAACTAATATATCCTTATTTAAATAATATTTTATTTTTCTTTTGTAACGAGTATATACTTTTATGGTGCAATGAAGAAAGACTTAATCAACAAATGAAAAGTATACCAAGTTTAAAAAAATCACCGTCCTCGTGATGATCCTATGGTTGATGGTAATGTTAGATATATGTGCCCTAGAAGCCAGAATTGGCTGACACTTGTAATACACTTCTAGGGGCAAAATTATAATTTTGACTATAATTAATGAAATGGGTTATTTTCTATCACACATGTGTATTTAGTGTCTGTGATACATCCTTTGAGTTAATGGTAATGATAATTCATATTTTCAAGAGTTGAAAATTTAAGACATGAATAATCATTATTAACTCATAAACAGCTCCCGACCATAGGATCATCACGAGGATGGTGATTGATCCGGAAGGTTGGTGTACGATCGCTTCTCTTTAGTAGATGAGTCTTGAGTCTACGGTGTGGAGACACCGGAGCGAGAGTACAGGTACTCGTTAGAGAACGAGGGCACTGAGCGTGACCACCTCGAGTAGTCATTAGGGAAGTCTACCTTCTCGTCAATGACTGACTCGATGCTGCAGTAGTGTGTCTGGTTCTTTGACCTGAGATGCATCGGCAGTTCACCTTGAGGGTGTTATAGTTTGACTACACCATTACTCGGTCTCCTAGCCATATGGAACCCTGAGGTGTATGTTGGCTATAGCATGTTCATTGTAGGAACTGGATTGCATCAAGATGGGAATCTATCTACCTCGGTGGTAGAGGAGCAGCCCTATGATGATCATGAGAATCAAGTCCAGAAGCCCATGGCCATGGTAGAGTGAAATAATAGAAAGAGTTTCTATTTAGATTTTCACATTGGACTCGAATCGAATGATTACATCATATGACAGAGACTAGGGTTTGACGAGTTCACCTTAACCCTAATCTGATCGGGGCTCAAGATAGAAGAACTTAATCACACAGGTAGCTGCACCAAGAGGTTCGCATTCAGCTCTGATGGGTTGCCACCATATACTGCTAGGTGTCACTGGTGGATTTTGGGAGCAATTAGAATGATTTAGATGATCGATCATTCTAGCTGTTCGAATCAGAAGAGTTCTGATCCATCGAAAGGAGTTTCGATGATGTCTATGATAGAGATCATGACATATCCCATTACCATACAGAACTGAACCTAACTGGGTCACACAAACAAGGGTTTGAATCTGGTGATCATCAATTGAACTGATCTAGTTCAATTGATCTGAATGAGATTCAATTAGGTTCAAGGAAATCGTGCTAGCACTCGATTGAACCTAACGTTCTTCTTTTACTATCATAAATAAGTTGTCCTGACTGAGCCAAAGGAGTTTGTGCTCAATCAGAGGCCTTCATATGGTCTGACTGGAGGTTGTCCAAGTCAGAATAGGTTGTCTTATTTGTAAGACATTACCTGCCATTTTTGGTCACCTGCCATTTCTTGTTCTTTGACTTTGGTCAAAAGTCTACCTTTGACTGGTCAAACGTTGACCATTGACCCTTTGACTTTTGACCACATGTCATGCACCTATTGGAGAGCTGGTGGGGGCCTTGTCCCCCTGCCAGAACCTGGCAAGGAGAAGGGCGCACGCCAAGGGTGGCGTGAGCCCAAGTAGGAGGCGCCTAGGAGTCCTTGTTGGACAAGGACTCCACCTCCCTTTTGGATTCCAATTAGAGTTCTACTAAGAATCCAGTTTGACTGGTCTTAGGCGCCCTCTAAGGAGGAATCCAGGGGTCTCTATTCCAACCAATCAGATTTAGATCTGATTTCACAAAGGGTTGTGATTGGTTGAGAGGAAGAGGAGTTGGATCACAAGCTTAGGTCTATAAATAAGACCCTGCGCCCAACCCTAATTCCAAGTAAAGTCTTATTGAAAGAGATTTCCCACGTCCCAAGGCTGCCTCTCCCCTCCTTCTCCATGCCATAGTCTCTTCTCCCCTTGCTCTCCACGTCCAAAAGTGTTTTGGACTTAGTTTGGTGCGATTCAGATCAAGGAAAGGCGATCAAAAGCAAGAAGGCTGCGCTGCTGCAAAAGGACGACTGCAGATCTTCAAAAGAGTTTTGAAGATCCTCCAGATCAGATCCAGATCTGATTTTTGGAGGTGTGATAGAGAAGAAGAGGATCTCCAGATCCAACCCGAGTGGATACCGGTAGAGGCCAGGCGCTTGCGTGGCTAAGATCCAGAACCTTCCGCTGCAATCAGGATCATCTACAGGGTAATAGGATTACCCAAATCAGGTAAATTAAATTTGATTTAATTTATCTTATTTTATTTTATTTATTAAAATAATAAGAATCAGATCTGAAACATATCAAGATCTGATTAAGATCAAGAGAAAATTTTTGAAATATATCTCTTGATCTAATCAGATCTGGACGAACCTGGACCGGGAAATCAGGATTTCCCTTCAACTGGTATCAGAGCCATGGTTCTAAAATTGTTTAGATCTGATTTTAATTTTATTTTAATTAAAAATAAAGTGATTTCAGATGTCACATGAGATGTGATCAGATCTGAAATCAGAAAAATTAAAATTAAATGATTTGGATCTAAGAACATGAAGATATGCATGACTAGTTCTAGAATAGAATAGTTCTATAGAATAGTTTTGCATGTCTTTGATTTAATCTGATTAAATCATATTTTAGATCTTCTTATTTACTATTTTCTTGATATTATAAGTGTTATAATAACATCTGATAAACAGCAAATAAAAATTATTTAATTTTAAATATCATATGAGATATGATAGATGCATGTCTAGACTAGTTGTAGAATAGTTCTACATAATTGTCTAGATTAGAATTTATTTTGATTAGATCAATTTAAATCTAATTTTTTAGATTATTATGAGATAATTTAGATCTGAAAACATGCATGATTTGATACATGAGATGTATGCAAAATATGCCATGATTAGATCTAAATTTGTATATGAGATATATGATATAGATCTATAACTGTTTTGTAGTATTGACATGTTCCTGATTAAGGCGTTCCTCTTGGCCGTCCGGTCATAAGAACGAAGAAGGGTTTAAAGGCCCTCTCTTCCCATTCGATGGGGTGTTCTTATGACGTGTAGGGGTGCTGCGTGTTCGTCCTTAATCAGAAACCCAAAACTTACTTTCTGCAAAACCCTAGATCCTGAAACCCTAGGATTTATTGTGCATATTTTGTTTATGAACCCAACTTAATTAAGAATTAAGTTTATGGAATATTAATTAGGTCTAAAATTGAGAATTTCAGATCTAAGACATATTCATAATACTGGGTTCGGGCTTGGGTAGCTCAATTAGGTCTAAGCGGTTGATCAAACCGAATCAAGAGTTGGTTAGATGGGATCAACAATGCTTAAATTGACCAGCCTAATAGGATTAAGTCTGGGTCAAGATCGAGTCACGATCAAGCAAGACCTAATTAGGCTCAGAGGTTAGAGTCTGGATTGTAGGCTAACCCAATTGGTTCTGACTCAACAATTTGGTGTCTAAGGTAAGTTTGGCACAGACGACCGACTGGTTTTTAATTGGAAGCTACTCGACCTGAATGCGTTCTTGTGCGAGTTAACGGCATATTCCTTCCACCGGTCTCACTTACCTGGCCATATCTGTTGACACAGTTCTGATCTGAGGTGGTCAATAATCCGAGCTGAACCCATGCCACTAGGTTAGTCATAATTGTTATGACTAAGCCAAGTCTAGTTTAATGAGACCTGAATCAATTCTCCCTAAGAAAAGATTAAGTCCGAGGTCTTCCACCATTGTAGACGTGCGGGCCCTTCCCGGGGTTGATTGTTCTCGGCTGGATACAGTGGCTCAGTTGCACCGGGAAGACGCAACCATGTCTATTAGGCATTGGATGCTATGGGCTGGAGGATGAGTTGGGCTCAATATTCCGGATACGGTGAGAGACCCAATTAGGAACCCAGTCTATGCAAATGGTGGGTCTGACTTAACTAAGGAGTGGATCAATATTCCGGATACGGTGAGATTCATGAATTAGAGACCAAGTTTGGGTGCACCATGATTAGAGAATCATTGAACAAGAGTTGTTCACTCATTGGCTAACCCATCACCAATAACTGTTAGGTGAGGTGATGAGTCAGTTGGTGAGACCGCACCACCCACTAGAAATCATCAATCGCGGAGATTTTCGCATCTCTACAGAGGGAGTGTAGGGATCCGAGAAAATAGTGGGAGCTAATTTGTTTAAAAATAAAATCCCTAAACAAATTGGTCAAGTCAAAATTACAGTATCTAACTAGAATCTTTGACTCTCTACAGGAAAATGTCTGCGTCCAACCCACTGGCACGTATCCTAGACACACATAGACTGACTGGACCCAATTATAAAGATTGGCTCAGGAACTACAAAATTGTTTTGGGTTCAGAGAAGTTAACACATGTTTTGGACCAGGACCCTCCCACCTTACCAGCTCGTCCATCCACTGAACAGAGAGCGTCTCTGGAAAAATGGATTGACGAAGACAATAAGGCCAGATACTACATGTTGGGCTCGATGTCTGATGAGCTCCAGCGCCAACATGAAGATATCGGGACTGCTCGCCAAATGTTGGCTCACCTGCAGGAGATGTTTGGTGAACAGAGTCGCGCAGCCAAATATCAAGTCACGAAAATGACTTTTTAAGGCTAAGATGCGTGATGGGCAGTCAGTCCAAGATCACTGTCTGACAATGATCAAGGACATGGAAGAGCTTGAGAAGCTCGGTGTGAAGTTGGACTTGGACTTGCAGAACGATATTATTCTGCAATCCTTGACTGATGCATATGGGCAATTCATCATGAATTACCACATGCATAAACTTCAAAATTCCTTGGCCGAGTTGATGAATATGCTGGTTACCGCTGAGCTTTCTATGAAAGGTTCTAAAGGCTCAGTTCTTGCTATGGAACGGACTTCTTCCAAAAGAAAGTCTTATGGAAAGAAAAAGAAGTCTGTGAAAAAGCAAAAGGTAGGAAGGATCAAAGAAGAAGAAGGCAGAACCGAAGAAGAAGGTCGATGGCAAAGGAAAGTGTTTCCATTGCAACAGCGACGGCCATTGGAAGCGGAACTGCCCTACTTACCTGGCCACCCTGAAAGAACAAGAAGGAAGGTCCTTCTGGAGGTATGCTCGTTATTGAGTCTAACCTTACGGTTTCTTCTGCATCCAGTTGGGTGCTTGACTCTGGTTCTAGTGCTCATCTGTGCACTTCTATGCAGGGTCTTGAGGATAGCAGGAGGCTGAGGGATGGAGACATGATCCTACGCGTCGGTAATGGAGCAAGAGTTGCTGCAGTAGCCGTGGGAACATACCCTCTTCGATTACCATCTGGTTTAGACTTAGTTTTAAAAGACTGTTATTATGTGCCTGCAGCTAGCAGGAATTTGATTTCTGTTTCATGCTTAGCACAAGAAGGTTATGTGATCACCTTCTTTAAGGACCATTGTAACATTCTTTATGAAAGAAATAAAATTGCAAATGGTTTCCTTATTAATGGTCTTTATCAGTTGCATATTGATGTACCTGTTTTAACTATCGAGCAAAACGTGAATGCCAAACGACCTAGGGATAGTCCAAACGACAGATATCTATGGCACCTGAGATTAGGTCATATAGCAGAAGATAGGATTAACAAATTGGAGAAAAATGGGCTATTGAGTCCATTGACTTTTGAGTCATATCCAACTTGTGAATCTTGTCTTCAAGGCAAAATGACTAAACTCCCTTTTGTTGGACATGGGGAGAGGGCCACAGATCTCCTTGCCCTAGTACATACTGATGTGTGCGGCCCATTTGATGTGCCGGCTAGAGGCAATTTTGTCTACTTCATTACCTTTACCGATGATCTGTCTAGGTATGGGTATGTGTATCTTATGAGACACAAGTCTGAAGCCTTTTGAAAAGTTCAAAGAATTCAGACATGAAGTAGAAAAACAAACTGGAAAACCCATTAAGGTTCTTCGATCAGATCGAGGAGGTGAATACCTTAGCCGGGAATTCCTAGACTATCTTAAGGAAAATGGCATAGTCTCTCAATGGACTCCACCAGGAACACCTCAACTCAACGGGGTTTCAGAACGGAGAAATCGGACTCTATTGGATATGGTTCGATCCATGATGAGCTTCACAGACCTCCCTGATTTTCTTTGGGGACATTCATTATTAACTTCAATCTATTTACTGAATAGGGTTCCCTCTAAAACCGTTCCTACCACACCGTATGAGATATGGCACGGTAAGAAACCAAGTCTGAGTCATCTCAGAATTTGGGGTTGTCCGGCTCATGTCAAAAGACAACAAGCGGACAAGTTAGAGTTTAGGTCCTTTAGAGCTCGATTCATAGGATATCCTAAAGAGTCATTAGGATACTATTTCTACATTCCAGAAGACCACAATGTGATTGTGAGTCGACATGCCATATTTCTTGAAAAATAGTTTATTCAAGATAGCGGCATTGGAAAGCAGATTAAGCTTGATGAGAAAGTCTCACAAGCAGAACGAGCTAAGGACCAAGTGGAACCAAATCAGGTTGAGCCAATAAGAACACTACCTCCTCCACCTCGTAGATCGGAAAGAGTTTCCCGTCCCCCTGAAAGATACTTAGGTATTATTTCAGAGGATGTAGAGGAAATGTTCCTCATAGGTAATGGTGCTCATGGTGATGATCCCAAAACCTACAACGAGGCGATATCAGATATCGACTCCGAGAAATGGCTTGAGGCAATGAAGTCAGAGAATTGACTCGATGCACTCAAACCAAGTCTGGACCTTGGTAGATCCACCAGAAGGTATAGTACCTATTGGGTGTAAATGGATCTTCAAGAGAAAGATTGGTGCAGATGGGAATGTGGAGACATTCAAGGCTAGACTGGTGGCAAAAGGTTATAGTCAACGTGAAGGCATTGACTATCAGGATACCTTTTCCCCAGTAGCTATGCTAAAATCCATCCGCACATTGCTTGCTGTTGCAGCCTATTTCGATTATGAAATATGGCAAATGGACGTGAAAACGGCATTCCTAAATGGATATCTTGAGGAAGATATCTATATGGAACAGCCGCTAGGTTTCACATCCAGTGATACTGATCACAAGGTTTGCAAGCTGCAAAGGTCCATATATGGACTTAAGCAAGCATCTCGGAGCTGGAACACTCGTTTCAATGATGTGATCAAAAAGTTTGGTTTCATCAAAAATGAAGAGGAACCATGTGTTTTCAAAAGGGTCAGTGGGAGCGCTGTTGTCTTCCTCGTATTGTACGTGGATGACATCCTCCTTATTGGGAATGATATTCCCATGTTGACATCAGTCAAGATGTGGTTGTCCAAGGAATTCTCCATGAAAGACCTAGGTGAAGCATCCTTTATTCTAGGAATTAAGGTCTATAGGGATAGACCGAATAGGATGCTAGGACTTTCACAGAAGATGTACATAGAGGAAGTACTAAAGAGGTTTAGTATGGAAAACTCTAAGAGGGGATTAATACCCTTCAGACATGGTATTCATCTTTCCAAGAAGATGTGCCCCAGCACACCTGAGGAAATAGAACGCATGAGCAAGATCCCTTATGCTTCTGCAATAGGGAGCCTCATGTATGCCATGCTATGTACACGACCTGATATAGCCCATGCTGTGAGTGTCACAAGCAGATATCAGTCAAATCCAGGTGAAGAACACTGGACTTCTGTGAAATGTATCCTTAAGTACTTGAGAAGAACTAAGGATATGATGTTGGTCTTTGGTAATGGAGAACTCCAAGTTCCAGGGATACACAGACTCGGACTTCATGTCCGATATAGATGATCGAAAGTCGACATCTGGCAGTCTGTTTGTGTGCAATGGTGGAAGCTGGAAGAGTTCCAAGCAAACTGGTGATACCATCTCATCCGCGATTACCTTGAGAAAGGTTACGTTGAGGTCAAGAGAGTCAACTCCACAGATAATGTGGCAGACCCACTTACAAAGCCGTTGGGCCAGCAGAAGATCGAAGCCCACCTTGAGAAGATGGGACTTAGACTTGTAGCCAATTGGCTTTAGGACAAGTGGGAGATTGTTAGATATATGTGCCCTAGAAGCCAGAATTGGCTGACACTTGTAATACACTTCTAGGGGCAAAATTATAATTTTGACTATAATTAATGAAATGGGTTATTTTCTATCACACATGTGTATTTAGTGTCTGTGATACATCCTTTGAGTTAATGGTAATGATAATTCATATTTTCAAGAGTTGAAAATTTAAGACATGAATAATCATTATTAACTCATAAACAGCTCCCGACCATAGGATCATCACGAGGATGGTGATTGATCCGGAAGGTTGGTGTACGATCGCTTCTCTTTAGTAGATGAGTCTTGAGTCTACGGTGTGGAGACACCGGAGCGAGAGTACAGGTACTCGTTAGAGAACGAGGGCACTGAGCGTGACCACCTCGAGTAGTCATTAGGGAAGTCTACCTTCTCGTCAATGACTGACTCGATGCTGCAGTAGTGTGTCTGGTTCTTTGACCTGAGATGCATCGGCAGTTCACCTTGAGGGTGTTATAGTTTGACTACACCATTACTCGGTCTCCTAGCCATATGGAACCCTGAGGTGTATGTTGGCTATAGCATGTTCATTGTAGGAACTGGATTGCATCAAGATGGGATCTATCTACCTCGGTGGTAGAGGAGCAGCCCTATGATGATCATGAGAATCAAGTCCAGAAATCCATGGCCATGGTAGAGTGAAATAATAGAAAGAGTTTCTATTTAGATTTTCACATTGGACTCGAATCGAATGATTACATCATATGACAGAGACTAGGGTTTGACGAGTTCACCTTAACCCTAATCTGATCGGGGCTCAAGATAGAAGAACTTAATCACACAGGTAGCTGCACCAAGAGGTTCGCATTCAGCTCTGATGGGTTGCCACCATATACTGCTAGGTGTCACTGGTGGATTTTGGGAGCAATTAGAATGATTTAGATGATCGATCATTCTAGCTTGTTCGAATCAGAAGAGTTCTGATCCATCGAAAGGAGTTTCGATGATGTCTATGATAGAGATCATGACATATCCCATTACCATACAGAACTGAACCTAACTGGGTCACACAAACAAGGGTTTGAATCTGGTGATCATCAATTGAACTGATCTAGTTCAATTGATCTGAATGAGATTCAATTAGGTTCAAGGAAATCGTGCTAGCACTCGATTGAACCTAACGTTCTTCTTTTACTATCATAAATAAGTTGTCCTGACTGAGCCAAAGGAGTTTGTGCTCAATCAGAGGCCTTCATATGGTCTGACTGGAGGTTGTCCAAGTCAGAATAGGTTGTCTTATTTGTAAGACATTACCTGCCATTTTTGGTCACCTGCCATTTCTTGTTCTTTGACTTTGGTCAAAAGTCTACCTTTGACTGGTCAAACGTTGACCATTGACCCTTTGACTTTTGACCACATGTCATGCACCTATTGGAGAGCTGGTGGGGGCTTGTCCCCCTGCCAGAACCTGGCAAGGAGAAGGGCGCACGCCAAGGGTGGCGTGAGCCCAAGTAGGAGGCGCCTAGGAGTCCTTGTTGGACAAGGACTCCACCTCCCTTTAGGATTCCAATTAGAGTTCTACTAAGAATCCAGTTTGACTGGTCTTAGGCGCCCTCTAAGGAGGAATCCAGGGGTCTCTTTTTCAACCAATCAGATTTAGATCTGATTTCACAAAGGGTTGTGATTGGTTGAGAGGAAGAGGAGTTGGATCACAAGCTTAGGTCTATAAATAAGACCCTGCGCCCAACCCTAATTCCAAGTAAAGTCTTATTGAAAGAGATTTCCCACGTCCAAGGCTGCCTCTCCCCTCCTTCTCCATGCCATACTCTCTTCTCCCCTTGCTCTCCACGTCCAAAAGTGTTTTGGACTTAGTTTGGTGCGATTCAGATCAAGGAAAGGCGATCAAAAGCAAGAAGGCTGCGCTGCTGCAAAAGGACGACTGCAGATCTTCAAAAGAGTTTTGAAGATCCTCCAGATCAGATCCAGATCTGATTTTTGGAGGTGTGATAGAGAAGAAGAGGTTCTCCAGATCCAACCCGAGTGGATACCGGTAGAGGCCAGGCGCTTGCGTGGCTAAGATCCAGAACCTTCCGCTGCAATCAGGATCATCTACAGGGTAATAGGATTACCCAAATCAGGTAAATTGAATTTGATTTAATTTATCTTATTTTATTTTATTTATTAAAATAATAAGAATCAGATCTGAAACATATCAAGATCTGATTAAGGTCAAGAGAAAATTTTTGAAATATATCTCTTGATCTAATCAGATCTGGACGAACCTGGACCGGGAAATCAGGATTTCCCTTCAAGACCTAGATCCTTAAGGGGTTCACAAAAAATCCATCGCGGCTCATAGGGGTAGAATAGTAATTTTCTCGAGTAGAGCGTAGTGTGATTGGTTGCGGCATTTGGTGTAGTTGGTCTATGCAATCTACAGGAGCAGTAATTACATGATCTGATGGTAGGCATTCATTTCGATGGAGATCCAACAGCCAGCATCAATTCTTGCTTTGATTCGAACAGTACCTAGCTGATATTGCACGATCAGACGGCTAGGAAGCGAGCCGGTCAAGATCCACCGGCCAGAATTCATCTCCAACTTAAGTAAAAAAGATCCAGCACCATCCAATAGTCCAAATTCAATCTTAAGCTCGATCAAATGGCTGAAAATTAACCTGACCCTATTTAAGCTACAAAAGTCTGATTTTGGTCAAATCTGGACCATTGAGATCCGATCTGATAGCAGAAAATTATTCCAATGAGCAGAATCTGATCCAAACTCGATTTCTTTATTTTTTCTTTGATTTCAACTTAATTTCTTATTATTTCTTCTCTAAAAAGATCCCTAAGCTAAAGTAATGAGCATCAGCCTCCATAAGCCCTTTAAACCTCTCCACAGCTTCTCTAAGGCCTTAAAAACCTCTCTCTCCTCTCCAAAAACCACCAGCAAGCTATTTCTCTTCCTAATTCTCTCTCTCAAATCCTTCTTTCTTCAACCTTTTCTCTTTGTTTCTCCTACAAATCTTCACCAAAGTTTCTCTTCTACTCTAAATTCCTGCAACCAGCTACTGCCCGGGTTCTTCATTGGGGTTCAAGGATAAAGATATCGGCGAGAAGCTTTTCGATGTTCGGCTAATCACCTAATTCTCAGGAGATCATTATGATCTTATTTCGATGGTGTTTTCTATTTTCTATCCTTTGTATTTCTTTTTAATTTGCAATAAAGACTATTTTTAGTTATAATATCTTTATATCTTTATTTTTTTATAATTAATCTAGAATAATTTATTACTTTTAAGATGAGCCGTGATCTACGAGTATGGTTCGTGCTCTTGGGATAGATTACATTTAGATTAATTCTTGGTATTATATCTAAATTAATTTAGACTAGCCTATAACTTTAAGAGATGGACTATGATCTAAGAGTACAGACCATGCTCTCTAAGATAGATTATATTTTTATTGATTAAATATTAATTACAGCATATTAAAAAAAGTACCAGCTGTCAGATAAGTAATCAATTAAAATCCTGAGAATCCATCTCTATACTTTCAACCTTTCTTTAAATTAATTTACTTATTTATTTATTTTTTTAATTAATTAAGTAGCTTTTTAATTAATTCTTAAATCCTGCTCTTAAGTTAAATTTATTATTTAAATATAATTAACACGATCCCTATGGATACGATCCCGACTCATCCTATCTATATAATAGTGAGTTAAGTTTTATTTTTGACCACCTATGACAGCGATCAAATTTTGGTGTCGTTGTTGGGGATCATGATTTAATTATTTTAAATAATTAAATAAAAATAATAAAAAAATTTTAAAAAAAATTAAAATAAAATAAAAATTAAAATTAAAATTAAAAAAAATAAAAATTCAAAAAAAATTTCATTGACATCGCATAAGCTATTTTGTGTTTCGAGACTTAATCACAAAACCTAATAAGTAAACCTAATTAATTTAAATTTGCATGTTTCACTTTACTTGGACATCTTGACCTTTTGCATCTCATCTTCATAAGACACTTTAAGGGTGCTAAACCAAATTAAATAAGATAAGATGAAAATTTGATCATCCTTCTTTAGTCCAAAAATCACAAACCTTCATATTGCATTGACCCAAATCTTAATTCTAAAATTAATTAGACGTTGCCCCTAAGGATACGCGAGCTCATTAGAACAAGGATCCCTAAGAGTTGGACCAGGTTAGGATTAGTTAATTCAATAGGTGTCTAAGGCAAGTGGTTTAGGGATGACTGGTCCTGAAGAAAGGTGATTACTTAATTGGTTCCATTAGATTACCTAACCAAGTATAATTGGTATCTAAGACAAGCAACAGGGGGACCCCCACCAACCTTACACTTACCTGGCAAGTTGATTGGTTGATTCTTTACTTGGAGGGTTTGAAGAAAATCTTGGTAGTTAGGAGCTATCTGGATCTAGGATAATCCTTAGTCAGGATTGATTGCATAACTTGATTTCTAAGCCACAAACATCAAACCTAATTAAACTTTTTGCATCTAATTCTTAGTCTTAGGACTCTCTAGGCTCTCATCTTTAGAATTTCTTTCATCTCTTTTTATTTTATTTTTTTTTTAAATTCTAAAAAAATAATTAATACTTTTTTGTGATTGCTTTAAGGTTTAATTGTAAGGTTTATGCTTGGATACCATTTATTGGAACCTAAAATTCAACCTTTAGATCCTGAAATCAAGAGAACCCTTAGAGCCAACAGACCCAGAAACATGGACCGAAATCAAGAGAACGATCCACTTAAATAATTGAAGGAGTACTATACTCCTTTCACATACACATACTCTCCCTGCATTTAGGCTCCTCCAGTAGAAGCTACATAGTATGAAATCAAGTCTAGTGTTATTCAGATGCTTCCATCTTTTTATGGACTTGCCAATGAGGACCCATACAAACACCTTGATAAATTTCTAGAAATATGCTCAACAGTTAAAATTCACAATTTCTCTGATGATGCCCTTAGGTTGAAACTATTCCCCTTCTCATTGAAGGACAAAGCCAAATATTGGCTAAACTTTTTAGATACTATAACTATTTCAACCTGGGATCAACTTCAAAAGAAATTCCTCAAAAAGTACTTTCCAATAGGAAAAACTAATCAAATAAGAAAGGCTATAACTAGTTTTTTTCAATTAGAAGGAGAAATATTTCATGAGACTTGGGAGAGGTTAAAAGAACTGATTAGAAAATGCCTGCACCATGTAGTACCCAAGTGGCAACTAGTTCAGTGCTTCTATGATGGCTTGATAGAGAAGCACCAGCAAATGGTTAATGCATCTTATGGTGGAACCTTCAAGCAAAAAAATGAACAAGAAGCCTGGAAATTGTTTGAAATTCTAAGCAAAAATTCATTACACCATATGTCTGCTGCCAGAAGAGACCTTCCCATGTCTGGACCAAAATGGGGTGGAATTTATGAAATTGATAGCTCGATAGATATCTACAGCCAAGTAAATGAATTATCCCAAAAGATGGACCGACTACTGCAAGCAATGCCCACTAGTATTCCACCCACACCCATCATAGATGTGTGTTCAACATGTTCAAATCCTACGCACTCTATTTATGATTGTCCTGCAAAATCCCAATTCCCTAAGTTTAATACAAACAAGTAAATCAAGCACAAACTCAGAACAACTTTAGGCCAGGATACAATCCTTACTCCAACACCTACAATCTCGGTTGGAGAAACCATCCAAACTTTTCTTGGGCCCAACAACCTACTGCTAGGCCACTAGTACCTAGACCTAATTACACTAAGGCAGCTTACAAACCAGCTTCATACCCATAAATTGCACAAAATTCACAACCTTCTGCCTTTGAGGAAAAAATCACCCAACTCCTTCACTCCCACGCTCAATCAATAGCCAAGCTTGAGACTCAAATAGGTCAATTAGCCACTGCTTTGAATAAAAGGGAAGAAGGAAAACTTTCAAGTCAACCCATTAATAATCCAAAAGGACAGTACATGGCTGAAAGCTCTACTGGCCCAAAAATTTTTTTAGAACATGCCAAGTCTGTTATGACCCTTAGAAGCGGAAAAATCATAAATAAGCCTGAAATAACTCAAGAACTTGAATCATCAAAACTAGCTGAATCAGAGAAAAATAAAACTGAAGAGAGAGAGAGAGAGAGAGAAATCTATTGATCCAGCACCGATACCCAAGGCTCCATACCCCAGTGCTTTAGAATCTCCTCTACCTTTAGACAAGAAGGACATTAAAATGAATGAAATGCTTGAATTATTTAAATAAGTGTAAATTAATTTACACCTTCTTGATGCTATTAAACAAGTTCCAACATATGCTAAATTTTTCAAAGTTTTGTGCACTCAGAAAAGAAGAACTAACGCACACACACCTAAGAAAGTCCACTTAACTGAACAAGCTAGCTCTATCTTTCAACAAATAACTCCACCCAAACTATAGGATCCTGATACCCCAATCATATGCTGTGTCATAGGAGATCTGACCATTAAGAAAGTATTGTTAGATTTGGGTACAAGTGTTAATTTTCTTCTAAGTTTTGTTTATGACCTTTTTTGATTCGAAGAATTGAAACCCATAATGGTAACCCTACAGTTAGCTGATAGATCAATTAAGGTACCTCATGGAATGTTGGAAGATGTGCTAGTCAAAGTAGATGAATTTTACTTTTCTATAGACTTTCTAGTGCTAGACATTGAATTTGATAGCAACCTCAGCCAAGTACCTATTATTAGCGTGAAATCTGGCCATCACTAGAGTCAAAGCTAGATTTGGAGAAGACGAGATCACCGTCGGAACCTACAAAACAAGTCTCATCCAGAGTCTGAGGTGGTGGCTCTGGCAAGACCCTCTGACGATCAGGTCAACTCTTTCGATCAATAGAAATGGAATATATAGAGTGATTCTAGCAGAATTTTGAGGAAGAGAAGGAGAGCTTTCGAAAGAAAGCATATCTGGAGGGTCTCTTATATGGATGGAGTCTATAATAAACTGATAGTGACAATCGTAACTATCCGATAGTGGGCTATTCAGGGCCACCTGGACTTTGTTATGGGGGATAGTGTTTGTTGTCGCGATGTGCGAGCCCGTCGGGGTCCAACGATTGAAGCTCGGATGGAAGAGATTGATGATTCTTTTGGCTACATCGAGGGTGAGAGTTGAGGTCCTCTGAGGTTGCTGGATAGAGTTTGGAGGGAGTTTAGCTATTTGGAGGAGTCCATTAGAAGAAAAAATCTAGGAGGAGTTCGATTGTTGAAGGAGTTCGGTTGAAGGGGGTCTAGTAGGAGTTCGACTGTTGGAGGAGTTCGACTGGGAGAGAAGTCTGACTGAAGGAGAAGTTCGAAAGAAGTTCAACTGCTAGAGGAGTCTGACTGAAGGAGAAGTCTGGAAGGAGTTCGACCATTGGAGGAGTCCGACTAAAGAAGAAGTTTGGGAGGAGTTCAACTACTAAAGGAGTCTGACTAAAGGAGTAGTCTGAAAGGAGTTTAGGAGGAGTTTGATTGTTGAAGGAGTCTGGCTAAAGGAGAAGTTCGGAAGGAGTTCAATTGTTGAAGGAGTTTGATTGGGGGAGGAGTCTGACTGAAGGAGAAGTTTGGAAGGAGTTCGACTGTTGGAGGAGTCTCAAGGTTTAACCATGGAGGCTGCTGCCGGATGGGATCCTTCCAAGATCAATCATCCAGCCAAACTTCGATAGGAGTAGGTTTATCTCCAATACTAGTCCTCCTACTCTCGAGTTTGAAGTTCAAGGGAAGGGAGTACCGAGCGTGACTGCCAAAATTCCTTTCCATTTCCTATGCTTGCTAGGGCGAGGTATTTCTTGGTGCTTCTACACCAACGTCAAAGCTTCAAAAATTTGAGGTGACCTAAAGAGACGCCTTTGGAGCTCCACACCAAAACCCTACCTAGGGTATGGTGTCATTATGGGCCTATCCACCGCCACTCTCTGCCATGATAGATTTGGTGCTAGAAGGAGGGCTATCGACAAGAAGGTCGGAAGGAGGGTCGGGAGCTTCGAAAGTGGGGATCCCAACCAAGAACAAGCTTCTCTGGATGATTGGGAGGTCGTCCAATCACTCATGAAGGAGAGTATTCTTTCCCACATTACGGTGAAGATGCTGTAGAGGGGCAACGTTGAGAGATTCGATGAGTCCTTCACCACCTAACTTGAGGTAGTCTTCTCTCTCATAATCTTGGTCTGGGGTCTTTTCCATTTTTGAAGTCAGGGCTCTCTATTTTTAACTTGATTTTCTATCGTAGATCAAACATTATCTCTTTGCCCACTCCAAGGCAGCCAGTCAGAGGTGGGCCGAAGCCTCAAAGGCCCTCGAGGAATCATGTGCGGAGGCTGAGAAGGCCCGGGCCGAAGTTAAAAGCATGAGGGTGGCTTCGAAAATCCAATCCACCAAGGTCGAGCACCTTCAAGAAGAGTTAAGTGTGGAGTGTGAGAAGACGATGAACTTGAGGACTGCAATGGCTCAAGAGGAGGAGAAAAAGAGGAAGGCGCAAGAAGGGGTCGGTGCGGCGGTGGAGCGAACGATCGAAAGCTTCAAGTCCTCTAGGGACATGGAGGACACTAAAATAGCTTTTACTCAGGAGGCTTTTATCGAGGGGTTCCAAATCTGCCTGGGGAGGGTCGTTGAGAATTTTTCTGAGGTAGATTTGGATTTCTTGATGGAAGAGCTTGACGATAGAGCTAATCCTTTATCCCTCAGGGTCAAAGTTGTTCCGACTGACGTTCCTTCTTCTTCAACTGTGGGAGCTGTCCTAGAAGCTCCGAACCCATTGCTACAGTATCGAAGCCTGCCCATAGACCGGACACGAATGAAGATGCTCCGACCTCTCCTGTGGTCAAGCTATCGGAGGTCTAGATTTTTGAAGACCATGTAGCTTTCTTTTTCTCCTTTTTTTTATGCTGATGTATTTAAAAACATCCAAGTAAATGAAAGATAAATCTTTTTCTAGCCTTACACTTTGTGTTGTCATTTGCATGGTTCAGAATGCTCTTGATGACCTAGGTCATGTCTCCCCTCTTCTAGTTGATGCTGATCCTTTACCCCATGGGATTTTGATTAAACCACTAATTCATCACTTGAAGAAGGAGATTCATCACTTGAAGAAGTTGAGAAAAATTGAGGATGATCTCCAAGAATCGAGGAAGAATGCTTCGGAGGTGACTATTGAAGTTACCTACCTTAGGAACATGCACAGGAAGGACTCTACCAGTTTTAGCATTCGGAAGGGCAGCTTCGAGAAAGAAATGGTCGAACTGAGAAGAAGTGCCAGCCACAAGTCTTGGGAGTTAATGGCAAAGATCAGCTCCCTTGAGATCGACTTTACGATGGTGAAGAAAAAAATTCAATTGCTAGAGGGAACTTCGTCATGGTCTACCGATAGGACTTGGTATGATTGGGACTAGTCCAAGAGATTCTCCGAACTTCAAAAGTAGCTCCACGACGTCAAAGCCTGGCATAATGAGTATAAGCTAACTTGGTCAAAGAAAGTGATCGGGCTTGAGCATGAGCTCCTGTCAGCTAATAGAGAGGTGAGTCATCTCCAGCAATAACTGGCTGATGGTTAGCGAGCTATCTCTAGTGAAGAGTCGGAGGAGATTGCCTCCTTAAAGAAGATCATTGGTGAGCTTTCAAAGGCTGTCGGGATGGAGAAAGTCGAAGTTTAGCAATTGAAGCTTCAACTGATCTATGAGCATCAAACCATTTAGGATGCGGAGGTTGAGTCCGAGGTCCTAAGGAGGCAGCGGCAGGAGCTTGATGGCCAGTTCAGGCAGATCAATAGAGTGTACATAGATAATTTATATAAAAAGAAAGAACTTGAGGAGGAAATTGTTAGGTTGAAGCAGGCCTTGGTGATGGCCGGTGTCGACAACCCAAAGTCTAAGGAGTCCGATCCATCTTAAGGCTTCGCCTCCTTTTATATTTTTTTTTTGTAATTAGTCTTGCCGATTCTTGCCGTGTTGGCTTCTTTGTAATATGTAGTCGGTTTGACTGACCTCCATCCTACTTGTAATAAATTTAAACTTATAATAAAATAATATCTTGTCTGTTGTTGCTCATGTGAATGCAATGCTCACCTTCGATCCTTCTCTTTCTTTTTTCTTTTATTTTTTTTACTCTTGTTAGGATGAGATTCTCCTTCTGTTCCTAACGAGACCATAGGGGCATATTAGGGTTGGTGTTAGGACCTCTCCCCTTATCCCATCTAAAGCAAATGAGGCCTTCGATTTGGTTCAAGTTAGGATGAGGTTCTCCTCCTGTTCCTAATGGGCTATAGGGGCATACTATGGTCGTTGTCAGGGCCTCTTCCCTCATCTCATCTAAAATGAATGAGGCCTTTGACATTGCTCATGTTAGGATGAGGTTCTCCACCTATTCCTAACGAGCTGTAGGGGCATATTAGGACCGTTGTTAGGGCCTCTTTCTTTATCTTATTTAAAATGAACGAGGCCTTCAACTTTGCTCACGTTAGGATGAGGTTCTCCTCCTATTCCTAATGGGCTATAGGAGCACATTAGGGTCATTGTCAGGACCTCTTTCCTCATCTCGTCTAAAATGAATGAGGTTTTTGACTTTGCTCATGTTAGGATGAGGTTCTCCTCCTGTTCCTAATGGATTGTAGGGGCACATTAGGGCCATTGTTAGGGCATCTCCACTCATCTCGTCTAAAATGAACGAGATCTTCGACTTTGCTCACGTTAGGATGAGGTTCTCTTCCTATTCCTAATGTGGCTGTATTTGTCATAAGATTAAGTTCGGAGGGTAGTTCTCCTTTATTACAGATATATAACAAAGATTAGGGTGTTGAAGTAGGAGGATTTCATTGCAATCAAATCATCGGTAATACATTCGTAGTTTTCCGAATTCCATGGTGTCTGCCCCTCCAAGTTTCTTCAAGTAGTATGTCTTAGGTCGGACGATTTTCATGTCCTCGTAGGGTCCTTCCCAACTTGGGGCAAGCTTTTCCTGATTCTGAGGCTAAGAGATGGTGGCTCGCTAAAGCACTAAGTCCCCCATTCTGAATATTTTATCTCTGACTCTAGAGTTATAGTATCGAACCACCTTTCACCTGTAAGCTACCATCCAAACTTGGGCTTCCTCTCTTTTTTTCTTTCAAAAGGTTGAGGTTGGATTTGAGGTCTTACAAGTTATGTTGCTCGTTGAAAGACACTATCCACGTCGATGGAAGCTTAAGTTCGATCGAGATGACTGCCTCTATTCCAAAAGCTAAGGCGAATGGTGTTTCTCTTATCGACAGCCTTTGGGTGGTACGGTATGCCCACAGAACATGATAAAGTTTGTCCGCCCAGGCCCCTCTTACTCTTTTATGTCTTGTCTTGATGCCTTGCAGTAGGGTTTGGTTGGTCACTTCAGCTTCTCCATTAGCCTGCGGATGAGCTACCGACGTAAAGTGATGGAAGATATTCAGACCTTCATAGAACTCGATGAACCTCACCCCGACGAATTATCAATCATTATCTATTATGATAGTTTGGGACAATCCAAATCTATAGACGATCGACTTTCAGATGAAGTCTTGTACCTTGGCTTCGGTAATCTTTGCCAGTGGTTCGGACCCATTTAGTGAAATAGTCGATGGTGACTAGGAGAAACTTTCATTGCACAGATGCCATTGGGAAGGATCCAAGAATATCCATTCTCCACTGTGCAATGGCCAAGGAGCACTCAACGGGGCAAGTTCGGTGGCTGGTTGCCTTTGGACATTCGCACTCCCTTGGCAGTGGTCACATCTTCTGACATAATCAATACAATCATCATGCAAAGTCAGCTAGTAATACCCTTATCGGAGCAGCTTATGAGATCGAGATCTAGCACCCAGATGGCTCCCGTAAATTCCCTCATGCACTTTCCATAGTGCAAAGTAAGCCTCAGAGGGTCGGAGGCACCTCAATAATGGTAGGAAATACGATCTTTTATATAGCTTATTCTCATAAAAACATACCGAAAGGCTTGGTTTCTCAACTTTTGAGCCTCTTTCGGATCACGAGGAAGAACCCCATCCTTAAGATAAGTGATCAGTGGATCAATCCAGTAGGGCTCCTGGCCAACCCGCATGACGGGCTGCAGTTCCTCTGTGCATGGGCATTTCAAAGTCTTATAATAAGCTTCTTTTGGAAGCTCATTAGGAGCTAGGGTGGCTAGCTTGGAAAGAACGTCATCCCTAGCATTTTTCACTCTCAGAATTTGTCGAATGCTGAAGCTGCCAAAGGCTGGGGTTAAGCTCTTTACCTTCTCAAGATATTTTACCATGCTCTCTTCTTGGGCTTCATAACTACCGCTGACTTGTCCCATGATTAGTTGGAAATCACTGCAAACCTGAAGCCGATCAGCTTTCGATTCTTTGGCTATCTTGAACCCGACTATTAGGGCCTCATTTTCTGCCCCATTATTTATCATCAAAAGTTCAAAATGCAATGCGTACTCTATGATGATTCCTTTCGAATTGATCAGGATCAGTCCAGCACCTGCTCCGAAAGCATTGGAGGAGCCATCGACATACAGGGCTAAAAAATCTTTAGGAAGATCCGTTCTTTCTTTAGAGGAGTTCGAGTGCAACCATGGAATGTTGGTTTCATTCTAAAGCTCGACATCCTCTGGGATGGTACATTCAACTATGAAGTCAGCCAGTGCTTGAGCCTTGATTGCTGGCAGAGGTCAATAGTTGATGTTGAACTCTGTTAATTCAATGGCCCATTTTATAATTCTTTTGGAAGCATCCATTTGATGAAGGATCACTCTGATCAGCTGGTCAGTGAGGAGCATTATAGCATGTCCCTAAAAGTAAGGCCAAAATCTCCTTACTATAATTAGAAGAGCATAAGTCAATTTTTTTAACTTTGTATATTTGGTCTCGGTATTCTTTAGGATCCGGCTTATGTAGTAGACTGATCGCTGCACTTTTGCCTCTTTTTTGACCAGAACTGCCACTAGCACCACAGGGAAGACCGCAAGGTAGAGAAACAGCTCCTCTTCAAATTCAGATTTGGCTAGTAGGGGAGGCAAGCTGAGGTAGTTCTTGAGCTCATCAAATGTCTTTTGGCATTTTTGAGTCTAGTGAAAATCTTTCAATTTTTTGAGGATTTGGAAGAAGGGCATGTAGCGTTCGACTGATCTTGAGATAAAATGATTCAAAGATGCCACCTTCCCAATCAGGCACTAAACTTCTTTGATGGACTTCAGAGCGGTCATCTCCTGGATAGCTCAAATGTTCTCCGAATTGGCCTCAATCCCTCATCTTGAGAAAATGAACCCTAAAAATTTTTTTGAGATTACCCTAAAGGTGCACTTAGTTGGGTTCGGCTTCATCTTGTATTTTCTGAGTGCATCAAAAGCTTCTTTAAGATCGGCAACATGATTGATAGACATTCGGCTTTTGACCAACATGTCATCGATGTAAACCTCCATATTATGGCCGATCTGCTCCTTGAAGATTTTATTTACCAAGCACTGATAAGTCACGCCTGCATTCTTAAGCCTGAAGGGCATAACCCTATAACAATAAAGACCAAGGTTAGTAATAAAAGCAGTCTTCTCCTCATCCTCTGGTGCCATCCGAATTTGGTTGTAGCCAGAGAAGGCATCCATGAAGGTGAGGAGCTCATAGCCTAAAGTCGCGTCCACCAGTTCGTTAATTTTGGACAAAGGGTAGCTATCTTTTGGGCAGGCCTTGTTTAGCTTCTTAAAGTCGATGCACATCCTCCACTTGCCGTTAGCCTTCTTCATCAGGACCATGTTAGAGACCTAGGTCGAATAGCTGACTTCTCGAATAAATTCGGCATTGAGAAGCTTATTGACCTTTTCTACTATTGCCTTCTGCCTTTCTGGTGCATGACCCCAAACTCTTTCTTTCACTGGTTGATACTTGGGATCAATGGCCAACCAATGTTCCATAACCTCGGCATCAATCCCAGGCATATCTATCGGAACCTAGGCAAAGACATCAACATTCCTCCGTAAAAAGGCAATGAGCTGCTCCCGAACTTCATCTTCCAGATTGGAGCCAATTTGCATCGTATGCTCCGCATTTTCATCATTCAGAAGGACGGTCATAAGATCTTCTATGGGCTTGCCTCGTTCTTCGGTATGGTCATCGTGGACATCAAACTCGTCAACTGGGCAGGGGTCAAGTCGAGTGCTATTTTGTAAGGCGATGGAGTAGCAGTGCCGAGCTAATGCTTGATCGCCTCTGATTTCACCTATTTCATTATTTGTCAGGAATTTTATCTTTAGGTAATAGGTCGACACCTGGCTCGTAGTGCATTCAGACCAGGTCGGTTGAGGATTGCATTTTAAGTGGAGGCTTTCACCATCAAAAAGTCGACCTACGTCTTGTCCTGCTTTAGATATTGCCCTATAGTCACGGCTAGAGTTGTCATTCCCTCCACTAGCACAGTGTCGCCAGTGAAGCCGACCAACGAGAAGCTCATGGGTCCCAGACGATTATCGGGTATGGACATTTTAAAGAAAGCATCATAACATAGAATGCCAGTGGAACTTTCATTATCTACCAAAATGTGGCATACATCATAATCAGCAATGTTAAAAGAGATTACAATCATATCATTGTGCGGGAACTGGACCCCTCGGGCATCCTCGTTGGTGAAAGTGATGGGCTCCTCAGTCCTCCGCCTCTTCTTAGGCTTTGTTGATCCGCTAGCTTCCCCACGCCAAAGTTTCCTAGAGATGGTGTTAATGATGCCAATCAAGGGGCGATCTTCTCACTGCTCCTCACCCCTCAATGGTTCTGGCGGCATGGGTGCTCTCGGTCGATCCACCCATCCTTCTGGCCAATGTCATAGGAACTGGCCAAGCCTACCATGCCTGATGAGCTCCTCGATCTCATCTTGGAGCTGGATGCACTCTTCTATATTATGACCGTGATCGCGATGGTAGAGACAGAACTTGGTAGGATTGCACTTGTCGAGGTGAGTGCGCATCCTTTCCAGTCTCGATAGTTGCTTCCTGATCTCCATCAATACTTGAGTTTTTAGAACATTGAGAGGGGCGTAGTTGTGGAATCTTCTGAAGGGAGAGCTCCGTCGCACCCTTCTATCCGGGCTTCTTTGCCTCTAGGCCCAGATAGGAGTTTGGGCCTAATTATGCTCCGGAGGAGTTTGAGAGCATGGCCGAGCTTTACTCTATTTCTCTTCATATGTGGGCACATTCGGTTCACCCACCCGCCGCTCCTGGGCGGCTTCATTATCCCTAGCCTTAAAGACCTCCTCAGCTTGGGCATAACCTTCAGCTTAAGCCGACATATCGAAAAAGTCCCTAGAGTACTTCTATCATCCACAACATCCCAGGCATCATCTAGCTCTGATACCAAATTGTAGACCCATGATATCACTCGAATGCCAATCATCCTTGACATCACAAGCATCAATATCATGTTGTAGAAGCTCCTAATCTTTAGTATGGATCTGAAGGAACCTATGACGTTCTCTATGGGCAGCAAACCATCGATCCTCTACCTGGATCTATGATGGGGTACCTCCCTCATTGGGCTTGAGGGAGACGTCCTCCTTCTCTAGGGCTTCTTCAAGAACCCTAAGATGGCAACTCTAGAGAGAAGAGAAGAAGAGAGTTGAGAGAGAAAAGGTCTGTATTGATTCCAACCCTTTAAAATCCTAATACAACATATGTATTTATACGTAGCCATTAGGCCTGACCAAAAACTTCCCTGGCTAACCCAATACATGAAAGCACACATCGAGCCCATGTACACCCATATCTCCCTTGCTCTCATCCTCTAGATCTAGACCCGACCCATACATGAATTAGCCTCCTTAAGAACTCTCAAACTAGGCCTTAAGATCCCTAGGATCATCCTAGACCCTAGCCCAAAATAGATCCTCGCATAACTCTGCCCGCGTACTGAGCCGGTTCAGTCTCAGCATTAAGCCGACTAAGTTCCACTGGGTCGGCTCAGTCTAAAACTGAGCCAGCCTAGTTCTATGCCATGCCAGCAATCCCGAACGCGTAGCTCTCTATTTTGCCTATGCACTGAGACTTAGCCGATCCAATTTTGGACTGAGCTGGCTAACCTACAGAAAATATTCTTTCTACAGTCTTGATCCCTGGCTTTGGTTCCTTGGTTCACCTTATGTCTCAGGTTTTCGTAGCACCAACCAATCCCCTAGAATCTTCGGAGCCAATCCCCTGACTCCTCCCGTGGCCTCGCAAGGCTTGGGAGCACCATAAATCCTCATAATCTTCACCTTGGCATCCCAAGCCTTGGCAAACCCCTTGGTAATGCCCTCCTGTATGATCCCACTGTCCCTGTGCACTCGACAGCATCTATGCAAACATCACCTCTATCAATCCTCTTTAGCTGTTGTGTACCTTTGAGAACTTTGGGATGACCGCCTCCACCACTAAAGATCTATGCTTGCTTCTTGGCACCACCCTAAAATTATAGGATCCCTTCTGCTTAGCAGCTGCATCACTTTTTCTAGACTTTTTTGAAGAACCTACGGCATTTCTGCACCAGCACATGCTGTACCACCTGACACGATCTCCTTAAAGCTATGTCTGTCCACCTACACGCACCGATCCACCTGAAACTGTGCATCACCGACACTCTGAACTCATGCCAAATTTTCTCTCCACTTGTGAAGCCACCACTATAGAGCTCCACCTATATTTGAAGTCCATCTGATGCCGCAGAAGTTGACTCTATCATCGAGTCCCTCGAGGCTAACCACTCAATGCTGCATTGCTGAGCCTATCGCTGCACCTCGAACACTATCACTGCCCCTTCAAACCCTCCACGCTCCATAGCCCTCTTTGAAGCAATCTCGGATACCTCTACAACCAGCGGACACCTCCGAAATCCAAGAGCTCATCTAACTCTTTTGAATCCAATGACTGAATCATAGAAAATTCTATCCTAGTCCTTCTCTCCTACCCCTATACTAGCCATCGCTTCAATTGCGCCCGGAGAACCATCCTCCAACTGAACCATGATTCTTTCTGATGCTTCTACAGAAGAAACCTGATCCATGATATTTTCAACTGTCTGAGACATCCTAGCGCTCTCTGAGACTCCCTGGCTCTCCTTGAGACCTGCATCCGATCTTCCTGAGATACCATTAACACTCTCTACTGAGATACATTCCTTGACTGCTACACCACCGAGCCTCTCTCAGCCCCGTGCCTTTAGAGTAGTGCTCCTGCAACACTCCAATGCTTCCTGACTCATCTCTGCACTGCTCTACTGCCACCTAGCCCTACCTTACTGGATCTCCATGGATTATCCATCTCCATCACTCCTAAGGCTCTACAAATTCAAGCTCTGGTCGAACCACTGAATACATCTCCAACTACTTTCCTACCTTCCTGACACCGAAGGACGTATAGTCGCTTCTTCAGCCTTCCTTCGATCATTATACCTTGGCAAACCTCTCTTCAACAACTCTACACTGCCCATCTTGCTAGAGAACCCTGATGCTCTCTATTGAGATACCTCTCCCAACTACTGCATCACCGAGCCTCTCTTAGCCCTACATCTCCAGAGAAGTGCTACTGCAACACTCCAGTGCTCCCTACCTATCACATAACTATCATACACCCTAGCCTTTCCACCAAGAATGATCAGCAAATCATGCACCAAATCCTTCCATCCTGAAAAAATCCTTTCTCGTTAATTCTCTCAACCTCCACCTTCAACTCGCTGCTCCCGATTGGCTAAACCATAGCAATAACAAAGATAGATTTGAGACATACCATGAAATCTTTGTGCAGATTTTTGATTTCACCTTGTACGACTTTTTCTTTTCTTCCATGCACCATCAGGCTCTAAAATTGGCTCTGATACCATATTATTGTCCACAATATTTCAGGCATCACCTAGCCCTGACACCAAATTATAGATCCATGATATCGCTCGAACGTCAATCATTCTTGACATCATAAGCATCGATATCATATTATGGAAGCTCCTAATCTTTAGCACAGATCTGAAGGAACCTATGACATTCTCTATGGGCAGCAAACCATCAATCCTCCACCTAGATCTATGATGGGGTGCCTCCCTACTTAGGCTTGAGGGAGACACCCCCCTTCTCTAGGGCTTCTTCAAGAACCCTAGGGCGGCACCTCTAGAGAGAAGAGAAGAAGAGAGTTGAGGGAGCAAAGGTCTGTATTGATTTCAATCCTTTAAAACCCTAATACAACCTATGTATTTATACATAGCCATTAGGCCCGACCAAAAACTCCCATGGCTAATCCAATACATGAAAGCACTCACTGAGCCCATGTACACCCATATCTTTCATGCTCTCATTCTCTAGATCTGGACCTGACCCATACATGAATTAGCCTCCTTAAGACCTCTCAAATCGGGCCTTAAGATTCCTAGGATCATCCCAGACCCTAGCCCAAAATAGACCCTCGCATAACTTTGTCCGCGCACTAAGCCAGCTCAGTCTCAGTAGTGAGCTGACTAAGTTTCACTGGGTCGGCTCAGTCTGAAATTGGGTCAGCCCAGTTCTATGCCATGCTAGCAGTTTCGAATGCATAGCTCTCTATTTTGCCTGTGCACTAAGACTTAGCCGATCCAATTTTGGACTGAGCTGGCTAACCTGTAGAAAATATCCTTTCTATATTCTTGATTCTTCGGCTTTGATTTCTTAGTTCACCTTATATCCCAGGTTTTCGTAGCACCAACCAAGCCCCTGGAATCTTTGGAGCCAACCCCCTGACTCCTCCAATGACCTTTCAAGGCTTGGGAGCACCATAAATTCTCACAACTTCTTCTCTAGGAAAATAGCAAATCATTCTTCTAGAGGCCTGGTTTGAGAGGTCTTAAGGAGGCCAATTCATGTATGGATTAAGATTAAATCCAAGGGATGAGAGCATGTGAGACTTAGGCTTGGTGAGTGCTTTCATGTATTGGGTTAGCCTAAGAAAGTTTTTAAGCTATGGTTTATTAGGATTCATGTGGGAACTCTAGGGTATATGAACTAGGATATTATAATTTTTACAATAGAAGGGAATACAATTGAACTTTTTGCCCTAACTCTCTTCTCTCTGGTTCTAACACCAAAACCCTAGCTTCTCTCATCTTTCTTAAAACTTCTTCAATTTACTAGATTAACACCCAGATTCAAGCAAGAGATCGAATCTATGGCTATGGCTCCAAGCAGCCATAGGAACAATAATTGGTATCAAAGCAAGGTTGAGTGTGAAGGAGAAAGAAGATCAGTTTTCAGCAGAGATCAGCAGTAAGATTCAGATCTAAACGCTTTCTCCAAGCTTCATGAGGAAGGAAGAGATCACAGGACTGTTGTCCACCATCCCTAGTCAAGGTATTTTTCAGATCTATCTATTTGCTGTTATTTGATTTGGATTGATTATGGAGAATAGTGGATTGAAGGTAGGATTAGAGAAGTTTAATGAAAAAGAAAGTTTCATGATGTGGATGGTAAGGATGGAGGATCTGTTGGTTCAGATGAGGTTGGATTCGATCTTGAAATATAGGTCAGAGGAGATCACAGACAAGGAGTGGGTGTCCTTGGAGAAAAGGGCATGTACCACGATTAGGGCTTATTTGGTGGATGAGATTTTGTATGGTGTGTTGGAGGAGGGAATACCCAAGAGATTATGGTCAAGGTTGCAGTAATTGTACATGGGAAAGAATATGTGCAACAAGTTGATGCTGAAGAAACAACTATATAGCCTTTGGATGCAGGAGGGCGAGGATGTTGTGGAGCATATTCAGTGGTTTGACCGAATGAGCATGGACTTGCTCAATATAGGGATGGATTTAGAAGAGGAGGATAAGAGTCTATTATTGCTGTGTTTGCTATCCGAAAGCTTCGATCTGTTGGTGACAACTTTACTGTATGGTAAGGAGACACCGATGTACGAGGAGATCATATCAGTGCTCAGGTCCAACGAGCAGCGGGAATAGATAACGAAGAGGAAGGTCTTCCAGGAGAGTCTTGTGATTTTAGAGAAGCACAAAAAAAGGAAGAAGGATGATTAGAGGGGCAGTAAGGGGTCTAAGAGATACTTCAAGTGCAGAGAAATAGGACACTTTAAGTGGGAGTGCCTGCTTTGGAAGAAGTACAAAGGAGGAGAAAGCTTGGATTCCATCAGTATAGTCACTAAAAGTGAAGATTCGGATAAAATCTTGGTGGTCTCAGAGGAGCCCGTAGGGTATAGTATATTTGAGATAGTTTTGGACAGATCTGCGGAGTGAAGAGGGTCCGAAGGAGTAGTGATGATGTTCAAGGTACAGTGGTAGGCCCAGTAGTGTAGCATTGGGTGGTTGGCCTCAAGGGACTTGGAGACAAAGTTGGCTTCTGTGGCATCAAGGGGACTTCAGCTCCAGGTGGAGCATCGGGCAGTGGTGGCTTCATAGGTGGAGGAAGCTATGACACGGATTTAGAGCAGAGGGGTACAGAGGGAGGACCTATATCCCAGCATCAATGTCGGGGCTGTACAGATTCAGATGGAGAGGATTGTGCAGGGAGATAAGCGTGGCTCTGAGGAGACAGTGTCAGGTGGAGCATCAGGATATGTGGCAAGTGCCGATAAAGCAACATTACATGATCTCCAAGAAAGTTCAGGATAAGTGATGCAGTTGTCAACCAGAAGGATACCTACAACTCGAAAGGTGGTGTAGAGAAACAAGCCAAGGACCTCAACAGTGGAGACGTTCATCACGAAGACCTCAAAGGGAGCTCAGTAATTGAAGAAAAATGGCAGTGGCAAGATGAGCACGAAGGGCTATCAGAACATGCAAGGATAGCAGGATCGTGCAGGAAGATGTTGCCAAGTGTGCCAAGGCTTGGGCGCACCAAGATGGAGATTGTAAGTGGTGTGGTGCTCCCAAGCCTTGGGAGGCCACGGGCGAAGTTAGGGTGAGGGCTTCAAGGAGGCTAGGATAGGTGTGGTCCTAGGGCTAGGATAGGAGTTGTCATAGGGTGGAGGCGGCATGTAGCTCTCTACAGGCTTGAGGTTCGTATATTGAGAGCCTCAAGGGGCTTGGTTGGTGCTTCGGAGATCTGAGATTCAAGGTAGAGCAAGAAACCAAAGTCGGAGAATCAAGACTATAGAAAGGATATTTTCTGCAAATTAACCAGCTCAATCCAAAACTGGGTCGGCTAAGTCTCAGAGCAAAGGCAAAACAGAAAGATCGAGTTTCGAAACTACAGGCATGACATAGAACTGGGTCGGCTCAATTTCAGACTGAGCCAACCCAATGGAAAGGCTCAGTGCTGAGACTAAGTTGGCTCAGTATGTGGGTAGAGTTATGTAAGGGTCTATTTTGGGCTAGGGTCTGGATTGATCCTAGGAGATTTAAGGCCTTGTTTAAGAGGTCTTAAGGGGGCTAATTCTTGTATGGGTTGGGATTAGATGCTGGAGATAAGAGCATGTGAGACTTGGGCTTGGTTAGCACTTTCATGTATTGGGTTAGCCTAAGGAAGTTTTTAAGCTATGGTTTATTAGGATTCATGTGGGAACTCTAGGGTACATAAACCAGGACATTGTAAATTTTACAATAGAAGAAAATACAATTGAGCTTTTCTTCCTAACTCTCTTCTCTCTGGTTCTAACACCAAAACCCTAGCTTTTCTCATCTTTCTTAGATCTTCTTCAGTTTGTTGGATTAACATCCAGGTTCACGCAAGAGATCGAATCTATAGTTGTGGCTTCGAGTAGTCATAGGAACAACATAATCTTATTGGTGTGAAATCTAGCCATCGTCAGAGTTGAAGTTGGATTTGGAGAGGATGAGGTTGCCGTCGGGACCTATAAAATAAGTCTCATCTGGAGTTTGGGGTGGTAGCTCCGACAAGACCCTCCGATGATCAAGTTAGCTCTTTCGACCAACAGAAATGGAATACGTAAAGAAATTCCAGCAGAGTTTTAAGAAAGAGAAGAAGAGCTTCCGAAAGAAAGTATATCTGGAGGATCTCTTATATGAATGGATCTTATAACAAACTGATAGTGACAACCATCATCATTCGATAGTGGGCCGTTCAGGGCCACATGGAGTTTGTTATGGGGGATAGTGTCTGTTGTCGTGATGTGCGAGCCTGTCGGAGTCCAACGATCAATGCTGGGATGGGAGAGATTGATGATTCTTTTGGCTTCATCGAAGGCGAGAGCCGAGATCCTCTAGGGCTACTGGATGGAGTTCAGAGAGAGTTTAGCTGTTTGGAAGAGTCTGTCTGAAGGAGAAATCTAAGAGAAATTCGACTGTTAAAGGAGTCCGATTGAAGGAGAGTCTGGTAGGAGTTTGACTATTGGAGGAGTCTAGCTGGGAGAGGAGTCTGGCTAAAAAAGAAGTTCGGAAGGAGTTCAACTACTGGAGGAGTGCGGCAGAAGGAGAAGTCTAGAAAGAGTTCGACCATTGGAGGAGTCCAACTGAAGGAGAAGTTTAGGAGGAGTTCTACTACTGGAGGAGTCCGACTGAAGGAGAAGTCTGAAAGGAGTTTGAGAGAAGTCCAACTATTGGAGGAGTCTGGCTGAAGAAAAAGTTTGGAAGGAGTTCGACTGTTGGAGGAGTCCGACTAGGGGAGGAGTCTAACTGAAGGAGAAGTTCAGAAGGAGTCTGACTATTGGAGGAGTCTCTAGGTTTAACCATGGAGGCTGCTGCCGAATGGGATCCTTCCAAGATCAATCATCTAGCCAAACTTCAGCAGGAGCAGGTTTATCCCCAACACCTATCATTCTAGGAAGACCCTTCCTCGCAACTGCCAATGCTTGCATAAACTATAGAACCGAGGTTATGGATGTACCTTTCGAGAACAAAAAGCTGAGGTTGAATATTTTTAATGCTGCACAAGGACCACCCACTTTCGACCATAGTGAAATCAATTTATTAGAGGAAGTTTTAGAAGATAAAACCCCTACTGTGCTCGACTCGGATTGTTTACAGGCATGCTTAGCACACTTTGGAGTGGATAATTTTGACATTGATGGGTACACGAGAGAGGTTAATGCACTTTTAGAGCCACCCAATTTTAGCACCACTCGTTCCTAGACTGTAAAGTATGAACAATTATTGACTCAATCGAGCTGTCTAGTACCATCCCTAAAAGCATCACCTACTCTAGAGTTAAAGCCTCTTCATGATATATTAAAGTATTTATTTCTCGAACCCGATGAGACCCTTCCGGTAATCATATCCTCCGACTTAACTACTGGTCAGAAAGAACAACTTGTAGGAGTGCTCAAAGAGCATAAAGAGACCATAAGATGGATAATTGCTAATCTGAAAAGCATTATTCCTTTTGTTTGCATGCACCATATACATTGCGAGGCAGAGACCAAACCACATAGAGACATGCAATGAAGGTTGAATCCAAACATGCGGGAGGTAGTAAAGAAAGAAGTAATAAAATGGCTAGATGCAGGCATTATCTATCCAATTTCTGATAGTAAGTGGGTCAACCCGACTCAGGTGGTGCCTAAGAAATTGGGTATCACTATGATAGAAAATGAAAAAGATGAGTTATTACCCACTCATACAGCAACTGACTGGTGAGTATGTGTGGATTATAGGCGACTCAATGCCGTGACTAGGAAAGATCACTTTCCATTACCTTTCATTGATCAAATTCTAGAATGGTTAGTGGGTCAGAGTTACTTCTGCTTTCTGGATGGATATTCAGGATATAATCAAGTGCCTATATTTTCAGAGGACCAAGAGAAAACCACCTTTACCTATTCTTTTGGTACTTTTGCCTTTCGTAGAATGCCTTTTGGACTATGCAATGCACTAGCCACTTTTCAGTGGTGCATTATGGCGATTTTTTCTGACATGGTCGATAAATTTTTAGAGATTTTCATGGATGACTTCTCTATTTTTGGCTCTACTTTTGATGTTTGTCTCCAAAATTTAACTAAAGTACTTAAAAGATGTGTGGAGATGAATCTGGTATTAAGTTGAAAAAAGAGCTATTTTATGGTTCGTGAGGGAATCGTACTTGGTCATATTATAACTAAGCAGAGGATTGAAGTAGACAAAGCTAAAGTTGAGATAATATTAAAACTACCACCCCCAACATCGTTTAAATACGTACGATCTTTCTTAGGACATGCAGGATTTTATAGGCACTTTATCAAGAACTTTAGCAAAATTTTTTGACCCTTATGCAATCTTTTGGCTAAAGATAATTCCTTTGATTTTAATGAAGACTGTTTAGCTGCCTATAATAAACTTAAAATAGCATTGACTACTGCACCAATTATCAAACCATCGGATTGGACCCTACCATTTGAAATTATGTGTGATGCTTCTGATTATGCGGTCGCGGCAATATTAGGGCAAAGATTCAATAAGAAACCTCTTGTAACTTACTGTGCTAGCAAAACTCTCTCGAATGCTCAATTGAACTACACCACCATCGAGAAAGAATTGCTAGCAGTTGTGTTTTCCCTAGAGAAATTTAGGTCATACCTTCTAGGCTTCAAGGTTTTAGTCTACTCTGACCATGCTGCATTGAAATATCTGCTATCAAAGAAGGATACAAAGCCTAGGCTGATTAGATGGGTCCTTTTGTTGCAAGAATTTGATCTCAAAATCATAGATAAAAAGGGTTCCCAAAACATAGTAGCAGATCATATCTCGAGGATCTTGGTAGAACACAATAGTGAAAGCATTGGAGAAAGGTTCCTTGATGAATAACTCTTCTCAACATCTTTTAATAAACTTTCCTGGTTTGCACATATAGTTAATTACTTGCCGATAGGACAAGTCCCATCCCATTGGATCCAATAAGAGAAAAATTATTTTTCCAAGTAAAACATTATTTTTGGGAAGAACCTAAGTTGTTCAAAATTTGCCGAGACCAAATCATCTGGCGATGTATTCTCGAGAGTGAATTTCAAAGTATCCTAAGATTTTGCCATTCATTAGCTTGTCGGGGATATTTTAGTGGAAAGAAAATGGCAGCAAAAGTGCTTCAAAGTGAATTTTACTAGCCAACATTATTTAAAGATGCTTATGATTTCTGCCATAATTATTTAAGATATCAACAAACGAAAAATATTTCTAGGAAAGATATGATGCCCCTATCCCCGATTTTAGTGGTTGAAATTTTTGATGTTTAGAAAATTGAGTTTATGGGCCCCTTTCCTTCCTCATATGGATATGAGTATATTCTGGTAGTAGTAGATTATGTTTCAAAGTGGATAGAAGCCATAGAAACACAAACCAATGATCATAAGGTGGTAATCAAGTTTATCCATAAAAATATCAAAAGTCGGTTCGATTATCCTAGGGCTATAATTAGTGATGGGGGTATGCATTTCATAAATAGGCACTTTGAAGCTTTAATGAAGAAATATGGGATCACACATAGAATAGCCACCCCATATCACCCCCAGACTAGTGGACAAGTTGAAGTCTCAAATAGAGAAATAAAAAAGATCTTAAAAAAAAATGGTTAGGCCCGATCGTAAAGATTGATCTAAGAGATTGGAAGATGCACTATGGAACTACCATACTGCTTACAAAACTCCTATAGGAATGTCTCCTTACTGACTTATTTTTGGAAAATTCTATCATTTACCAGTAGAATTAGAGCACCGTGCATATTGGGCAATAAGAAAATTTAATTTTGATATGAAACATGCGGGGTCAAAGAGGAGACTACAATTAAATGAATTAGAAGAGTTACGTAATGAGGCATACGAGAGTACTAAAATCTATAAGACTCGAACCAAAGCTTACCATGATAAAATTATCTTAAGAAAAACATTCGAACCTAACCAAAAAGTATGGCTTTTTAATTCTAGGTTAAGACTATTCCCTGGAAATCTTCGCTCACGTTGGGACGGACCATTCATTGCGACCCAAGTTTTTCCCAATGGAGTCATAGAACTTAGAGATCCAAAACATGAAAATACTTTTAAGGTTAATGGTCAACGGATCAAACCTTTTATGGATGGTATAAAGGATGGAGAGCAAATCAAGTCTGTGGATCTAGTTGAACCGATCTATAAACCATCATAAATTTTTGGCTTAGTCTGGCCAAAGACATTAAACTTAGCACTTGTTGGAAGGAAACCCATCATCTTATTTTCTAGCTTTCTAGTTTTTCTCTTTATTCTTGTTTTTATAGAAAACCAATAAAGACGATGAGCCTAAGTTGGGGGGAGCACATCAAACATCCTATATGAACTTGATAGAGTATAAAGGATTTGCAAATAATAAATCAGGCGGTACCCCTCCTTGATAAATATTTTTGATTTTTCTCTTCTTCCATTGAGGACAATGGAAATTAATTTGGGGGGAGGATAACTAACTTTAAATTTGTGAGTCCTCAAGTATGATTTAAAATAATTAGCTTTATATATCCAAACTTTATTTTGATTAAAAGTTAATTAGGCATCCTAATCAATGAGTGATTAATGATCTAGAAAATTTTAGAGACACTGAGGAATAAAGTATTAAAAAAATCTAATAAATAGAAGGATTTAGACCAAACTAAATTTTAAGATTGATTCTAGAACCTTCTTCTTACTAATCTAATAAAGAATCTACTTCATGAGAGTTTGGTGGAAAGGTCAAACTATGCAAAAGTATCCCTTAGAATTTGTTTATAAAAAAAAAAAATACTGGCTTTCCACTGACTAATCGGGCCTCTTCAGCTAAGTAAGCATTATGGTTTACATAAAAAGGTGGGTAGTATGAATAAAAAAAAAAAATCTAGCATTGTGTCATGGAGTAACCGGACCTCTTTGGCTAAGTAAGCATTATGGTTTGCATCAAAAGGTAGGGTTGCAAGAATCTAGAAAAAAAGGATAATAAGGGGACTAAATTGCAAGAAAGATAATAAATCCAACTCACATCAAGTTAGAGGATTTAGAGAGTAAAGTGGAAAGTTGGTGAAAGAAGAGCTCTAAAAAATTGGATGGCTAAGACTCAACCATTAATTAGGTCGAATTGATAATCCGACGATGTACCTCTTTAATAGTTTGACCAAGTATCAGCTATCTTTAGGAGTGTCTAAATCTAACTTTTACTTCAAGGATAAGTTGGTATATATTGCTAATTTATATATTTTACTCAAAGATAAGCAAAGTTCAAATTGGGGGGTGTGATAAACATATAAAATATACTTATAAAAGCATTAATTTATTAATTAATTTATCTTTATTTCATAAGAATTGATATTTTTATTTTATCTTTTATAAAAAAGAAGATCATGGATAAAAGAGCTCGATTTATGGATCACAATGAAATAAATTTTACTTAAATTAGAGCTAAAATAAAAAAGTTATGAAGCCTAGAAGTTTTAAATTAAAGAAAAAAATTAGTCCAATGCATGGTAGACCAGTCGGCCAGTCCATGGTTCCTATCGCAGATCGGCCAACTCAGCAAGCATGGCGAACCAAAGTGCGCCATGTGGCAGACCTGGACCCTTAAGGGGTTCATAGAAAATCTACTACGGCTCACAGGGGCAGAATAGTAATTTTCTCAAGTAGAGCACAGCGTGATTGGTTACGGTGTTTGGTGCAGTCAGTCTATGCAGTCTACAGGAGCAGTAATTATGCGATCCAATGGTAGGCATTCATTCTAGTGGAGATCCAATGGCCAGCATCAATTCCTACTTCAAATAGTACCCAGCTGATATTATGCAATCGGATGGCTAGGAAGCGAGCCGATCAAGATCCAATGGTCAGAATTCATCTCCAACTTGATTAAGAAAGATCCAGCACCATCCAATGATCCAAATTCAATCTTAAGCTTGATCGAATGGCTAAAAATTAATCTGAATCCTATTTAAGCTATAGAAGTCTGATTTTGGTCAAATTTGAACCATTGAGATCCGATCTGACGATAGAAAATTATTCCAAGGAGCAAAATCTGATCTAGACTTGATTTTTTTATTTTTTCTCTAATTTTAACTTAATTTTTTATTATTTCTTCTTTATAAAGGGATTCCTAAGCTAAAGTAACGAGCATCAGCCTCCATAAACCGTTTAAGCCTCTCCATAGCTTCTCTAAGGCCCTAAAAACCTCTCTCTCCTCTCCAAAAACCACCAGCAAGCTATTTCTCTCCCTAATTCTCTCTCTCAAATCCTTCTTTCTTCAACCTTTTCTCTTTGTTTCTCCTACAAGTCTTCACCAAAGTTCCTCTCTTGCTCCAGATTCCTGCAACCAGCTACCACCCAGGTTCTTCAGTGGGGTTCAAGGATGAAGATATTAGCGAGAAACTTTCCAATGTCTAGCTGATCGTCTAATTCTCAGAAGATCATTGTGATATTATTTTGATAGTATTTTCTATTTTCTATCTTTTGTATTTCTTTTTAATTTGCAATAAAGACTATTTTTAGTTATAATATCTTTATATCTTTATTTTTTTATAATTAATCTTGAATAATTTATTACCCTTGAGATGAGCCATGATCTATGAGTATGGTTCATGCTCTTGGGATAGATTATATTTGGATTAATTCTTGATATTATATCTAAATTAATTTAGACTAGTTTATAACTTTAAGGGATGGGCTGTGATCTAAGGATACAGGCTGTGCTCTCTAAGATACGTTATATCATTATTGATTAGATATTAATTATAGCATATTAAAAAGAGTATCAGGTATCAGATAAGTGATCAATTAAAATTCTGAGAATCCATCTCTATACTTTCAACCTTTTTTTAAATTAATTTGCTTATTTATTTATTTTCTTCATTAATTAAGTAGTTTTTTAATTAATTCTTAAATCCTACTCTCAAATTAAATTTATTATTTAAATGTAATTAAAACAATCCCTATGAATATGATTTTGACTCATCCTATCTATATAGTAGTGAGTTAGATTTTATTTTTAACCGCCTACGATAGTGATCATCAAGATCTTTAGCTCAAGACTGCTAGATCAACAAATAATTTTAGAGTATCTGCTCTGATACCAATTGTTGCTCAGAGGTAGCAACCCAAGAGGGGTGGGGGGGCAGGGGGGTTTGAATCTGGTTCTTATAAAAATTTTACCCAAATTTGCTTTCTAAACAAATTTGTGCCTTAATTTAAGCAAAATAGAAAGTTTGTGAGGTGAAGGCTTTAAGCTATGGTGAAAGAAAGATAATGTATGCAAATCAAGAATATAAATAATATAAATTAGAAATAATAGCAAAGTAAAGAAAGTAGAAAAAATAAGAAGTAAAGCCACAAGACAAACACACAAAGTTTATAGTGGTTCGGTGCAACCAGCACCTACATCCACTTTTCAAACTTTTCTTAGGATTTCTACTATAACCATCCTTGATTATAGTGTATTTATTTTTTCAGGCTCACAAATAAATCTATTTGGTTTTCATAGGAGCACTAACCAAAATCTTATACCGTTAGTTTTCTGGGTTCATTAACAATCCAAATGATTTTTTGGGCCAACCAACCAAAATCTAATAAGTCCAATTTTGAACTTGGATGGGCCTAATCTCCAAGTTTCTTTCCTCCAAAAAAACTTTTAAATAAATAAAAATATAAGTACATAATTTTAGCAGACAAGAAAAAATAGAATTGAAACTCTTCAAATTTTAAAGAAGCTAATGATATGCTCAATTGAGACTTGGCTTTTCTTTAATTTATACTTTAGAAAATATGAAAGATATTGGAGAAGATTGCTTTGAAGGCTCGCTAAAATCTGTGCATAATTTTTTTTCTTTTTTTTCCTTTAGATTTTTAATGTTCCTCATCAAAATTGAAAGATTCTTTCTTTAAATTTTTTAATCTTACTTTCTAATTGATTCTCCATCTTTAAATATCTTTGGAGATGGTTGGAGAGAGAGTTCTAGCCATTGAAGGCTCTTAAATAACCATTGGAAGGATTGCAGAAAAATCCCATTGAAAGCTCTCATGCATTTGGAGAGATCTTGGTTTTTCTAGAAGAAGTCTCGATTTCACAGCGAGAGCTCTCAAGAATTTTTGAGACATCTCGATTTTAGAACACAGAAATGAGATTTCTATTTACTAAAATGGAGAGATCTTGAGTTATTTTTGAGATGTCTTGAGATTGTGCTAGGGTAAAGTGCAAGCATGCCAAACAGCTTGAAGAAGTCTTCAAATTTTTTGGAGAAGTCTCTGAATTTTTAGGAGAAGTCTCCAAAAATTGTAGCTTCATTTTTCTTCATTGTTTAACCTTCCAAACATGAATTTCTTGACCATAAATTCTTCTAAATATAATTTCTTTCTTTAATTTTATTTTCTCTTCTTCCAATCTTACTTTGTTCATACCAAGCCATACAAATAAGTGTGAATTTTTTCTTTTAAATATTTTAGCTTGACATCTTGAGAGAATTTATTCTTAAGATAAATTTTTTATTTTGGATGCTTGAAAAATCCTACACACATTCTTGAGATACATAATTAGATACATAATATACTCAAAGTTTGGTAATTATCAAAATTAATCATAGGGTCAATAAATTTCTCCTATTTGTTCATCTATAATGCTTATGAATTGAGTTTTTGGATTAGGAGATAAATTTAATATAATAGATACTGGAAGGATGTCTAAAGATGACTTTAATTCTAAAGATAAATTAATATGATCTTATTTAAACAACTCCATTGAATCTTCATTGCATGCTCCTTGGTTTTTACAAGAAGAACCGGCATCTAGGGTTGAAGAAAATTAGATTTCAGGTTTATAGATCTCTTCTTTTTTTTGTCAATCTTATTTAAATTAGAACCAGCATTAATACTGGTTTTGGGCTTGGGTTCTTCTTTGTGGTTAGCTTCAGTACTAATCCATTCTTCTAGATTTTTATTTTGGCTAGCATCAATACTAGCCTCTCTCACCTGATCTTGGTATGGGTCCATAAGAATTCTATAACTTTTAAGTTTAGAAGTTACTTTAGCATTCTTTAATTGGGGATCCTTAAGTGGGATATTAGATTGATAATTTGATCTAGGTGGTTGGTAGACATTAGATGGATTGTTTATAAGAATTGGTTGGCTCGGCAATTGACCTAATTTTCTCCTCATGGTAGACTCAGCTAGTTATCCTATTTGATCTTCTAACCTAGCGATAGATTATTATTAAATCAAAATCAATTGTTGCAACTGATTAAATCTATTGTCAACTAGATTGATGTTTTGAGAAGATGGGTATGATGGCTGATTATAATACAATGATTGGATAGACTGACTAGGCTGACCACTATTATAGGTATAGTTTTGATATTGGGACCTATTTTGATATTTTTGTATTAATGGAATTTGGATCTAAGCATGAGTCTATTGGAGCATCCAAGAAAATTTTGGATGATTCCTCCAATCTGAATTATATGAATTGAAAAATAGATCATTAACTGGCTTAGAGTAGCCTTGAGCAGCTTGGACATGTTCTTGGATAAAAGATGAAAATCATGTAGTCATAGGACATTCACTCATATAATGGGTTCGGCTAGCATAGATTGAACAAATCTCCTAGTAATTAGAAGATGATGTATATTATGCAGGAGATTGTTGACCTAGGATTAGGAGTTGATCTAATTTTTGGGCAAGCAAATCTACTTTATTTATCGGATTCAAATTAGTCTTAGAGCAAGATTCTGGATCATAGATTTTTGCCTGCTTTTATTAGAAAGATAATGAAGTATGGTTAATTGAGTTTTCACTTAATGTTTCAAATAAAGCTTAGGCTTCATCCTCACTTTTGCTTATGAATGCACCTCCACAGACTGCATCTACCATCTATCTATATCGGTCTCCTAAATCCTCATAAAAAGCTTGAACTATTTGCCACTTAGATAGACCATGATGTTGGCATTTCCTAAGAAGTTCCTTAAGTTTCTCTCATGACTCATGAATTTGATCCTTTGGAAGTTTTGTAAATCTAGTGATAGCTCATTTCATGGTGTTGGTTCAGCCTATGGGATAAAACTTCTCAAGAAATTTACTTTGCATTTTAGCCCAGGTATGGATTGGTCTCCCTATTGTGCCAAGCCAGTACTTATCTTTGTCCTTTAATGAAAAAGAAAATAAGATTAGTCTAAGGGCATCATCAATCAAATTTTAAATTTTTACTGTAGAGTAGATTTCTAAGAATTCATCTAGATGCTTATAAGGATCTTCATTGATGTTCCCATAGAAAGTTGGAAGCATCTAGATTGTGGTCGACTTGATCTCATAGTGGGTTGCAAGGATATTAGGTAATTGGATACAAGTTGATGGGTTATATGTGGAAGGAATAAAGTATTCCTTCATCTGCCTAGGTATTTCTCTAAGATTTCTAGCCATTTGACTTTTGGATTTAATATGAATCAGTCATTCAATTTTATGATTGATTTTAACTAGGTTAGAAAAAGCGATCTCCTACCATGCATATACTAGTGCAACCCTAATATGTGATTCAAAAATTTTTTAGATTTTTATTATTTTATTAAAAAATTATTTTTTAAATTTTTTATAATTTTTTTATTTAATTTAATTTAATTTATTTTGGATGGAGAAAAGGAGAAGAAAAAGAGAAGAGTTCTAAAGAAGAGGTCCTAAGGAGTCCTAAAGCTAAAGAGAGAGAAAGAAAAATTAGTTTTGATTAGATTTTGTTGATGCAGAAATTCATCTCGAGGTCAGATTGGCTGGAGTTGTGTGATGGCGGCAAGTTGATGGTGATGGGATGGAGGCAGTCATACCTGCAAAAGAAGTCCTCGATCGGAGTTGGCTCTAGTGGAGATCCTCCGATGCTCAAGTCAGTTTTTCGTTCAATAGAAGAAAGAAGATGAGCATTTTGAAGAGAAAAAGTTGCGTACCTTGGGGTCACTCTCTTTTTCCTCTTATAGAAGGATCCAGAGTTAGTTAGGATGGGTTTTGGATTGTTAGTCGTGGGAGAGCAGTGGGTTGTCAAAGATATTTTGTTTATCCACTAGAATATTTTCAAAAATCATGTCAGGTATTATCCCCTCATGGCATGCAGGAGGGAAAAACCATCTCTTAATTATGTGAGTTGACAACCTGGAGTCAAGAGTGGGGACTTCAACCTTTAGAACATCTTCAATTAGAATTTCAGTCTTTTTAAGTTTGGCCTGAATTAGGACCTCGGACTTAGCCTTCTCATGACCTTTAATTCAACCTTCAGAAGATTTTGGCTTCCATCTTTTCATAACTTCAAGCTCGGCCTAAAATAGGACCTTAGCCTCAATCTTCAATTCAGGCCTTCAGAAGATCTTGCTTTTCACCTTTGATAACTTCAAGCTCGACTTGAAATAAGGAACCTCGGCCTTAGCCTTCAATGACCTTCAATTCAGCCTTTAGAAGATCTTGGCTTCCACCTTTTGATAACTCAAGCTCAACTAAAATAGGATCTTGGCCTTCAACCTTCAATGACCTTCAATTCATCCTTCTAAAGATCTTAGCTTCCATCTTTTAATAACTTTGTTCGATCTGAGATAGGATCTTGGCCTCAACCTTCTGAAGACTTTCAATCAACCTATATTCTCATATCTTCAGCAAACTCAGCCTGAAATAGGACCTCAAGCCTAAGCCTTAATGATCTTCAATTCAGGCCTTCAGAAGATCTTGGCTTCTACCTTTTGAATAAATTCATAGTTTGGCCTGAGATAGGACCTCAGCCTCAGCCTTTAATGACTTTCAATTCAGCCTTCTGAAGTGAAGGGAAATCCTGATTTCCCGGTCCAGGTTCGTCCAGATCTGATCAGATCAAGAGATATATTTCAAAAATTTTCTCTTGATCTCAATCAGATCTTGATATGTTTCAGATCTGATTCTTATTATTTTAATAAATAAAATAAAATAAGATAAATTAAATCAAATTTAATTTACCTGATTTGGGTAATCCTATTACCCTGTAGATGATCCTGATTGCAGCGGAAGGTTCTGGATCTTAGCCACGCAAGCGCCTGGCCTCTACCGGTATCCACTCGGGTTGGATCTGGAGATCCTCTTCTTCTCTATCACACCTCCAAAAATCAGATCTGGATCTGATCTGGAGGATCTTCAAAACTCTTTTGAAGATCTGCAGTCGTCCTTTTGCAGCAGCGCAGCCTTCTTGCTTTTGATCGCCTTTCTTTGATCTGAATCGCACCAACCAAGTCCAAAACTCCTTTTGGACGTGGAGAGCAAGGGGAGAAGAGACTATGGCATGGAGAAGGAGGGGAGAGGCAGCCTTGGGGCATGGGAAATTGATCTCATTCAATTTCATTTAGAATTGAGTTGGGCGCAGGGTCTTATTTATAGACTAGCTTGTGATCCAACTCCTCTTCCTCCCAACCAATCACAACCCTTTGTGAAATCAGATCTAAATCTGATTGGTTGGGAATAGAGACCCCTGGATTCCTCCTTAGAGGGTGCCTAAGACCAGTCAAAGTTGGATTCTTAGTAGAACTCTAATTGGAATCCAAAAAGGAGGATGGAGTCCTTGTCCAACAAGGACTCCTAGGCGCCTCCTACTTGGGCTCACGCCACCCTTGGCGTGCGCCCTTCTCCTTGCCAGTTCTGGCAGGGGGACAAGGCCCCCACCAGCTCTCCAATAGGTGCATGACATGTGGTCAAAAGTCAAAGTGTCAATGGTCAACATTTGACCAGTCAAAGGTAGACTTTTGACCAAAGTCAAAGAACAAGAAATGGCAGGTGACCAAAAATGGCAGGTAATGTCTTACAAAATAAGACAACCTTTTCTGACTTGGACAACCTCCAGTCAGACCATATGAAGGCCTCTGATTGAGCACAAACTCCTTTGGCTCAGTCAGGACAACTTATTTATGATAGTAAAAGAAGAACGTTAGGTTCAATCGAGTGCTAGCACGATTTTCCTTGAACCTAATTGAATCTCATTCAGATCAATTGAACTAGATCAGTTCAATTGATGATCACCAGATTCAAACCCTTGTTTGTGTGACCCAGTTAGGTTCAGTTCTGTATGGTAATGGGATATGTCATGATCTCTATCATCGACATCATCGAAACTCCTTTCGATGGATCAGAACTCTTCTGATTCGAACAGCTAGAATGATCGATCATCTAAATCATTCTAATTGCTCCCAAAATCCACCAGTGACACCTAGCAGTATATGGTGGCAACCCATCAGAGCTGAATGCGAACCTCTTGGTGCAGCTACCTGTGTGATTAAGTTCTTCTATCTTGAGCCCCGATCAGATTAGGGTTAAGGTGAACTCGTCAAACCCTAGTCTCTGTCATATGATGTAATCATTCGATTCGAGTCCAATGTGAAAATCTAAATAGAAACTCTTTCTATTATTTCACTCTGCCATGGCCATGGGCTTCTGGACTTGATTCTCATGATCATCATAGGGCTGCTCCTCTACCACCGAGGTAGATAGATTCCATCTTGATGCAATCCAGTTCCTACAATGAACATGCTATAGCCAACATACACCTCAGGGTTCCATATGGCTAGGAGACCGAGTAATGGTGTAGTCAAACTATAACACCCTCAAGGTGAACTGCCGATGCATCTCAGGTCAAAGAACCAGACACACTACTGCAGCATCGAGTCAGTCATTGACGAGAAGGTAGACTTCCCTAATGACTACTCGAGGTGGTCACGCTCAGTGCCCTCGTTCTCTAACGAGTACCTGTACTCTCGCTCCAGTGTCTCCACACCATAGACTCAAGACTCATCTACTAAAGAGAAGCGATTGTACACCAACCTTTCGGATCAATCACCAATCTCGTGATGATCCTATGGTCAGGAGCAATTTATGAGTTAATAATGATTATTCATGTCTTAAATTTTCAACACTTGAAAATATGAATTATCATTACCATTAACTCAAAGGATGTATCACAGACACTAAATACACATATGTGATAGAAAATAACCCATTTATTGATTTTAGTCAAAATTACAATTTTGCCCCTAGAAGTGTATTACAAGTGTCAGCCAATTCTGGCTTCTAGGGCACATATATCTAACACTGACTGCATTGCCTCTAGCCATTTCTTGGAGTTGATATCTGATATCGCCTCATTGTAGGTTTTGGGATCATCACCATGAGCACCATTACCTATGAGGAATATTTCCTCTACTTCCTCTGAAATAATACCTAAGTATCTTTCAGGGGGACGGAAAACTCTTTCCGATCTACGAGGTAGAAGAGGTAGTGTTCTTATTGGCTCAAACTGATTAGGTTCCACTTGGTCCTTAGCTCGTTCCACTTGTGAGACTTTCTCATTAAGCTTGATCTATTTTCCAATGCCGATGTCTTGAATAAACTATTTTTCAAGAAAGATGGCATATCGACTCACAATCACATTATGGTCTTCTGGAATGTAGAAATAGTATCCTAATGACTCTTTAGGATATCTTATGAATTGAGCTCTAAAGGACCTAAACTCTAACTTGTCCGCTTGTTGTCTTTTGACATGAGCTGGACAACCCCAAATTCTGAGATGACTCAGACTTGGTTTCTTACCATGCCATATCTCATACGGTGTGGTAGGAATGGTTTTAGAGGGAATCCTATTCAGTAGATAGATTGAAGTTAACAATGAGTGTTCCCAAAGAAAATCAGGGAGGTCTGTGAAGCTCATCATGGATCGAACCATATCCAATAGAGTCCGATTTCTCCATTCTGAAACCCCGTTGAGTTGAGGTGTTCCTAATGGAGTCCATTGAGAGACTATGCCACTTTCCTTTGGATAGTCTAGGAATTCTCGGCTAAGGTATTCACCTCCTCGATCTGATTGAGGAACCTTAATGGGTTTCCCTGTTTGTTTTTCTACTTCATGTCTGAATTCTTTGAACTTTTTAAAAGCTTCAGACTTGTGTCTCATAAGATATACATACCCATACCTAGATAGATCATCGGTAAAGGTAATGAACTTTTCTAGTTCTTCCTCTCAGCACCGTCTGCCTCAAAGTAACCTTGAATCCCAAGCATGGCTCTATCCTATACCATCATGTTCCCATGATCGAAGATAGATTAATTTGGTCGCCTGGGGTCCTATTATGGAGTGTTAGAAGGCTGGAGTCTTTGTTTCTAGGCAATATGGGACTAAGAAGGAGTTTTGATCAGCAAATATGGAGAAATCCTTAGAAAAATTGGATTAAAACAATCCCTGGATGATTCTGCTCTTCTAGCCATTAGATCTTGATCAAACAGTCCCAAAATTCCCAAAAACCATGTTTTGAAAGCCCAGATCCAATAGGAATAGGTGTGGACCATCCGATCGCATTTGATGATAAAATTTCAACCGTCAAATCGATGGTTGGTGCTTGAATTGCCATCGGGAGCTTCCTCGACTATCAAATCATCGCCTAGATTGCTATCATCCATCGAATCATGCGCTGGAGCAATCTAGAAATCGAATCAAAATAAGAATTAACCACAACCATCTAATTTTGACTGAGAACGACCATAGCCACACAATCGTGCATCAATTATTCTCGTGGACTGTGTAGACCATCTGCACCATAGACCACAACCAATCAACACCCGCTTTTTGCATTTGAAATTACCTTTTTGCCATGTAACCCGTGTGAGACTTTTACAGATCCTCTTAAGAGTCTTGGTCCACCATGTGGCAGCCTATGATTCACCACCTTCTACCGAGCTACCAGTCTATGCTTGATTTCATGGACCAGCCGACCGGTTCACTATGCACCAGTAGCATAATGGGTTGCTAGGCTGGTTGGCTGGCGCTACGTGTAGGCTTGCGGGCTTATGGGCCACCATCTCAGACTAGGCTGGCTGACTAGCATGCCAGTTGAGCTATTATTTGTGGCTTGGCTGAGCACACCAGCTTGGCTGGATGAGCCGGCTAAGTCATTTTCTTTTTTTATTTTTATTTTTTATTTTTTTAAAAGTTCATATTGGATCTATTTTAATTTCGATTTGCTCCAAACTTATTTCATTATATCCAAAAAAATGAGCTCTTTCTATTGATGAATATATTTCTTAAAAATAATAAATAAAAATATTAATTTTAAAAATAAATATAAATTAATTAATAAATTAATATTTTTATTAGTGAATTTATGGTACTTATCAGCTATCTTTTAACGATCGCAGAATGCTCCAAGGGCATGATGAATTTCATTTGGACAAACTTGAATAGTGAAAGAAATTATTAACCAACCAACTCTGGTCTTGGTGCTGGCAGAACTCTGTCGAGTATCAAATTTTGGCACAACCTGACTTTATTTGCTAGCCGACCTCAAGGGAAGCCAAATTCCTTTGCCATAGATGGTAGTGTATCTCACCAATTTTGTATCGAGGACTCCAGCTAGCCAAATCCTTTTCTAGTCGAACTCCATTCTATCAAATTCTTCTTCAGCTGAATTTCTCTTCTCTATCTTATGAATGGCAATCAACCTTGAAAGCAGCCGAACTTCCAGGAGCAGCCAGAATAGCACCAGCAAGCAGCCACAGGCCTTGACAGTCATCTATCTCAACTTTCAGCTCCTCCAAAATACCCTAGCCATGGTCCTTAATGAAGAACCTACTATCTTCTCTCTCTAACCTCCAATCTGAATGTTCATATCCGCTCTTGGCTGACCTTAAAGATGGCCGAGCTCCTCAAAGCTGTCAAGAGCAGTCACAGCAAAACCCAATTCATAAGTTTATCATTCATCACTTGAGAGCCGACCTTCGAGTTTGGCCAATCCAACCTCGAGTTCATCATCCCAATATGAATAACCTGCTACAAGCACGAATTGTTCTAGCTTTTCATCCAAACTCCATCAAATGAAATTCAACCACCTATAAGTCATGACAAATGATAGCCTACTCTCCGTAATAAACTCCACATGGCCCAAATGGCCTCCTGACATTTTGTTATGGCTGTCACTTTCATTCTATTACATGCTTCGCCTATATAAGGGATCCTCCAGATATGTTTTCTCTCTAATCTTTCATCTCTACTTACATTCTCCTAAGTACTCCATTCTTGTTGGTTAGAAAACTAACTTGACCATTGGAGGGTCCTACCAGAGCTACCCATCTTTGGTTTGGACTTCATCTTGCTTGTCTCATTGGTGGCCTCATCTTCTCTAGCTCTAGCAAACTTCAATGTTAGCACCGTTTTCTGCATCAATAGAATTGGTGCTAAAGGAAGGATCTCTCTGAGCCCTTGTACTTAAAAGAGTACCTAGTCGAGTTCATTTTCTTCCTCACTTTTACTCTATTTTCTTCTGATCTCTTCTTGCTCCAGCACGATGCTGCCCAAGAAAGCTTCAATCCGGCAATCCATCATCTCTCCCGCCAGATCTCACCCAGATTAGCTTACTCTAACCTCATCATCGACACCTCAACCTCTACCAACAGCCAAGGTGGATTTTGAGCAGTTTAACCTGCTAGTGCAGCAGCTTAAGGGCCTCACTAAAGTAGTGCAAGCCATGCAACAGTCCCCAGCACCAATTTAGCTAGAAAAACCCTCATCGGAATGCCAAGATCCGGCACAAGAAAGGCCAACTTGAGTGAATTGGCTAGTGACTCCTAGGAAGGAAAAGCAGAGAGTGGAGAGCCTCTATTCTGTTCATGATTCCCCCTTAGAAGATCTCTGCCCTCCTCCAACCAATCGCACTTTGAGATCCATGATCAAGATAATATTCTCGATCAGAAGCTTCAAGAAATAAATCGATAGATCGAGGAACTTCACCACGTCGTCCCTGCTCACCATGATGACATTTGCAGCAACCCTCCATTCTCTACCCAAATTATATAGGATCCCATCACGCTGAACTTTAAACTCTTCTAGTTTAAGAGTTAGGATGGGACCAATGACCCAGTCGACCACCTCAAAGTCTAGAGAACTATGATGCTGCTCTATGGTGCACCTGACGCTATCTTATGCTGAGCCTTCCCCTCCATATTAAAAGAAGCAGTAAGGAATTGATACTCAGACCTCAAACCGAGTACCATCTTTTCTTTTGACCAGCTGAGCCACCAGTTTACAGCTCATTTCATCAGCAACCAAGGCTAAAGATGAGGTTCAGACTCCCTCATCAATATTAGGCAGAAGGAAAGAGAGTCCATTCGAGCTCATGTTAACCACTTCAACGCTGCTACTTTGAAGGTCCAAAATTTGGACAAGTCCATGGTAATGGCCGCACTGAAGTACGGCCTCTAGAAAAATGATCTTCCTTTTTTCCTAAAGAAGAAGTCCTTTAGAAAAATGATCTTCTTTTTTTTCTGGAGAAGAAGTACTTCTGGGATTTCGTCGACATGCTGGCTCGGGTCGAAGTCTATGTTTGAGCAAAGGAAGCCTTTAAGCTAATAGATGATGAGGCCACAGGAGAGCAGTAGGCGGGCGAATTTAGCAGGGCCACAACTATTGAGAAGCCAAGTGAAGCTCGACCATGCTCTAGAATCTCTCTTGAGTGCAGACAAGCTCAAACTCTATCTCAAGCTCATCAACCAAGAAGCTCGAACTAAAGGACACGGCAGAACTCTCCTCCCCGAAGATTCCATAATTACTCTCTCCTAAATGCTCCTAAGATCCAAGTGCTGATGAAAATAAAGAAGCAGCTATTGAAGCCAGAGAGAATGAAGACTCACCAAGCCAAGCACAATCCTAATAAGTACTGCCTCTACCATCGTGATCATGGTCATGATATTGAAGAGTATATCCAGCTCCAAGATGAAATTGAGAAGCTCATCAAGAGAGGCCAACTAGATCGATTTCTTTGACGTTGGCCAGAAAGGAGGGAAGATCGATCAAGAGCCTTGCCGCAACCTAAACCACCTCAGAGGGATGAGCTATATGGAGATCAGCCCCCACTTGGAATCATCAACACCATCGCTGGGGGACATCAACAGGGGGAGACCAGTGAAAGGAGCGTGTAGGGTTTCTAGCTCTACTTTCAAAAAAAAATTTTGATAAATGCATAATGGATAATATTATTAATCATATTAATAATGAAAAGTTATAGATATAATCTAAAAATCCTATATGCTATAGGATCTAATATATTATATATACATGCATATCTAAAAATAAAAACAAGATCAGTAGTAAAACTATTTTACTGCTCTACGTGTTTAAAACACGTTACCTTTTCATAGATAGAAGAACGCCGCAATTTAATCTCCTTGGTATAGATCTAAATGCCATAACGTAGCCACACACACATCTAGCCTCCATGAGTAATCCACATAAGGCCCTGATCCCGATCAGTTCCTCCTGAATGCTAGCTCTATAGAAACCTTCAATGGCTGATTTAGATCAAACTTCTTTTATCTTCTTCGTGGGATCTTCAGATGCTCTAGATCTCGATGAATGCAGAAGATGATGAAGAGGAGGTCTTTCACTAGTTTTGTGAAGTCACGACCCTCGTAACTCACAACTATAAATCCAAACCCTAGGTATAGATCCTAAAGTATGCTCTCACCCAAAACCCTTTACGCTTGGTTTTTTCTCATGCATGTAAAGAAAAGACTTTCTCTTCTTTGGTCTCTCGATGCTCCTCTCTTTTCTTCCTTCCTATGTCGCACATACATAAAATCAAATATTTTATAGATGCACACTAACAAGGAAGGTGTGAGGGATTGGTTTAGTTCAAGTGGTTACTAATTCAAAATTCAAATCCCATTCGAATTGAATTGGTAAGCAGATCAAACTAATCTTTATGGTGCATGAGAAGGAAGAACACACATCCTCTCTTGCATGGGAAAAACTCTCGAGAAACCTCTTTCTTATGGAGATAGAAAAGCGCAAGTCAAAGGGTGATGTGGCACATGGGAAGACTAGTCAAACTAGTCTTACATTAGTCATCCAATTGAACCAATCCAATCCAAATTAGTTAGACCCAATTAGACTAGATTAAACTCAACTTATTTAGGCTTAATTCAGCTTAGTTAAATCCTAATCAAATCAGAAAGCCAAACCCTTGATCAAATCAGGGATTAAACCTCCTTAATGATTAGATTATCTTATAACCTAATCGGGTCAAATCCAAATGAATCCAATTCAATTGATTTTGATCCAAAAATAATCACTCAATCAAATTAAGTTAATTACTGATCAAATCATTAATTAAACTTCTCTTGATCATCCATTAGATTGGGTAGGAACCTCTAATGTGTGTGACCCCACAAGTTCGAACCTAAGCTGATAGCACAGAAATTAATTTTTTATACTAATTAAAGTGACCATCTAGCAATGGTACCCGATGTTCGGATAGGCCAAATAGTGTAATCACAATATTCAAAACCTATGTGAATATGGTTATCGCATAATTCATCCCTTTGACCTCTGTGTATAAAATGATTTAGGATTAAACTATCAATTCTGGAAAATACATTCAAATCATGTCTCAAAGCAATTAGTCCTATGACCCCTCATTAGGACTACCCTGGTCAAGGCTTTGCTAAATTGAAATACTATTGGACATAGCTCCTATGTCTAGGAGTGGTCAATCTCATCTTGACTCACGCATCGACTCCTCAAGTACTTGACTGTACCTAAAAATCTTTCATCATTGAATTAAAAATTTAGGTAGTCTGACACCAAAGCATAGTGAGTTGCTTGGAAGTGACCATGGTGATCTTAGATCGGAGGGACACTTATGCCCATATTCTATCAGAGCAATTCTTGATAGTAGAAAAGCTCTGGAGTCGATCACGTTCAATGCATATGTATCCCTACATCTTACCTGCATGTCATAGTGTCTCAACACTTCTTGGTTAAGAGGGCAACCAACCTATATAGCACACAATAATCTATACTCGATAAATATTATCATCCTTGGTAACAACGTATCATTTGATCTCAAACAATTTTAAGAACTAAACGATAAACCCTTCTTTGTCAATTCTAAATAGTCCTAAGAACTTCATCATAATAGATAGGAGTACTTTAGAAGATGAAAGATTTATGGTGAAAAAGCTAGAATAATTTTTATTTAATTAATAATTTATATATAATTACATAAAATAGCTCAATCATCAATAAGCTGATGATTGGCTTTGGGATACTATTCCCAATAATCTTCTACTTGGCCTAAAGCCAATCGATGCAGTATTGTATATGTTAGATATATGTGTCCTAGAAGTAGAATTGGCTGACACTTGTAATACACTTCTAGGGGCAAAATTATAATTTTGACTAAAATCAATAAATGGATTATTTTCTATCACATATGTGTATTTAGTGTCTATGATACATCCTTTGAGTTAATGGCAATGATAATTCATATTTTCAAGAGTTGAAAATTTAAGACATGAATAATCATTATTAACTCATAAATTGCTCCTGACCATAGGATCATCACGAGGATGGTGATTGATCCGGAAGGTTGGTGTACAATCGCTTCTCTTTAGTAGATGAGTCTTGAGTCTATGGTGTGGAGACACCGGAGCGAGAGTACAGGTACTCGTTAGAGAACGAGGGCACTGAGCGTGACCACCTCGAGTAGTCATTAGGGAGTCTACCTTCTCGTCAATGACTGACTCGATGCTGCAGTAGTGTGTCTGGTTCTTTGACCTGAGGTGCATCGGCAGTTCACCTTGAGGGTGTTATAGTTTGACTACACCATTACTCGGTCTCCTAGCCATATGGAACCCTGAGGTGTATGTTGGCTATAGCATGTTCATTGTAGGAACTGGATTGCATCAAGATGGAATCTATCTACCTCGGTGGTAGAGGAGCAGCCCTATGATGATCATGAGAATCAAGTCCAGAAGCCCATGGCCATGGCAGAGTGAAATAATAGAAAGAGTTTCTATTTAGATTTTCACATTGGACTCGAATCGAATGATTACATCATATGACAGAGACTAGGGTTTGACGAGTTCACCTTAACCCTAATCTGATCGGGGCTCAAGATAGAAGAACTTAATCACACAGGTAGCTGCACCAAGAGGTTCGCATTCAGCTCTGATGGGTTGCCACCATATACTGCTAGGTGTCACTGGTGGATTTTGGGAGCAATTAGAATGATTTAGATGATCGATCATTCTAGCTGTTCGAATCAGAAGAGTTCTGATCCATCGAAAGGAGTTTCGATGATGTCGATGATAGAGATCATGACATATCCCATTACCATACAGAACTGAACCTAACTGGGTCACACAAACAAGGGTTTGAATCTGGTGATCATCAATTGAACTGATCTAGTTCAATTGATCTGAATGAGATTCAATTAGGTTCAAGAAAATCGTGCTAGCACTCGATTGAACCTAACGTTCTTCTTTTACTATCATAAATAAGTTGTCCTGACTGAGCCAAAGGAGTTTGTGCTCAATCAGAGGCCTTCATATGGTCTGACTGGAGGTTGTCCAAGTCAGAAAAAGGTTGTCTTATTTTGTAAGACATTACCTGCCATTTTTGGTCACCTGCCATTTCTTGTTCTTTGACTTTGGTCAAAAGTCTACCTTTGACTGGTCAAACGTTGACCATTGACACTTTGACTTTTGACCACATGTCATGCACCTATTGGAGAGCTGGTGGGGGCCTGTCCCCCTGCCAGAACTTGGCAAGGAGGAGGGCGCACGCCACCCTTGGCGTGTGCCCAAGTTGGAGGCGCCTAGGAGTCCTTGTTGGACAAGGACTCCATCTCCTTTTTGGATTCCAATTAGAGTTCTCCTAAGAACCAACTTTGACTGGTCTTAGGCACCCTCTAAGGAGGAATCCAGGGGACTCTATTTCCACCAATCAGATTTAGATCTGATTTCACAAAGGGTTGTGATTGGTTGGGAAGAAGAGGAGTTGGATCACAGCATAGTCTATAAATAAGACCCTGCGCCCAACTCAGATTGTAAATGTGAATATGATTGAGAATCATAATTCCCATGCCCCAAGGCTGCCTCTCCCCTCCTTCCTCCATGCCAAACCATCTTCTCCCTCTCCTCTCCACGTCCAAAAGGAGTTTTGGACTTTGGTTGGTGCGATCCAGATCAAGAGAAAGGCGATCAAAAGCTAGAAGGCTGCGCTGCTGCAAAGGACGACTGCTGATCTTCAAAAGGAGTTTTGAAGATCCTCCAGATCAGATCCAGATCTAATTTTTGGAGATGTGATAGAGAAGAAGAGGATCTCCAGATCCAACCCTGAGTGGATACCGGTAGAGGCCAGGCGCTTGCGTGGCTAGATCCAGAACCTTCCGCTGCATACAGGATCATCAACAGGGTAATAGGATTACCCAAATCAGGTAAATTAAATTTGATTTAATTTATCTTATTTTATTTTATTTATTAAAATAATAAGAATCAGATCTAAAATATCAAGATCTGATTAGATCAAAGAAAAAAATTTTTGAAATATATCTCTTGATCTGATCAGATCTGAACGAACCTGGACCGGGAAATCAGGATTTTCCTTCAACTGGTATCAGAGCCATGGTTCTAAAATTGTTTAGATCTAATTTTAAATTTATTTTAATTAAAAAATAAGTGATTTTAGATGTCACATGAGATGTGATCAGATCTGAAATCAGAAAAAATTAAAATTAAATGATTTGGATCTAAGATTAGAAAGATATGCATGACTAGTTCTAGAATAGAATAGTTCTATAGAATAGTCTTGCATGTTTTGATTTAATCTGATTAAATCATATTTTAGATCTTTTTATTTACTATTTTTTGATATTATAAAGTATTATAATAACATCTAAAAAATAGCAAATAAAAATTATTTAATTTTAAATATCATATGAGATATGATTGATGCATGTCTAGACTAGTTGTAGAATAGTTCTACATAAGTTGTCTAGATTAGAATTTATTTTGATTAAGATCAATTTAAATCTAATTTTTTAGATTATTATGAGATAATTTAGATCTGAAAATATGCATGATTCGATACATGAGATGTATGCAAAATATGCCATGATTAGATCTAATTTGTATATGAGATATATGATATAGATCTAAATACTGTTTTGTAGTATTGACATGTTCCTGATTAAGGCGTTCCTCTTGGCCGTCCGGTCATAAGAACGAAGAAGGGTTTAAAGGCCCTCTCTTCCCATTCGATGGGGTGTTCTTATGATGTGTAGGGGTGCTGCGTGTTCGTCCTTAATCAGAAACCCAAAACTTACTTTCTGCAAAACCCTAGATCCTGAAACCCTAGGATTTATTGTGCATATTTTGTTTATGAACCCTACTTAATTAAGAATTAAGTTTATGGAATATTAATTAGGTCTAAAATTGAGAATTTCAGATCTAAGACATATTCATAATACTGGGTTCGGGCTTGGGTAGCTCAATTAGGTCTAAGCGGTTGATCAAACCGAATCAAGAGTTGGTTAGATGGGATCAACAATGCTTAAATTGACCAGCCTAATAGGATTAAGTCTGGGTCAAGATCGAGTCACGATCAAGCAAGACCTAATTAGGCTCAGAGGTTAGAGTCTGGATTGTAGGCTAACCCAATTGGTTCTGACTCAACAATTTGGTGTCTAAGGTAAGTTTGGCACATACGACCGACTGGTTTTTAATTGGAAGCTACTCGACCTGAATGCATTCTTGTACGAGTTAATGGCATATTCCTTCCACCGGTCTCACTTACCTGGCCATATCTGTTGACACAGTTCTGATCTGAGGTGGTCAATAATCCGAGCTAACCCATGCCACTAGGTTAGTCATAATTGTTATGACTAAGCCAAGTCTAGTTTAATGAGACCTGAATCAATTCTCCCTAAGAAAAGATTAAGTCTGAGGTCTTCCACCATTGTAGATGTGCGGGCCCTTCCCGGGGTTGATTGTTCTCGGCTGGATACAGTGGCTCAGTTGCACCGGGAAGATGCAACCATGTCTATTAGGCATTGGATGCTATGGGCTGGAGGATGAGTTGGGCTCAATATTTCGGATACGGTGAGAGACTCAATTAGGAACCCAGTCTATGCAAATGGTGGGTCTGACTTAACTAAGGAGTGGATCAATATTTCGGATACGGTGAGATTCATGAATTAGAGACCAAGTTTGGGTGCACCATGATTAGAGAATCATTGAACAAGAGTTGTTCACTCATTGGCTAACCCATCACCAATAACTGTTAGGTGAGGTGATGAGTCAGTTGGTGAGACCGCACCACCCACTAGAAATCATTAATCATGGAGATTTTTCGCATCTCTACAGAGGGAGTGTAGGGATCCGAGAAAATAGTGGGAGCTAATTTGTTTAAAAATAAAATTCCCTAAACAAATTGGTCAAGTCAAAATTACAGTATCTAACTAGAATCTTTGACTCTCTACAGGAAAATGTCTGCGTCCAACCCATTGGCACGTATCCTGGACACACATAGACTGACTGGACCCAATTATAAAGATTGGCTCAGGAACTACAAAATTATTTTGGGTTCTGAGAAGTTAACCCATGTTTTGGACCAGGACCCTCCCACCTTACCAGCCCGTCCATCTGTTGAACAGAGAGCGTCTCTGGAAAAATGGATAGACGAAGATAATAAGGCCAGATATTACATGTTGGGCTCGATGTCTGATGAGCTCCAGCGCCAACATGAAGGATATCGGGACTGCTCGCCAAATGTTGGCTCACCTGCAGGAGATGTTTGGTGAACAGAGTCGCGCAGCCAAATATCAAGTCACGAAATGACTTTTTAAGGCTAAGATGCGTGATGGGCAGTCAGTCCAAGATCACTGTCTGACAATGATCAAGGACATGGAAGAGCTTGAGAAGCTCGGTGTGAAGTTGGACTTGGACCTGCAGAACGATATTATTCTGCAATCCTTGACTGATGCATATGGGCAATTCATCATGAATTACCACATGCATAAACTTCAAAATTCCTTGGCCGAATTAATGAATATGCTGGTTACCGCTGAGCTTTCTATGAAAGGTTCTAAAGGCTCAGTTCTTGCTATGGAACGGACTTCTTCCAAAAGAAAGTCTTATGGAAAGAAAAAGAAGTCTGTGAAAAAGCAAAAGGTGGAAGGATCAAAGAAGAAGAAGGCAGAGCCGAAGAAGAAGGCCGATGTCAAAGGAAAGTGTTTCCATTGCAACAGCGACGGCCATTGGAAGCGGAACTGCCCTACTTACCTGGCCACCCTGAAGAACAAGAAGGAAGGTCCTTCTGGAGGTATGCTCGTTATTGAGTCTAACCTTACGGTTTCTTCTGCATCCAGTTGGGTGCTTGACTCTGGTTCTAGTGCTCATCTGTGCACTTCCTATGCAGGGTCTTGAGGATAGCAGGAGGCTGAGGGATGGAGACATGATCCTACGCATCGGTAATGGAGCAAGAGTTGCTGCAGTAGCCGTGGGAACATACCCTCTTCGATTACCATCTGGTTTAGACTTAGTTTTGAAAGACTGTTATTTTGTGCCTGCAGCTAGCAGGAATTTGATTTCTGTTTCATGCTTAGCACAAGAAGGTTATGTGATCACCTTCTTTAAGGACCATTGTAACATTCTTTATGAAAGAAATAAAATTGCAAATGGTTTCCTTATTAATGGTCTTTATCAGCTACATATTGATGTACCTATTTCTAACTATCGAGCAAAACGTGAATGCCAAACGACCTAGGGATAGTCCAAACGACAGATATCTATGGCACCTGAGATTAGGTCATATAGCAGAAGATAGGATCAACAAATTGGAGAAAAATGGGCTATTGAGTCCATTGACTTTCGAGTCATATCCAACTTGTGAATCTTGTCTTCAAGGCAAAATGACTAAACTCCCTTTTGTTAGGACATGGGGAGAGGGCCACAGATCTCCTTGCCCTAGTACATACTGATGTGTGCGGCCCATTTGATGTGCCGGCTAGAGGCAATTTTGTCTACTTCATTACCTTTACCGATGATCTGTCTAGGTATGGGTATGTGTATCTTATGAGACACAAGTCTGAAGCTTTTGAAAAGTTCAAAGAATTCAGACATGAAGTAGAAAAACAAACTGGAAAACCCATTAAGGTTCTTCGATCAGATCGAGGAGGTGAATACCTTAGCCGGGAATTCCTAGACTATCTTAAAGGAAAATGGCATAGTCTCTCAATGGACTCCACCAGGAACACCTCAACTCAACGGGGTTTCAGAATGGAGAAATCGGACTCTATTGGATATGGTTCGATCCATGATGAGCTTCACAGACCTCCCTGATTTTCTTTGGGGACACTCATTGTTAACTTCAATTTATCTACTGAATAGGGTTCCCTCTAAAACCGTTCCTACCACACCGTATGAGATATGGCACGGTAAGAAACCAAGTCTGAGTCATCTCAGAATTTGGGGTTGTCCGGCTCATGTCAAAAGACAACAAGCGGACAAGTTAGAGTTTAGGTCCTTTAGAGCTCGATTCATAGGATATCCTAAAGAGTCATTAGGATACTATTTCTACATTCCAGAAGACCACAATGTGATTGTGAGTCGACATGCCATCTTTCTTGAAAAATAGTTTATTCAAGATAGCGGCATTGGAAAATAGATCAAGCTTGATGAGAAAGTCTCACAAGTGGAACGAGCTAAGGACCAATTGGAACCAAATCAGGTTGAGCCAATAAGAACACTACCTCCTCCACCTCGTAGATCGGAAAGAGTTTTCCGTCCCCCTGAGAGATACTTAGGTATTATTTCAGAGGAAGTAGAGGAAATGTTCCTCGTAGGTAATGGTGCTCATGGTGATGATCCCAAAACCTACAACGAGGCGATATCAGATATCGACTCCGAGAAATGGCTAGAGGCAATGCAGTCAGAAATTGACTCGATGCACTCAAACCAAGTCTGGACCTTGGTAGATCCACCAGAAGGTATAGTACCTATTGGGTGTAAATGGATCTTCAAGAGAAAGATTGGTGCAGATGGGAATGTGGAGACATTCAAGGCTAGACTAGTGGCAAAAGGTTATAGTCAACGCGAAGGCATTGACTATCAGGATACCTTTTCCCCAGTGGCTATGCTAAAATCCATCCGCACATTGCTTGCCGTTGCAGCCTATTTCGATTATGAAATATGGCAAATGGACGTGAAAACGGCATTCCTAAATGGATATCTTGAGGAAGATATCTATATGGAACAGCCGCTAGGTTTCACATCCAGTGATACTGATCACAAGGTTTGCAAGCTGCAAAGGTCCATATATGGACTTAAGCAAGCATCTCGGAGCTGGAACACTCGTTTCAATGATGTGATCAAAAAGTTTGGTTTCATCAAAAATGAAGAGGAACCATGTGTTTTCAAAAAGGGTCAGTGGGAGCGCTGTTGTCTTCCTCGTATTGTACGTGGATGACATCCTCCTTATTGGGAATGATATTCCCATGTTGACGATCAGTCAAAATGTGGTTGTCCAAGGAATTCTCCATGAAAGACCTAGGTGAAGCATCCTTTATTCTAGGAATTAAGGTCTATAGGGATAGACCGAATAGGATGCTAGGACTTTCACAGAAGATGTACATAGAGGAAAGTACTAAAGAGGTTTAGTATGGAAAACTCTAAGAGGGGATTAATACCCTTCAGACATGGTATTCATCTTTCCAAGAAGATGTGCCCTAGCACACCTGAGGAAATAGAACGCATGAGCAAGATCCCTTATGCTTCTGCAATAGGGAGCCTCATGTATGCCATGCTATGTACACGACCTGATATAGCCCATGCTGTGAGTGTCACAAGCAGATATCAGTCAAATCCAGGTGAAGAACACTGGACTTCTGTGAAATGTATCCTTAAGTACTTGAGAAGAACTAAGGATATGATGTTGGTCTTTGGTAATGGAGAACTCCAAGTCCAGGGATACACAGACTCGGATTTCATGTCTGATATAGATGATCGAAGAAAGTCGACATCTGGAAAGTCTGTTTGTGTGCAATGGTGGTGCTGTCAGCTGGAAGAGTTCCAAGCAAACTGTGATAGCAGATTCCACCATGGAAGCAGAATATATCGCTGCATCAGAGGCTGCGAAGGAAGCATTCTGGTACAAGAAGTTTGCAGAAATCGGAGTAATGCCATCAGATGCCATTCCTCTATACTGCGACAACAATGGCGCCATAGCCCTTGCTAAGGAGCCGAGGTCTCACCAGAAATCCAAGCACATTGAGCGGCGATACCACCTCATCCGCGATTACCTCGAGAAGGGTTACGTCGAGGTCAAGAGAGTCAACTCCACAGATAATGTGGCAGACCCACTTACAAAGCCGTTGGGCCAGCAGAAGATCGAAGCCCACCTTGAGAAGATGGGACTTAGACTTGTAGCCAATTGGCTTTAGGACAAGTGGGAGATTGTTAGATATATGTGCCCTAGAAGCCAGAATTGGCTGACACTTGTAATACACTTCTAGGGGCAAAATTATAATTTTGACTAAAATCAATAAAATGGGTTATTTTCTATCACATATGTGTATTTAGTGTCTGTGATACATCCTTTGAGTTAATGGTAATGATAATTCATATTTTCAAGAGTTGAAAATTTAAGACATGAATAATCATTATTAACTCATAAATTGCTCCCGACCATAGGATCATCACGAGGATGGTGATTGATCCGGAAGGTTGGTGTACAATCGCTTCTCTTTAGTAGATGAGTCTTGAGTCTACGGTGTGGAGACACCGGAGCGAGAGTACAGGTACTCGTTAGAGAACGAGGGCACTGAGCGTGACCACCTCGAGTAGTCATTAGGGAGTCTACCTTCTCGTCAATGACTGACTCGATGCTGCAGTAGTGTGTCTGGTTCTTTGACCTGAGGTGCATCGGCAGTTCACCTTGAGGGTGTTATAGTTTGACTACACCATTACTCGGTCTCCTAGCCATATGGAACCCTGAGGTGTATGTTGGCTATAGCATGTTCATTGTAGGAACTGGATTGGCATCAAGATGGAATCTATCTACCTCGGTGGTAGAGGAGCAGCCCTATGATGATCATGAGAATCAAGTCCAGAAGCCCATGGCCATGGCAGAGTGAAATAATAGAAAGAGTTTCTATTTAGATTTTCACATTGGACTCGAATCGAATGATTACATCATATGACAGAGACTAGGGTTTGACGAGTTCACCTTAACCCTAATCTGATCGGGGCTCAAGATAGAAGAACTTAATCACACAGGTAGCTGCACCAAGAGGTTCGCATTCAGCTCTGATGGGTTGCCACCATATACTGCTAGGTGTCACTGGTGGATTTTGGGAGCAATTAGAATGATTTAGATGATCGATCATTCTAGCTGTTCGAATCAGAAGAGTTCTGATCCATCGAAAGGAGTTTCGATGATGTCGATGATAGAGATCATGACATATCCCATTACCATACAGAACTGAACCTAACTGGGTCACACAAACAAGGGTTTGAATCTGGTGATCATCAATTGAACTGATCTAGTTCAATTGATCTGAATGAGATTCAATTAGGTTCAAGGAAATCGTGCTAGCACTCGATTGAACCTAACGTTCTTCTTTTACTATCATAAATAAGTTGTCCTGTCTGAGCCAAAGGAGTTTGTGCTCAATCAGAGGCCTTCATATGGTCTGACTGGAGGTTGTCCAAGTCAGAAAAGGTTGTCTTATTTTGTAAGACATTACCTGCCATTTTTGGTCACCTGCCATTTCTTGTTCTTTGACTTTGGTCAAAAGTCTACCTTTGACTGGTCAAACGTTGACCATTGACACTTTGACTTTTGACCACATGTCATGCACCTATTGGAGAGCTGGTGGGGGCCTGTCCCCCTGCCAGAACCTGGCAAGGAGGAGGGCGCACGCCACCCTAGGCGTGTGCCCAAGTTGGAGGCGCCTAGGAGTCCTTGTTGGACAAGGACTCCATCTCCTTTTTGGATTCCAATTAGAGTTCTTCTAAGAACCAACTTTGACTGGTCTTAGGGCCCTCTAAGGAGGAATCCAGGGGACTCTATTCCCACCAATCAGATTTAGATCTGATTTCACAAAGGGTTGTGATTGGTTGGGAAGAAGAGGAGTTGGATCACAGCTTAGTCTATAAATAAGACCCTGTACGCCCAACTCAGATTTAAATTGAGATATGATTGAGAATCATAATTCCCACGCCCCAAGGCTGCCTCTCCCCTCCTTCCTCCATGCCAAACCACCTTCTCCCCTTCTCCTCTCCACGTCCAAAAGGAGTTTTGGACTTTGGTTGGTGCGATTCCAGATCAAAGAAAGGCGATCAAAAGCAAGAAGGCTGCGCTGCTGCAAAGGACGACTGCTGATCTTCAAAAGGAGTTTTGAAGATCCTCCAGATCAGATCCAGATCTGATTTTTGGAGGACGTGATAGAGAAGAAGAGGATCTCCAGATCCAAGCCCGAGTGGATACCGGTAGAGGCCAGGCGCTTGCGTGGCTAGATCCAGAACCTTCCGCTGCAATACAGGATCATCAACAGGGTAATAGGATTACCCAAATCAGGTAAATTAAATTTGATTTAATTTATCCTTATTTTATTTTATTTATTAAAATAATAAGAATCAGATCTGAAACATCCAGATCTGATTACAGATCAAAGAAAAAATTTTTGAAATATATCTCTTGATCTGATCAGATCTGAACGAACCTGGATCGAAAAATCAGGATTCCTTCAGATCTTCGACTTGAAGTCGTCGAACGGCTCAGTCAGATCGGATCGATCCATGATCTTTCGAAGAAGATGAAAATGATGTAGAATATGCTTCGTCTGCTGATGTGCCTTTGGTTCCTTCGTCTGAGCTATGGCTCCAGAGCTATCATAGAAGAGCAAAACTAGACCATCTTGGAAGGATGCTACTCCAAACTTGATGATGAACTTCTTTAGCCACACTACTTCTTTGGCAGCATTTGATGCAACAACGTACTCCATCTCGCACACTGAATCGGCCATAATGTGCTGCTTGAAATTTTTTCAATAGACAGCTCCAACATTAAGGGTAAACACATACCCCGATATACTTTTATTGTCATCATGATCAAATTAAAAATTAGAGTCCATAAATTTCATAAGTTTTAAGTCTGATTCACCATAAACAAGCCACTAGTCCTTAGTATTTCTCAAATACTTCAGGATGATTTTAATAACCTTCCAGTGATTCTCTCCTGGATCTGATTGGTATCTACTCACTATCCCTAGTGAGTATGCCACATCTGATTGCATACATATCATGGCGTGTATAATAGAACCCACTATCAAAGCATATAAAATTCTACTCATACACTCTCTTTCTTAAGGTGTTATCGGATGGTCTCTTTTTGAGAGAGAAATTTCATGGCCTATCGGTAGATAGCCCTTCTTAGAATTCTCCATGCTAAACCTCTTCAGCACAGTATCAATATACATGGACTAGGATAATCTAAGCAACCTTTTAGATCTATCTTTATAGATCTTCATCCCTAGGACGTAGGAAGCTTCTCCCAGATCCTTCATGAAGAACTGTGACGACAGCTAGATCTTTATTTCTTGTAATGCAGGAATATTATTTTCGATTAAGAGAATGTCATCCACATACAAAATGAGAAATATAACTGCTGGACTATTAGCCCACTTATATATACGGGATCTTCTTCATTCTTAATGAAGCTATACGTCTTGATCGTCCAATCAAAATGTATGTTCTAACTCCAAGATGCCTGCTTCAGTTCATAAATGGACCTTTGAAACTTGCATACCTTAGACTCATCTATGGATGTGAAACCTTTAGGTTGTATCATATACACCTCTTTAGCTAGCTCTCTATTTAGGAAAGCTGTTTTCACATCCACTTGCCAGATTTCATAGTTTGGATGTGCAGCTACCGCAAGCATGATCCGAATGGATTTGAGCATTGCCACAGAAGAAAATATCTCATCATAGTCAATACCATAGCATTGACAATATCCCTTGATAACTAGATGAGCTTTATAGATCTCCACCTTTTCATCTACGCCTCTTTTCTTTTTGAAGACTCACATCCTATGGATTTTACCCCTTCGAGTGGGTCAACCAATGTCCATACATCATTGACCTTCATGGACTCCATTTTAGATCTCATAGCCTTAAGCTATTTTTTAGAGTTGGATCTCTGCATCGCATCCATATAAATGATCGGATCCTCATCGTTCTCATTGAGTTCGACAGGATCACTATTTTGGACCATGAAACCATAGTATCTGTCTAGCTGACATGGTACTCTTTCAGATTGCCTTAAGGGTGCAGGTTCATTAGGCTCCAGGTCTGATTGAATCAAATATGGTTTAGGTTCAGCTACTTGTATCAGTTCTTCCGCTTGTCGAACTTCCTCAACCTCAACCTTAGAGGTAGTAGTCCCTTCACCAAGGAACTTCTTTTCTAAAAAAACTATCTTCAGGCTGATAAATATTTTTTGTTCATCAGCTAGGTAGAAGTAATATCCTTTGATCTCTTTTGGGTATCCTATAATGTTACACTTGTCAAACCTAGGTCCAAGCTTATCCGTTACTAAATATTTGACATAAGCCAAACACCCCCAAATCGTAAGATGCGAGAGCACTAGCTTATGTCCCATCCACATCTCATATGGTATTTTAGAAATAGACTTACTTGGCACCCTATTCAGAATATAACAAGCTGACTCGAGTGTATATCCCCAGAGAGAGATTGGCAAACCATCAAATTCCATCATAGATCTAATCATATCCAATAGGATTCGATTCCTCCTTTCGAACACACCATTATGTTGTGGTGTTCCAGGAGTCCATTGTAAGAGAATTTCATTCTTCCCAAGATATGTCAGAAATTCACTAGAAAGGTACTCACCTCCTCGGTTAGACCAAAGGATTTTAATACTCATCCTAGTTTGCTTTTCTATCTCATTATGTAATGGTTTGAACATTTCAAATAACTTCAACTTATGCTTAATTAAATAGACATACCCATACCTCAATAGGTTGTCTATGAAGATTATGAAGTAGAAATATCTACCTCTAGCGCTCGAGCTCATAGGTCCACATACATCAGTATGTACTAGACCCAGGAGTTCACTGGATCGTTCACCCTTTCCAATAAAAGGTGACTTGGTCATTTTTCTAAGTAGGACTCACAGATTGAAAGTGATTCACAATCACTGACCTCAAGAATTTTTTCTTGAGTCAACCTATTTATTCTATTCTTGTTGATGTGACCTAGCCTACAATGCCAAAGATAAATATTTGACACTTTATCTATTCTAGGGCATTTACTAGAGATTTGGACTATGTTAATAGGTTGTGATAATAGATAAATTTTGTTATTTAATCATCCAACACCACCATAATACCACTCAAAATTATATCACAAAAATTTACTTTTATTGAAAACTGATAAATGTTCTTGGCCAAAAGGCCTACAGAAATTATATTCAATAAAAAACTTGGACAAAAATGACATTCACTAAGAATAACTCTATGAGAATTGATTATAAGGTTCATGATTCCTAAAGCTAAAACTGAAACTTATCTTTCATCTCCAACGTTCAGGAATCTCTCGCCTTCACCAAATCTCCTACTAACTTGTAAACTCTACATCAAATTACAAATATAATAAGAACTTTCGGTATCTAATACCCAAGCAGTAGTATCACAAATTAAGAAGTTGCAAGGTGTTATCATATAATTACCTTGCGCAGCAACTACTTGCTTCCTCCTCGACCTGTTCGAATCTAAGGTGGCAATGTACTAAGGATAGTTCCTCTTCCAATGCCCCTACTTCTTGCAAAAGAAGCACTCTACGTAGCTTTGGTCAAGCTTGTGCTTCTTGGTCTGACCCTGTGCAAATGTTCCAGCATGCAGCTGCACCTTCTTATTATTCTTCTATCTTTTTTTAAAGGGTCGACCAAAAGAAGACCCTCCCATAACATTCACCGACCCCTTTTGAAGCTGATGATCCTTCTCAAAGTTCTGCAGCAACCCCATCAACCCATGATAGTTCACTATAGACTTTATCATTCTAAAATGAGTAAGAAAAGGGAGGAAGAACTTGGGTAATGAATTTAGGATCGCATCCTTACCAAGCTGCTCATGCAGGAAAAAATCCAACTTACTTAGGCATTCAATCATCTCGATCATGTACAATATATGATCAGTGATTGACGCCCCATCCCTCATACGAGCATTGAAAATGGCACAACTAGTCTTATGCCTTTCAACATTGTCAAGCATGCCAAAGGAGTCGTTCAATATTTGAAGCATCTCCTCGGGTTGGGCATTTTCAAACTTGTAGATGAACTCATCATTCATTGCCGCCAGCAAATGCATCAAACGGTGGTGCAGTCATTGAGCCACTTCTGGTAAGTATCTCTCACCACCTTAATATCATTCGCGGCTGGCTCCTCAGGTGCCGGATTAATTAATATATATAAGATCCGTTCATGCTCTAGGATGATCTTCAACTTTTGATACCAGCTATCGAAGTTGGGTCCCATAAGTTTGTCATTGTCCAACAATGATCAGAGCGATAAGGTAGTGGTCATGTCTGCATGAAAAGAAAACTATAGTCCTAATTAGTATATGAATTATTTACTCTAAATACTTGGACTTTAGTCTAAAAGTTCTTCCACTATTTTGTTTGAATCGATAGCCTCTGCCTCCAATTCAAAAAATTATCCCTAATTTCTTAGTGGATACTAGAATCCACATAGACTACACACGAGCCCAACTTTAGTTGGTCAACCCATGTATACCAATGGATAGGTTCATAATCAATTATTTCATCAAACAACTTTTAGTAATTTATTTTTTTTCCCAAAAATCTAATCAGTAGGCTTTGGCCTCCACTGAAAGGATCCAATAAGGTCCAATCATTAACATGACCACATTTGATGCATCAGACCAACAAATGATCAGGCCCGACTTTGGCTGGCCAACTTGACCACCATTAGAAAGACACGACCAAATTATCATATTATGAATGATAATTTTATTAGTCAATAAACACTAGATCTTTAGACCTCCAATGATTATTAAACCAATGGATCCATTATCACTCAACTTAATGGGAGGCTATGACTTAGTTATCACCATAACTTTATCATTTTAAGGACCTAATAATTTTAAAGAATTTTTTAACTAATTTTAAGAAGAATTGACTAGCCAATTTAGATCCTCCCACAGACTTCACCAAGTTAGATCAATAAGGAACTAACTAAAACTGGCATTAGGAGCACCTAAATCAGTTAAACTGATTTACCCAATTAACATGGGTGAGCCCAAATCACTAAGTGGTCTAATCAAAATCTAATTCATCAGGATAGCCAAATAAGTAAGATCAGTGGAAGGGATATATCATTAACTCATCAAAAATTGAATCTATGCGAGTAGCTCTGAATTACTACTGGTCTGAGCTTACAGACTTACTTTAGACACCATTCGGTTCATTAGTTTCAATTTGACCAATCTAGCAATTTTAGGTTCGACTGCGTAGCCATGAATCAAGTCCATTTTGTCCTCATTAAAGGCATGAACTTGACCAACTACAACTATTATAATTGAGTCTAAAGAGCTCTTGACCTAATCTAAATCAATATTTGGTTAGATTTGATTAATTACTCTAATTTAGTCCATTCTTTAACTAATTTTATGTCTAACCTAATTAATGGACCTAATTCGACTAACCCAATAATCCACATTTTATGATCAATGACTTAGGATCTTTAATTCACAATTCTAGATTCTAATTCATCATACTTAATTCTTAATTAAGTTTAAGACTGAGGGTTAGGGTTCAGCATTTCAAAAATATTTTTTAAAATTTTTGAAAGATTCTTTACATCCTAGCACCGTTTCACTAAATAGATCGACTCATTTAAAAAATGGATCAACTTATTTCATAAACAAGCACTAGATGTAGGTTTGATCTTATAAACCAGCCAATTGTAGCATTCAACCAACTTCTCAGTCAGATTGGCTCTGATCCCATCCAAGTCGGCCCGAGCAGAACCCAAGCTGGCTTGGTTCCTGAGATAGCCGGCTTGGGCGGAAGGCCCAAAGACCATTATTCCAATCATGCAGGCTCGGATCCTATCTGAGCTGGCCCAAATTGAAGCTCAGCCAGCCTAGTTTCTGATCGAGTTGATTGGAGCATCAATCCAAAAACCATATCATGGCTGGCATGCTAGTTGAGCTGGCTCGATTCCTGAGAGAGTCGGCTCGATCGGTGAGCAGAACCTTCCTAAGATCCTATTTAGGTTTAATCTAAAACATTATACTCTACATAAAAAATCATAAAATTATTTAGATCTAATCTAAATACTAATTCATGATAAATTTTAGATTAAACCTTTCGAATACATCATAAAAAAATTATTAGATCTAATTTAAAATTTTATGATCAATTTTATAGATCGCAACGTACCAAGACAACCTCTCCACGATAAGGGGTAAACCTTACAGCAGGACAACCTACAGTCCATCCGATCATCATTTTTATTTTTCAGATCAAATAATTATTTAGTTCTAATCTAAAATAATTTAAATCATGCATATATATAATACATCAAAGAACCTGCTACTCTAATACCAATTGAATGGAGCATGCAGGGTTTCTAGCTCTACTTTTGAAAAACTTTTTTCGATAAATGCACAGTAGATTATATTATTAATCATATTAATAATAAAAAGCTACATATCTAATCTAAAAATTCTACATGCTATAAGATTTAATGTATTATATATGCATGTATATCTGAAAATAAAAATAAGATCAACAATTAAACTATTTTACTGCTTAACATGTTAAGAACACGTTACCTTTTTGTGGGTAGAAGAATGCTGCAATTTGATCTCCTCGGTATAGATCTGAATGCAGCAATGTAGCCACACACACATCTGGCCTCCATGGGTAATCCATATGAGGTCCTGATCTTGATCAGTTCCACCCAAATGCTAGCTCTACAGAAATCTTTAATGGCTGATTTAGATCAAACTTCTTTTGATCTTCTTCATGGGGTCTTCGGATGCTCTGGATGCTGATGAATGTAGAAGATGATGAAGAGGAGGTCTTTTATCAGTTTTGTGAAGCCATGACCCTCGTAACTCACAACTAAAAATCAAAACCCTAGGTATAGATCCTAAGGTATGCTCTCACCCAAAATCCTTTGCGCCTGATTTTTTCTTATGCACGTAAAGAAGAGACTTTCTTTTCTATGGTCTCTTGATATTTCTCTATTTTCTTCCTTCCTATGTCGTACATACATAAAATTAGATATTTTATAGATGCGCACTAACAAGGGAGGCATGAGGGATTGGTTTAAATTAAGTGGTTATCCATTCAAAATTCAAATTCCATTCAAATTGAATTGGTAACTAGATCAAACCAATCCTTATGGTGCGTGAGAAGGAAGAACGCATGCCCTCCCTTGCATGGAAAAAACTCACGAGAAACCTCTTTCTTGTGGAGATAGAAAAGCGCAAGTCAAAGGGTGATGTGGCACATAGGAAGACTAATCAAACTAGTCTTACATTAGTCATCCAATTGAACCAATCCAATCCAAATTGGTTAGGCCCAACTAGATTAGATTAAATCTAAATTATTTAGGCTTAATTAGACTTAGTTAAATCCTAATCAAATTAGGAATTAATCAAGTCAAGCCCTTGATCAAATCAGGGATTAAACCTTCTTGACGATTAGATCATCTTATAATCTAATCAGATCAAATCCAAATGAATCAAATTCAATTGATCTTGATCCAAAAATAATCACTCAATCAAATTAAGATAATTAGTAATCAAATCACTAATTAAACTTCTCTTGATTAGCCATTAGATCAGATAGGAACCTCTAATGTGTGTGACCTCACAGGTTTGAACCTATGCCGGTAGCACAGGAATCAATTTTCTATACTAATCGAAGTGACCATCTAGCAATAATATCCGACGTTCAGATAGACTAAATAGTGCAATCATAATATTCAGAACCTAAGTTAATATGGTTACCGCATAATTCATCCCTTTGACCTCGGTGCATAGAATGACTTAGGGTTAAACTATTAACCCTAGAAGATACATCCAAATCATATCTCAAAGCAATTAGTCTTGTAACCCCTCACTATGACTACCTTGGCCAAAGCTTTGCTAAATTGAAATATTATTGAACACAACTCCTATGTCCAAGAGTGGTCAATCCCATCTTGACTCATGCACCAACTCTTCAAGTACTTGACTGTACCCAAAAATATTCCATCATTGAATTAGAAATTCAGATAGTCCAGCACCAAAGTACAGTGAGTTGCTTGAAAGTCACCATGGTGATCTTAGGTCGGAGGAACACTTATGCCTATATTCCATCAAAGCACTTCTTGATAGCAGAAAAACTCTGGAGTTGGTTATGTTCAGTGCAGATGTACATCTACATCTCACCTGCATGCCATACCAGTGTCTCCACACTCCTTGGTTAAGAGGACAACTAACCTATATGGCACATAATAACCTATACTCGATAAACATTATTGTCCTTGGTAACAATGTATCATTTGATCACGAATAATTTTAAGGACTAAACGATAAATCCTCCTTTGTCGATTCTAAATAGTCCTAAGAACTTCATCACAATAGATAGGAGTTCATTAGAAGATGAAAGATTTATGATGAAAAGTTAGAATAATTTTTATTCAATTAATAATTTATTTATAATTATATAAAATAACTCAATCATCAACAGACTGATGATTGGCTTCGAAACACTATTCCCAATAACCAGTGGATCAACAAAACCAACGAAGAGGCAAAGGACTAAAGAATCCATCACTTTCACCAAAGAAGATGCATAGGAGGTTCAATTTTCACACAATAATGCAATTATAATTATTTTAAATATTGCTAACTATGATGTACATCGCATTTTGATTGATAATAAAAGCTCCATTAATGTTTTGTTTGACGATGCATTCTTGAAAATATCTATACCTAACAGTCGTATGGGACCAATAAGCTCTCCATTAATGAGGAGCATCGACGTTGCTGTGTCGATGGAAGGAATAATTATCTTGTTCGTTATGGCAGGTTAGTACCCAAAAAAGTCCAAGGCTCAAGTTTATTTTTTAGTGGTAAAGGCACTCTTCACCTACAATGCAATTCTTGGTTGACCTGACTTGAATACACTTCAGACAATAGTTTCAACTTACTATTTAAAGATGAAGTTCCTGACAGGATATGGGGTCGGAGAAGTCAGAGGAGATCAAGCTTTGGCACGATACTGCTACACCATTGGCCTACAAGGAGGAAAGCAAATAGAGCCCTATCCGGTAGATGGACTTAATGCCTGCGATGACTTGACTAAAGAGCAGGGGGAACCTATTAACGACCTTATTGCAGTTTCACTAAATGATGAAAACAAAGATCATATTGTTCAAATTGGCTCCAACTTGATAGGAGAAGTCAGAAAGCAGCTCATCATCCTCATGTGGAGGAATGACAATGTTTTCATCTGGATACCTGCAAATATGCCCGAAATTGATGCTGAAGTGATGGAACATCATCTGGGTGTGAATCTCAAATATCGGCCAATAAAATAAAAGAAGCACAGCTTTGCATTGGAGTGGCAAAAGGCCATCATGGATAAAGTAGACAAGAAAGGTATCTTACCCAGACTGGATCACGAACATGGTTCTCATCAAGAAGACGAATGGCAAGTAGAGGATATGCATAGACTTCACATATCTATGTAAGGCCTACCCAAAGGATAGCTACTTTCTATCTAGAATTGATCAATTGATGGATACAACCTTAGGCCACGAGCTTCTCACCTTCATAAATGCCTTTCTCGACTACAACCAAATCTAGATGGTACCAGAAGATGAGAAGAAAACTGCTTTTATTAGTGACCATGGTCTTTATTATTACAGGATTATGCCCTTCAGGCTTAAAAATATAGGTGCAACGTATCAGTGTCTAGTAAATAAGATCTTTAAGGAGTAGATCAACCACAATATGGAGGTCTATGTGGACAACATGCTTATCATAAATCGATCTTCAATAAATCATATTGTCGATCTAGAAGAGACCTTCAACACACTCTGAAAGTACAAGATGAAGTTGAATCCAACCAAGTATGTCTTCTAAGTAACTTCGAAAAAGTTCTTGGAGTTCATGGTGTCAGGGCATGACATTGAAGCAAATCCTGAGAAGATCTGAGCCATTCAGGAGATTATGGTCCCAAAGATAATAAAAGAAGTCCAACACTTAACAAGGAAGGTAGCAGCTCTGAATCGCTTCATTTCAAGATCGGTCGAGCATTGCATATCATTCTTTCAAGTACTTAAATAGCCAAAGAATTTCTGTTGGACTCCTACATATCAACAAGCCTTTGAGAAATTAAAGAACTATCTCAGCTCACCTCCTCTTCTTGCCAAGCCCGAACCTAGTGAAGAATTATTTTTGTACTTGGCGGTGTCTCCTACAGCTATTGGAACTATCCTGATCAACAAAGGGGCAAATATTTGGAAACCGATCTAGTACAAAAGCCAAGTCCTGAGGGATGTAGAAACAAGGTATATAAAATTGGAAAAGCTAGCTTATGCTTTATTAATTGCAGCCAGAAAGCTCTGACCTTATTTTTGGGGACATACAGTTACACTTTTCATGGATCAACCTATCAAGACTGTCCTTCATCGACCTAATACTTCTAAGAGAATTATAAAATGGGTAATTGAGCTTATCAAGTTCAACATCAATTTCCAACCTCAACCATCTATTAAGGCTTAGAGACTGGCCAACTTCATAATAGAATGCACCATCCTGAATCCAGCCAAACCTGAGTAGCAAGAAGTTTGCACTCTCAGTTTGTACTCGAACTCTCCTGAAGAAAGAGCAAATCTCTCTGAAGACTTCTGGACCCTATATGTTGATGGTTCATCCAATGCATCCAGGGCAGGCACAGGCTTGATTTTAATCAGTTCAAAAAGAGTTATTGCTGAATATACACTGCGCTTTGATTTTCCAATAATCAATAATGGAGTAGAATATAAAGCTCTAATTGTAGGATTAAGAATAGCCAAAGAATTGTAAGTAAAGCAAGTAAAAGTCTACAGTGACTCGCAACTGGTAGTAGGACAAGTCAATGGAACTTATGAAGCATGGGAAGAAAGTACGAAAAAATATTTAGACAAGATGAAGAGCTTGATTTCGGCCTTCTATAGCTTCAACATCTAGTAGATCTCTAGAGCAGAAAATACTAGGACCGACCTTCTCTCCAAATTAGCTACTTTGGCTCCAAGTGAATTGCTGAAAGAGATCTTTTTTGAAGTTCTACAACACTCAAGTTCGAAGGATTCCCAAATAGTAATGCAAGTCGACCATGAGCCAAGTTAGATCAATCCACTCATTTTATATCTCAAAGACGGTATTCTTAGAGATCCTAAAGAAGCTCAAAAATTGAGAAACCAGGCCTCCTGCAATGTTTTATATAAGAATAAGTTGTACAAGCCTGTGCCTGCCCTGGATGCATTGAATGAAGTTCACAAAGGAATATGTGGAAATCATCTCGAAGCCAGATCTCTATCCTATAAACTACTTTAGTAAGGGTATTATTGGTCGACTATGCAATAGGATGCCACAGACTATGTGAAAAGATGTGATCGATGTCAGAAAAATGCCAACATCCAAAGACAGCCAACCTCATAGCTCATTCCTCTAAGTGCCCCATGATCATTTGTGCAGTGGAAAATGGATATACTCAGGCCCTTTTTCATAACATCTGGGCAGCAAAAATTTTTTTTGGTGGCAGTGAACTACTTTATCAAATGGATTGAGACCAAACCCCTAACAAAGATTATTGAAGCTAAAGTACAAGACTTCATCTAGAAGTCGATAGTCTATAGGTTTGGCCTACCTCAAACTTTAATCACCGATACTACATGAAAGCTGAGATACACTTACGTGAAAAATACATGGATAAAGGCCTAAAAAATGTGGGAGTATGCCTACACCCATATTAGTACACATGTTTGGTTAAATATGGGTATATCCAGCATGGGTGTAGCTTATACCAATGTTATTTCTTTTCATGAGTGGATTCCCTACTTTACCCACATAACATCTAATGTAGGTTAGAGTATATACGTGGGTATAGACCTAGTGTACACCCTTCTTTATTAAATGTGGGTAACTAAATACACATGTATCAGAATTCATGGGAGTTACCAAAGCATGGGTATAAATGGACTACTCCTATTAATAATAAAATATGGGTATATAATTAGTTTTTAGACATTACTACGTTGTCCAATTTTAAAATGTGGATCACCTATAATAATAAATAAAAATAAAAATTATGCATTGATAACTTATTTAAGCATCCTATACCACTAAATAACATATGAAGATTAGTAGCTTCAAAGAGATTAAATAATTACAAATAAGACAATCTTCACCATTGTATTAAAGAGAACTGAACATACATAGTAGTACTCTTAAATAAATTATCCCAATTGTCTCTTTAGTTTTATCAAAATCCAAAAAATAAGGCTATGCACCATTAGATTTTTGAATATAAAAGAAAGTAAATACTAAAACTCAAAACATAAAATAAATAAGTTTTAGCTGATCCTCTATTCTTAATACACAAGTTCTAAGCTCACTTTTGCTACACCAAAAAGAGAATATAGTAAAGTTAAATTGCTGACACCAAAAAGTTAACTTTATAAAATCTGAGAGTTTATTAATATATGAAGCCATCAGCAAGACAAGACAATCTCTATCTTTCCTTGACACCATCTATCATATCCCCGACCTGAATCTACAAAAAAAAAATATATAAATATATATATTATTTTTAAAAAAGTAACTATTAAAATTTATATCTAGATACATACATAATCTTTCCACCAAACAATGTGAGTACTGACAGCATGTTTTATTAAAGTTTGACTTTTGTCCTTTACAAGCAATGGAGCATTGGGCTTAGTTGCATAAGAAATAGAAACCTCACAAAACACATCTTCCAAACACTTGCCCATTAATATATTGCCTTTATCATTAGAAATGAATATTCCTTTACCTATTTCTTTCTGTAAGATATCCAATAAAATAATTTCATCACCCTGCAAGTACTGATTTCATAAAATCTAATCAGCAAGTCCTGATGATTTAACAACACATATGACAACATCGAACTATTCTATTAAAATCTTCAAATTCATGAAACTAAACTTCACTTACCATTTTAGATGATTCAGGAATAGATAGCATGTTCACTTGAGGAGAGATTTGTTCAACTCTATCACCATTCTAGAAACAATTGAGAGTTAGCTAACTTTATTAAAAATATTAAATTATGAGTGTAGAATAAAGTAATTAAATCATAAATACCTCTGGGCTATGTTTGGTACTAACTGATGATATTTTGTCTATCTTTGATGAATAGTTATTAGTTTCTTTCATGTTGGCAATATCCTATTAATAAATGAGTATAATTAACTTAAGACAAAATTTAAATGGTAAGTAAAGCAAATAGTCATCAGCTTCTTACATGACACTTTCATAATTTCAAAAAGATAGATGATAGTTTTGAAAATAAATATTAAGTTATCTAATCTCATTCATATGGAAATAGAAAATGAATTGCACACTTAACTAGAGTACCCACTAAAGCCATTGAATCATAAATATTTTCTACTTGGACTTGGAGAGTTTCAACTTGACCTGCTAAGTCATGAACCATTTTATGCAAACTCTCATTTTTCTTTTTCAAGACTTCATTAGTTGCTTTAGGGCTCCACAATGAACTGGAAGTTGGTCCTATCCCCAAACAATAGACCATGTCCCATCTTTCTTCACCAAACTATTTAGAAAATACCTCATCCTCTTCTGCATCTTTAAACATCGCCTATTGGTTCCCAGTAGACATGTATTAATTATAAGAAATAAATATTATAATAAAAATATGATAAACCTACAGTTTAGTTAACTGATAAAGAATACTTACAATGAGTCCAGCAGCAGCATCATTTATAGGATTACCATCCTTTCTAGTACGAGTCTTAGCCCACATGCAGGGGTGGCTCAATTTTTTTTCTATCCTTTTGAATTTAGTATACAATATACATAAGAAAAGATTAAATGAACACAATATATAACATAAAAAAGATTAAATCATTATATTCCTCAAAGCAAATAGTTAAAGAAATTTAGATGTGTTTACCTGTAGGTGATTGATTTGCGTAAAGTTCCTTGTTCCTGCACAATGAGGGTACTTATACTTCTTCTTGCATTCAATATTGGTATTTATTCTATTCTGTCATTATTCTATATATACCAAAATTTAAGATTGACCTCAACCACAATGAAAATAATTGACCTCAACTAATGAAAGATAATAATTTTTATATACCTACCGCTGTCGAGTAGACCAACTATTTGTAGCTTCCTTCCATTAAGCCTCTAGGACATTCTTAGGTACTTCACATTTTCTTTTCCTATTATTATTACAATTGTATGTGAAGTACTTCTTTCTTAAACGGTACTTCATCCCTCTCCATTTCTCTACCAACGTCTTCATTGCAAAATTATAATGCTCATCTCCCACAACATACTTCTCCTGAAATTTAAAAAAAATATTACTAATATATTATAATAAGAAGTGCCAAACCATAGATGATATAGAAATCAATATGACCATTGTGTATTCCCAAAGATCGTCTTTAGTTGTCTTAGGTATCTTTCGCTAATCATTCATACTAACTGGCAACTGCTCATGGAACTTTGTTAGGCTAGTCAAAAAGGTCATAAATGATTGCCTACCATCCCCAATTGGCTGTCCATACTCATTTCACTCTACATGAATCATCATATTAGAATCTATCATATGCACATCTTTCATTTGTGTCTCACCATGATACTTTTTAGGAGGTGGCTCTTCAGGTTAGGACACCTTTCTTTCTTTTAAGGCTACACCGGTATCATCTTCATGTATAATGCTCTATTCTACAAACTTCTGCTCCTCAATAACTTGCTTAGTTGCACTCTTTTTTGCACATCCCACCAAAGCTAAACCAGCCACAAAGGAATCTAACTCCACCATTATAAACTAGAGATCATTAGGCTGAAAAATTACAATCAATAAGTAAATAAGTCAAGAATACATATAAAAATTTATAAAGAAGTTAGAGGATTAGAATATACAAAATAAGGAATATTGTTTGGAGAGATAGTTGTGGGAGCAGCCTGCATAAAATGATAGATATAATATATAACAAAGTATCCAAAATCATTCCCATTTGATTGCATTGGTACCTATCATTAATAAAATATGAATAAAAAGATTAGTGGCTATTACTACTCTATGTTTCATATAAATAAATCATTTATTTAAAAAAAAATCACATAACTATCTTTGGGGTTATCAATGGCATATTCCATATTGCTCTTACATCTTTTGACCTCTTTTCACAATCATACATATCAAAAATAAGACTGCATGTAGACATATACAAACAGTCTAAATATACTAATACGAATTGACTATGAAAGCCAAAGTTGAAAAATAGATATATATGCATTTATTTGTATACCATCTTAATTCACTTTCATATCTGTCAGAACTATTGTTTCGTAGAGAATCCAATAGCAACATTCAGGGTAGAGTGGTTAAAGTAAAGCTCTCACTAAAGTTGCAAAAACTCACAACAAGCCAATGATCCCTAATGGTAACAAAAAGTAATTAAGTATGCATCCTCCCATAGAACATTTGACAAATTAGAAATAACATAACCTTATAAATAACCAAATGCAAATAGGAAGGATATTACCTAATAACTTACCAAATGTAAATAAGAAGGATAAGATATTTCTTTTCAAAGACTTTTTTGTTCCTTATCCACTTTGAAACTTTTTTTCTTGATGGCTTACTCACATACAAGCTAAACAATAAGCAATCAAAACAATAAAACCATGATTGTCTCTCCAAACTTAGCTTGCTACATATGTACCTAAAAATAATAAAAATAGATAAAGTAAAAATTAACCATACACAAAATCGATAGCACCAAAGTTTGAAGACTATTAGAAACTAATTAAGCATCCATCCATCCTTAGTATATTTAGGGTAAGAACATTAGGAACCAAAATTCATACTCACCCCATATAAGTAGGAAAGTGACTGGTTGCCAACCTCATTTGTCTTGAATTTTCTATTGGTTTAAGTAATATTTCCTCATCTGATTGTTTATCTTTAGCACTACGATCATGTATCTCTTTAAGGTCCGCCAGTCTCTCATTGTCCACTATTAGTTCAGAATTATGTCTTTCACGATAAGTAGATCTTGTTCTTGATCTATCCCGACTAGGTACAATCACCAAGTTTATCTTTCTAGCCCTGCAAAAAAAAAAAAATAAAGTAATCATAACTTTTGTTTGAGTGTAATAAATATCAACTTTGTTAAGAACTAAGTCACTTACATATACTTTCAGTTGAGGTAACAAATATAATTGCAACAACACCTACAATCAAAAGGAATGATGTTAGGACAATGAAACCAAGAAATAAATAGAAATATTTTTCATATATGCATAGAAATATGTAAGAAATATTAAAAACAAATTTCATATATAGTTAAGTAAAAAAACAATAAATTCTATTCAATATAACCAAATAGTCTTTCATATATAGTTAAGAAAAAAATAACAAATGTCATTCAATATAACCAAATAGCCTTCCATACATAGTTAAGAAAAAAGCACAAATGCATAAGTATGCATAGATTACTAGGTTACAATCTCAATTCCTTCAATATAATCTCTTTCCTATTTTACATTATGCTTATCCTCCACATCAATCTCATTATCATAATTGCTAGCGTGGAGATTTATTTATTGCTCAATTTCCAATCCTTCATCAACATCATTGAAGTCATCATTCATATCAAAGTAATCCCTTGGCTTTGTCTTTCTAACTATATACCATCCAGTTTCTTTTGCATCTTTTACATACCATACTTGCTCCACTAGATTAGCTAATACAAAAGGCTCTGAAATGCATAATTTTTTATTAAAATTTACCAATGTGAAGTCCCCATCTTTTTTGACACCTCGATTAACATCCATCCATTCACACTTAAAGAGGAAAAACTTCTTCTTATCATAATAGTTTAACTCTACAATCTCATATAAGACTCCATAATAAGTTACATCACTATGTATTGGATTATTACCTCTTACACTAGAGAAGCTTGCTATTTTAGCTGACATCACAATGCTACTATTTTGAGTTTTTTTTCCTTGCTCAGCACTCCTTGTATGAAATCTAAATCTATTAATTAAACATCCATTGTATTTCTTAACTATATTAACTAGATGTTTTTACAGGCAACAAATAATAGGTGATAAATCTTCTTTGCCTTGATGTTGTAGCTCCTGAACCTACAAAAAAGGTATTGTAATATTCAATTAGTGATCACAAAATTAAAAAAAATAATGACACATCACATACATGTCTGCCAAACCATAGTGAAAACTTGCTCACATGGATACTTTCAATATCCCTTTTTGAAGAACGAGGTCATTCCTTTTGGATCAACTCTAAGTGCATCCTTAACATAGAAAATAATATTATACGTGAGGTTTCTAGTAACACCTACAAATTTTATAATATTATGAAATAAAAAGTTATTTTTCACTTACAATGCATATGGTTGAACCTCCTCTTGATTGAACAACACATATTGATGAGCATGATCCAACTCTGCATTATCCATTTTATAGGATCTTCCAGCACCCAAAGGCCGGCCTAGGTTAATGCACTTCTGTCCCAAAGTATCAACTTTAGTACCATCATCATTTTTCTATGTCAATATAGCTATGTCTCAACATTATTATCTAAGAATCTTGATGCAAAAGCTATTGTTTCCACAACCAAATAACTGTTCATAATTGAACCTTCTGGTTGTGCTATATTACGTACATATGATTTCAATCTCGTTAAGAACCTATCATCATGACCAATAATTTTCACTAGTCTGAAATATATAAAAAAATAAATATTCAACAAACTAAAAATACATCAAATTCAAAACATATCTTTCAATTGGATACATCCATCGATAGTTGACTGGACCAGCAAGTCGAGCTTCATATGGCAAATGAACAAGCAAGTGAACCATCACATCAAAAAAACTAGGAGGAATATCATCTCCATATGGCATAAGAGGACTGGAATCCTTTGGCCAAGTAAATAAAAATCATTTGCTGAAGAAGTCTTTGAGCATAATTGCAAAAAAAAAACTTGCTCAATTCAGTGACTACCCACTTAACTTCCTTGCTATTTGTAGATCATATCGCAATCGAAAGCAGTTGTTGCATAGCTATGTGATAGTCATGACTTTTCATCCCCCATATCTCTCCATGCACTGGGTTAACATGCCTAGAGATGTTAGCTGCATATCCATCAGGAACCTTCACATCTTTAAGAACTTGGCATATGCTTTCCTTCTCCTTTTTACTCAATGTGAAGCGAGCTAGTGGCAACAAGATCCTTTTTGGATCTAGAGCTTTGGGATAAAGAGATGGTTGTATATTTAAATCGACTAAGTCTTGTCGAGCTTTCAAGCCATCCTTACTTTTACCATCAATTTCCAATAATGTTCCAACCAAACTATTAAAGACATTCTTCTCGATGTGCATTACATCAAGGTTATGCTAGATAGGTAATAACTTTCAATATGGCAAATCAAAAAAGATACACTTCTTTTTCCATGCTAAGTATTTGTCTTTCTCAACATTATCAGGCTTTTTTATTTTTTTTCTTTTTTTTCTTTTTTTGTTCTTCTTTTCTTTTTCTTTTCATTTTTTTTCTTCATGGGATGGAGATAGCCTCTTCATCTATTCTTCTTTTTCTCCAAAAGAGAAATAGGGCACAGATTGGTCTTGATAGTGGCAAAGTCGTGGAAGACGAGGTCGGCCACCCATGGCGGCTCCCGACAGCGGCGAAGCCATGGCCACCGACAATGGGTCCAACAGCGATGACTATCGATGGAATAAAACAGAGAACAAGGGATGAATGAAATAAAGAATATAGGACCTCCCTATTTGAATAAACTGACGGTCTATTGTCGGCTCCTCATCGTGCATCGGTGACGAAAAGAAGCCTGGGGAAATGAAAAAAAGGGAGGGGAGAAAGCCTTCACCATCTCTTCTTTTTCTTCTTCTCCAAAACTAGGGTTTATTCCCCATCTTCTTCCTTTCTTGCATACGGCCATGGAAGATGGGACCAGCCATCCACGGTAGCTCCCGATGGTGGGAAAGCCATGGCCCCTGACACTTGCTCCAATGGTAGCAGCTACCAATGGCACTTGATGGAATAACATAAATAAAATAGGGCATTCCCTATTTTGAATAAACCAATGGCCAAACAGCTCTTCACCATGCATCGGTGATGAGAAGAAGGCCAAGGAAAGGAAGAGAAGGGAGGGGAGAAAGTTACCTAATTCCAACAAGTCGAATCAGGACTATTCTCCGATGATCCTTTCGATGGAGAAAGTTACAATGTTCATCATCCTTCTAGTGGAAAACCAAGGAAAATCAGCAACGATCGACGATGATTCTTAAGGAGATCTCAATGGAACTCAATGGAAGGATGAATGCCTTCTTATAAAGGAGATTTTAGGGTTCTTGAAAGATTTTGATTCGAATTGAGAGAACACGAGAGAGGAAGATGCAGACTAACCCCAGCTTCCTTTTCCTTTTATTTGTTTTCCTTTTTTTAAAACTTTTATATTTGTGCAAAAAAATTAGATCCTTACAATATCAAAATAAAAAAAAATATGGAGGGATTTTAAAATGGTTCAATTTTAAACCGGTCCAAATATATTAAATCCAAACTTATTTATTCTAATAAGATAATTCGATCAAATCTAATTATAATATATTGAATGGGGTGGGTTTTACTTGACCAAATTTGAATCTGGGATAGGTGTGGGTCCTAAAAAAATCCAATGTAGGTTTGGATCGAGTACGAATAATGGTATGCCCTAATCCAAACCCAACTCAAGATAACTTGACACAGCCCGGGTTGGGGAAGAGGGATGGAAGATGCATGAAATAAACAAAATAGAAGAAAGAAGAAGAAAATCTCTTCTCTTAAATTTTAATTCAATATACTCGAAACTAACTGATTACAACAATGGCCAAGGGCCTTATTTATAGTATAAAAGCCTTAATTCAAAAGTAAAAAGAAATCCTAAACAAAAATAAAAAGAACAAAATTAAATTAAGTCAAAAATTAAATTCTTAATCAAACTAGAAATTCTAGTAATCTTGCGCACTACCATAGGCTTGTCAGAAAATAAAATTTGACCCTAAAATTTATGGTGGTGGCAAAGCAGCTAGGCCTATAGGGCTCAAAAAAAGATTTTCAGAATTGGATCATAATAAAGATTCTGACATCGGATGACAAAGTCAAGACCGTTCTAGCTCAGTAATGTTAGAACCCTGCAAGAATTGGTGCGATCAAGTTGATTTTACACCCTTTCGAATTCGATCCCTCAAATCTATACATCTATTTGTTGTGGTGTCTGCATTATAACCTTAATCATTCAAAATTATGATGATTTCATATTATTAATATATACTCAATTTGATCCGATCTGATCTGACTATTCCTTCTAATATACCTAACTTGATTAGACCTACATCTCTATTTGATTTGATCCAACCCAACTTGATCCGAGATGGATATGGAATGGATATGGATATGAGATTTTTACTTATGGAGTGGATATGGGTATAGGCCAACCCAACCCATACCCGACCGATTACCAATCCTACTTAACAATAGGGGAGCAATTTATCTTACCTTAAGGGTGACAATGGATCTCTATGATCCAAAAACCTGATCCAGATTTTAATCAAATTTTTGGATTGGTATTCTACTTATTTTAGATTTAGGTCAAACTTGAAATCAAAAAATATGATCCAAATGAAATTCGCATTTGGATCTGAGTCCAAAAATCCAAAATCCAATCAAAAATATTTTTTATTGATAGTTTTTAAAAAATAAATATAGAATTTTATTTAGAAGTCCAAAATTCGATCCAAATCCAATCTAATTTTTTGGATTCGGCTAGCTTTCTTTGAGTCAATGGGTAAGCATTTTAACTTGATTTATATGTAAGGGTTTAAATGATGTAAATATAATATCAATCATAATATATGAAAGATTTGATTAGACTTTGGTGGTTAAGGTAGTGGACATGCTATTCAAGGATTTTAGGTTCAAACCTTTCCATCTATCTATTATAAATTTATTTTATAAAAAATTAAAAAAATTATATCTTAGACTTTATTTTCCATTGACGGATTATCCATTATAGATTTTAACTTTATTTTCAAACTTATTAAAATCATAGATAGAGTTATCCTAATAATTTAAAATTTTTTGAAGTTATTCTTCTGATATAATTCTCCATCAGAAAAATCACTGATAAATAACTTATCACTAAATTAATTATAAATATTTCTAATATATTTTTTTATTTTTCTAAAAAAAATTTTGATGGTGTTGTTTCTAAATCGATCATTAAATTGATCAAAAATTTATCAAAGATTTTGAGACATACCAATTATATTTTACTATATTTTTTGATGGAAATTTATCAATGATCCATCAAAAATTTCTGACGAATCACCTTCATCAGTAAAGTTCTTATTTCTAATATTGTGCTTCCACACAATCTGATCTAGGAGATGAAGCATCGGGGTTCCTATTGGTAGGGCATTGGGTTTCCTTTTTTTTCTCTTTTCTTTATTTTGGTTCTCCTCTCTTGGTGCCTATCACTTTCTTCAATACTTAGTATATTTTTTAATAGATTTGTATTACCCATATTTATCCTTTAGCAGATTTGGTTTACTCATGTTTAATCATTGAAATGTAAATTAAAAGTTAATTATAGCATTTTTACGTTTGACAAATGTGGGTATATATAATTTTTTTTCAGAATTTAACCTTTTATCCATATATGTGCTTTATGTGGCTAAAAAGCATGGGTGTATGTGAAGATCTGAATATCTTCCATCATTTTACGTCTGTGACTCACCCTCAAGTAAATTTTAAAGTCAAAGTAACTAATAGGACTCTATTACAAGGGACAAAAATAAGACTTGAAAGAGCAAAAGGAACATAAATGGATGAACTCTATCATGTGCTTTGGACTTATAGAACCACTCAAAGGTTAGCAACTAGGAAACTCTATTTGCTTTGGCTTTCGAAATAAAGGTGGTAATCCTAATCGAACTCGAACTTTCCTCAGCATGGGTCGAAGCCTTCAATGAGCAGAACAACTGATAGGATCTTAATGCAAATCTCAGCATATTAGAGGAGAAGTGAGGGAAGGCTCAAATTAGGATGGTAGTTTACAAGCAAAAGATAGCCCATTACTATAATTCTAAAGTCAGGAGCAAAATAGTTAGTGTGAGAGATCTAGTGCTTCAGCAGGTGAAAATTTCATAGTCATAAAATCAAAAAAAGCTCGCCCCAAATTGGGAAGACCCTTACAAGATCGTGAAAATTGTCCGATGGAAAACTTATTATTTGAAGAAACTTTGAGGGGCTACACTCCCACAACCTTAGAACTCAGAAAACCTGTGAATGTACTATCAATAATCTCATTTCAATAAAATTTTCTTACTTTAACATCCTTATCTTTGGTGCAAAATAGCATGATGATAGGAAATTACACGGTCGAACTTCATTTTCAAATGAAATAAAAACCTTTACTTATTTAAGATAGGAGGTTAATCTCATCGTAGCGAGGATGAAGGCCTCTGGTTATTTAAGGTAGGAAGTTAACCTCTTCGTAGCGAGGGAGGTTAACCTCATCGTAGCGAGAGTAAAGGCCTCTAGTTATTTAAGATTTAAAATAGGAGATTAACCTTGTTATAGCGAGGGAGGTTAACCTCGTTGTAGTGAGGGTAAAGCCTCCAATTGTTTAAGATAGGAGGTTAATCTCGTTATAGCGACTATGAAGGCCTCTAGTTATTTAAGAAAGGAGGAAAGGCCTTTTCAAGATCTCTTTTACACCTCAATAATCTTGTTAGGAATAGGAGGAGGACCATGTCCTAACAAGGATGAAAGCCAACCATGTGAAGAATAGGAGGAGGACCTCAATCCTGACATAAATAAAAATCCTTACAAGGGATCGAAGACCTCCAATCCTTAGACAGGAGGTTAATGTTAGATGTATGTCCTAGAAGCCAGATTGGCTGACACTTGTGATACACTTCTAAGGATAATTTTATAATTTTAACTTAAAATTAATAAAAAATTATTTTATTCTATCACATTGTATACATAGTATTTGTGATATATTCTTTGAGTTAATGATAATGACAATACATCTTTTCAAGAGTTAAAAATTTAAGACATGAATTTTCATAATTAACTCATAAACTACTTTCGATCGTAAGATCATCATGAAGATGGTGATCGATCTAGAAGATTGATGTACGATCACTTTCTTAAGATAGATGAGTCTTAAGTCTACGGTATGGAGACACCAAAGTGAGAGTACAGATACTCGTTAGAGAATGAGGGCACTAAGCATAACCACTTCGATCAGTCATAAGGGAGTCTACCTTCACGTCAATGACAAACTCAATGCTACAGTGGTGTGACTGGTTTTATGATCTGAGGTGCATCAGTAGTTTGTCTTGAGAGTGTTATAGTTTGACTACATCATAACTCGGTCTTCTAGTCATTCAAAATTCTGAGGTGTATGTTGGCTATAGAATGTTCATTGTAGAAATTAGATCGCATCAATAGGAGATCTATCTACCTCGGTGGATGAGGAGTAGTCCTATGATGATCATGAGATCGAGTTCTTAAGCCCATAGTCATGGCAGAGTAAAAATGATAGAAAGAGTTTCTATTAGGATTTCACATTGAACTCGAATCGAATGATTTATTCATATGATGGATATTGAGTTTGATGAGTTCATCTTAATCCTAATCCTATCGAGGCTCAAGATAGAAGAACCTAATCACATAGGTAGCTGCACTGAGAGGTTCACTTTTGGTTCTAATAGGTTGTCACCATATAGCGCCAGGTGTCACTGGTAGATTTTGGAAGCAATTAGAATAATCTTGATGATCGATCATTCTAATTATGTGAATCAAAAAAGTTCTGATCCATCGAAAGATATTTTGATGATGTCGATGATAGAGATCAGGTATATCTCATTATCATATGAAACTAAATCTAACTAGATCACACAAATAAGGGTTTAGATCTAGATGTGATCAATTTGGCTAATCTAATTTGATTGAATTGGATTAGATCCAATTAGGTTCAAAAAAATTATGCTAGCACACGATTAAGCCTAACATTCTCCTTTTGTAGTCTTTTTGGTTCATCTCGATCGAGCCAAATTGATTTGGACTCATCCAAAAATCCTATATTATTTAGTCTTGGTCTAACTAAAGCTTGTCTAGGTCAGAAAATAATTGTCTTAATCCATCAGATGAAAATATGACAACACCTGCCAAATCCTAAAATAACATGCTATTTTCGATTTCATCAGGACATTGACCTGTCTTTGTATGGTGCATGTCCCAACATAGTTTTATCATAGAAATAAGGTGGGGCCACCCCATATTGCGTGCGCACAAGAGAGGATGCATGGATAGAGTCTGATATGGATCAAACTCTAGGAGGAAGAAACCCCATGCCACCCTTCCTCTCTTATCTGATTTGTGTGGCATCTCTAAGGGGCTTTTGGGTGACAAAATCAGGTAGAGACCTAGGTTTTGACATGAATTTTATGATTGAGATCAGAATTAATCAAGCAATTAGATTGCTTGATCATCTAGGACTCTAGAGCTGGCGTAAGGTCTATTTAAAGACCCTACGCCCTAGGGTTTGTTAGGATTCATCTCCCATGCTGAAAAGCTACCTCTAAAACCATTGCCATACCTCACCTAAAGCTCCTCCCTCTCTTCTCCATGTCCACATCAGGTTTGGTGGAGTTTCATCCATTAAAAGTTGAAGAAAGCTGAAGAAAAGACCCAGACAGGGTGATCTAGATCAAGAGATGGGGTGCTGCCTTCAAAGTTCGTTTGAAGGCTTCACAAATTAGATTTAGATTTGATTTTTGGAGATTAGATCTAGAAGAAGAGCATGTTCAAATCCATCTCAAGTGGACTCTAGTAAAGGCCAGGCACTTACATGGCTAGATCAAGAACCCTAGGCAGCAGCTAATCATCATCAAGATAATTATCTACCCTAAATAAGTAACATCTGATATTTTTATTTTTATTTTTATTTTTATTTTTTAATGTTAGATCATAAGGATCAGATCCAAGAACTCTGTAATCTAATTAATTTTTTAAAAAAATTTATAAAAAAATTTGCTACAGATCTGATCAGATCGATCCTGTGGTGGAAACAAGTTTTTCTTTCAAATGATATCAGAGCTGCATTAGTAGTTCTTCAAATCTATCTTAGATCTAAATTTTTATTTATTTTATGATATAGTATTAGTGATTTCAGATATCACAGCAGATATGATCAAATCTAAAATTAAAAAATTAAAAATTTTATTATTATAGATTAAAAATGTATGAGATGCATGGCTAGACTAGTTGTAGAATTATTTTATGTGTAGTCTAGTATAACTTTTCTTTTGATATGATAAAATTAGATTTTTTTTAGATTCTTTTATTTCTATTTTTTGATGTTATAAGAGTTATAATCAGATCTAATAATAAAAAATTAAAATTTTAAAAATTTCATATAAGATATGATGGATGCATGTCTAGACTAGTTTGTAGAATTATTCTATGATTATCTAGAATAGGATTTTATATGATTAGATCATTTAAAATTTTATTCTTTTAGATGATACATGAGATTTATCAGATCTGACAATATGTATATTTATTTTAATTATTGATACATAAGATGTATACAAAGCATGCATAATTAGATCTATAATTTTATATGTGATATATGTTATAGATCTTATAATTTTGTAGTGTAATTATTTATTTCTGATTAAGATATTCTTCTTGGCCATCTGGTCATAAGAGTAAGAAGGGTTTAAAGGCCCTCTCTTCCTATTCGATGGGATGCTCTTATGGTATGTAGGGGTGCTGCACGTTTGTCCTTAATTAAAAATTGAAAACTTATTTTTCTGTAAAATCTTAGATCCTGAAATCCTAAAATTTTTATACATATTTTATTTCTAAACCCAAATTTAATTAAGAATTAAGATTATAAAATTAATTAGATCTAAAAATTATGAATTTTTAGATCTAAGATACCTTCATAAATTTGGGTTTAGGCTTGGGTAGCTCAATTAGGTCTAGCGGTTGTTCAAACCGAATCAAGAGTTGGTTAGGTGGGATCAAGAGTGCTCAAAATTGATAAGCCCAATAGGATTAAGTCTGGGTCAAGGTTGACTCGCAGTCACATATGGTCGATCAAGTTAAGACCTAATTTAGCTCCATGGTTCGAGCCTAGATTATAGGCTAACCCAATCAATTCTGGTCAAACAAATTGGTGTATAAGGTAAGTATGGCAGATACGACCAGTGATTTTTAATTGAAAGTTACTCGATATGAATGCATTCTTATCGAGTTAATGGTATATTCCTCCCACTGATCTCACTTACCTGGCCGATTAGATCAACCCAATTCTGATTTGAGATGGCTAATGATTCGAGCTAACCCATGCCACTAGGTTAGTCATAATTGTTGTGACTAAGTCAAGTTAAATTTAAAAGACCTAAATTAAATCTTTCTAAGAAAATATTAAGTCATAGGTCTTCCACCATTGTAGATGTGTGGGCCCTTCCTAAGGTTAATTATTCTTGACTGGCCATAGTGGTTCAGTTGCAATGGAAAGATGCAACCATGTCTATTTGGCATTGGATGCTACAAGTTGGAGGATGGATTAGGATCAATATTTTGAATATAGTGAGGGATCCAATCAAGAATCCAATTCATATAAATAATGGGTCTGACTTAACTAAGGAGTGGAACAATATTTCGGGCATAGTGAGCTTCATGAATTAGCAATCAAGTTTGGGTGCATCATGATTAGAGAATCGTTGGACAAGAGTTGACCACTCATCGATTGACCCATCATCAATAACTATTAGATGAGATGGTGAGCCAGTTGGTAGAACCGCACCACCTACTAAAAATCTATGATTGCGGAGATTTTCGCATCTCTACCTAGGGAGTATAAGAATCCAAGAAAATAATAAGAGCCAAACTTGTTTAAAAATAAAACTTCTAAATAAATTGATCAAGTCTAATTACAAAATCTAATTAGAAACTTTGACTCTCAGCAAGAAAAGATCTGCGTCTAATCTCTTAGCCAAAATTCTAGATACCCACAGACTGTTTAGATCCAATTTTAAGAACTGGCTTAGGAACTACAAAATTATTTTGAATTTCAAAAAGCAATCTTATGTATTAGACCAGGACCCACCCACTTTATTAGCCCATCCAACCACTGATCAGAGAGCGTCTCTAGAGAAGTGGACGGATGATGATAATAAGATAAGGTACTACATGCTTGGCATTATGTTTGATGAGCTATAGCACCAACATGAGAACATTATGACTATCTGATAGATGTTGGCTCACCTGTAAGAGTTGTTTGGTGAGCAGAGTCGCACAGCTAGGTATCAAGTCTCCCGTAGATTTTTTAAAACTCAGATGCATGATGTGCAGTTCATCCAAGATCATTATTTGACAAAGATCAAGGATCTTGAGGAGCTTAAGAAGCTTGATGTTATCATGGATAGGGATTTACAGATTGATGTGATCCTGCAGTCTTTGACCAATGCATATGGTTAGTTCATTATGAACTTTCATATGCATAAAATGCAATGTACCTTGGCTGAACTGATGAACACACTGGTTACTATTAAGCTTTTCATAAAAGGTTCTAAAAACTCAATTCTTGCTATGGAGTGGACTTCTTCTAAAAAAAAATCTTTTGGAAAGAAGAAGTCTGCGAAGAAGCAGAAGATGGATGGTGGAAAGAAGAAAAAGGAATAGCCGAAGAAGAAGGCCACTGACAAGAAAAAGTATTTTCATGGTAACACAGATGGCTATTGGAAGCAAAACTATCCTTTATACCTGGCCAGCCTGAAGAACAAGGAGGAGGCAGATCCTTCTGAAGGTATACTCATAATAGAATCTAATCTTATGTTTTCTTTTGCTCCAGTTGGGTGCTTGACTCTAGTTCTAGTGCCCACTTATGCACTTCTATGTAGGATCTTGAGAAGACCAAGAGGCTGAGGGATTGTGAGATGACTCTGCGCATTGAAAATGAAGCAAGAGTTGCTACTGTGGCCATAAGAATCTATCCTCTTCGACTATCATCTAGCTTAGATTTAGTTTTTAGAGATTATTATTATGTACCTACAGCAAGCAGAAATTTAATTTTTGTTTCTTGTTTAGCACAGAAATGCTATGTAATTAGTTTTCTTAAGAACCACTATACTATTCTTTTTGAAAGAAATAAAATTATAAGTGGTTTCTTAATTAATGATCTCTATCAGTTGCATATTGATGTATCTATGTTAAATTTAGAGCAAAATGTGAATGCCGTAAGATCTAAGCGACCTAGGGATAGTCTAATAATAGATATCTATGGCACCTTCAGCTAGGTCATATAGAAGAAGATAGAATTAACAAATTAAAGAAATTAGGACTTATGAGTTTGTTGACTTTTGAGTCATATCCGATTTATGAATCATGCCTTCAAGAAAAAATAACCAAGCTTTCTTTTATAGGATATAGGAAAGAGCCACAGACCTACTTGCCCTGGTACATATAGATATGTGCGGCCCATTTGATGTGCCGGCCAAAGGCAATTATGTCTACTTCATTATCTTTATCAATGATCTATCATGACATAAGTATATGTACCTGATGGGTCATAAGTCTAAAGCCTTTGAAAAGTTTAAGAAATTCAGACTTGAAGTAGAAAATAAATAGAAAAATATATTAAGATTCTTCAATCAGATCGAGGAGGTAAATAACCCAGTCAAAAATTTTTAGACTATTTTAAGAAAAATAGCATAGTCTCACAATGGACTCCATCTAGAATATCTCAACTCAATGAAATTTTAGAATGAAGAAATCAAACTCTATTAGATATGGTTCGATACATGATGAGCTTCATGAACCTCCCTGAATTTCTTTGGAACATAGTCTAAGGACAGCAATTTACTTACTAAATAGGGTTCTCTCTAAAATCATTTCTACCACACCATATGAGATATGGCATGGTAAGAAACCCAATCTAAGTCACCTCAGAATTTAGGATTGTTTGGCTCATGTCAAGAGACAGCAGGCGAACAAATTAGAATCTAGATCCTTTAGAGCTCGGTTCATAGGATATTTTAAAGAGTCATTAGAATATTATTTTTATCATTCAGAAGATTACAATGTGATTGTGAGTCGATACGCCATTTTTCTTGAAAAAAAGTTTATTCAAGATGGTGGCATTGGAAGGTAGATTAGGCTCGAGGAGAAGGTTTCTAAAGAGCAACGAGCTAACGAACCTATGGAATCCAATCAAATAGTCAGTCCATATACTACCTGCTCCACCTTGTAAATCAACTAGGGTTTTCTATCCTCCTAAAAGATACTTAGGTACTATTCAAGATGATGTAGAGAAATATTCCTTATGAAAAATGGGGTTCATGATGATGATCCTAAGATATATGATGAGGTGGTATCAGATATCGACTTCGAAAAATGGTTAGAGGCAATGAAGTTAAAAATTGACTCAATGTGCTCAAACCAAATTTGGACCTTGGTAGATCCATCTAAAGGTATAGTATCTATTAGGAGTAAATGGATCTTCAAGAGAAAGATAGGTGCCAATGGTAATGTAGAGACATTCAAAGCTAGGCTCGTAGCAAAAGGGTATAGTTAGTGCAAAGGCATTGACTATCAGGATACCTTTTTCGCCAGTAGCCATGTTAAAGTCTATCCATACATTACTTGTTGTTGTAGCCTATTTTGATTATGAAATATAGCAGATGAACGTGAAAATGGCATTTCTAAATAGATATCTTAAGGAAGATATCTATATAGAGCAGCCACTCTATTTTGTATCCAATGATGGAGATCACAAGGTTTGTAAGCTACAGAGATCCATATATGAACTAAAGCAAGCATCTCGAAGCTAAAATACTCATTTTAACGATATGATCAAATCATTTGATTTCATAAAAAATGAGGAGGAACCATGTGTATTCAAAAAGATTAGTGGGAGCACTATTGTCTTTCTTACACTGTACGTGGATGGCATTCTCCTAATTAAGAATGATATTCCCATGTTGACCATAGTCAAAATATAGTTATCAAAGAAGTTCTCTATAAAAGATCTAGGAGAACCATCCTTTATATTGAAAATTAAGGTCTATAGAGATAGACCAAATAGGATGCTACGTTTTTAATAGAAGATATACATAGAGGAGGTGCTAAAGATGTTTAGCATGAAAAACTCTAAGAGGAGTCTAGTACCCTTCAGACATATCATTCATCTCTCCAAAAAGATATGCCCTTGCATACCTAAGGAAATTGAATGCATGAGTAAGATCCCTTATGCTTTGGTAATAGAAAGTCTCATGTATGCCATGCTATGTACATCACCTGATATTGTACATGCTATGCGTGTCATGAGTAGGTATCAGCCGAATCCAAGCAAAGAGTACTAGACTTTTGTGAAGTGTATCCTTAAATAGTTAAGAAGGACTAAGGATTTATTTTTAGTCTTTGATAATGGAGAACTTCAGGTTCAGGGGTATACAGACTCGAACTTTATGTCCAACATAAATAATTAAAAGTCGACATCTGAAAGTCTATTAATATGCAATGGTGGTGCTATAAGCTGAAAGAGTTTCAAGAAAATCATGATCGGAGATTCCACCATGAAAGCTAAGTACATCACTTCATCGAAAGCTATAAAGGAGATATTCTGGTACAAGAATTTTGTCGTAAAGCTTAAAGTGATGTCATCGAATGCCGTCCCTCTATACTATAATAATAATGGCACCATAATCCTAGCTAAGAAGCTATGGTCTCATCGAAAATCGAAGCATATCGAGTGGCAATATCACCTCATCCGTGACTACCTCGAGAAGGAATACGTCGAGGTTAAGAGAGTCGATACCATAGACAATGTGGCTAATCCACTAACGAAGCCATTGAGCCAACAGAAGATCGAAGTCCACCTAGAGAAAATGAGACTTTGATTTGTAGCCAAGCTAACACTTGTAATACACTTCTAAGGATGATTTTATAATTTTGACTTAAAATTAATAAAGAGTTATTTTATTCTATCACATTGTGTACATAATGTCTGTGATACATCCTTTTAGTTAATGGTAATAATAACTCATATTTTCAAGAGTTAAAAATTTAAGACATGAATTTTCATAATTAACTCATAAACTGCTCCTGACCGTAGGATCATCATGAGGATGGTAATCGATCCAGAAGGTTGGTATACGATTGCTTTCTTAGAATAGATGAGTCTTAAGTCTATAGTATGGGAATACCAGAGCGAGAGTACAGATACTCGTTAGAGAATGAGGACACTAAGCATGACTACTTCGAGCAGTCATAAGGAAGTCTACCTTCTCATTGATGACTGACTCGATGCTGTAGTGGTGTGACTGATTCTATGATCTGAGGTGCATCGATAGTTTATCTTAAGGATGTTATAGTTTAACTATACCATAACTTGATCTTCTAGTCATTCAGAATCCTGATGTGTATGTTGGCTATAGCATGTTCATTATAAGAATTGGATTGCACTAATAGGAGATCTATCTACCTTAGTAGATGAGGAATAGTCCTATAATGATCATGAGATCGAGTTTTGAAGCCCATAGCCATGACAAAGTGAAAATAATAGAAAGAGTTTATATTAGGGTTTCACATCGGATTCGAATCGAATGATTTATTCATATGATAGATGTTGGGTTTGACGAGTTCACTTTAACCCTATTTCTATTGGGGCTCAAGATAGAAGACCCAATCATATAGGTAACTGCACCAAAAGATTTATTTTTGATTCTGATAGATTGCCACCATATACTATTAGGTATTACTGGTAGATTTTGGAAGCAATTAGAATAATTTTGATGATCGATTAATCTAATTGTGTGAATCCAAAAACTTTTGGTCCATCAAAAGGTATTTCAATGATGTCAATAATAGGGATCATGACATATCTCATTACTATATAGAACTGAACCTAACTAGTCATACAAATAAGAGTTTGGATCTGGATGTGATTAATTGGGCTAATCCAGTTCGATTGATTTGGATTAGATCCAACTAGGTTCAAAAAAATTATGCTAGCACACGATTGAGCCTAACATTTTTCTTCATAGTCTTTCTGATTCATCTTAGTTGAGCCAAATTGATTTGGGCTTATCCAAAAATCCTATATGATTTAGTCTTAGTCTGACAGGAGCTTGTCCAGGTCATAAAAGGATTGTCTTAATCCATTAGATGGAAATAAAACAACACATACCAAATCCTGACACAACCTACTATTTTCAATTTCATCAAGACATTAACCAATCTTTGTAAGAATTAAAAGAGGGGAGACATGCACTCCCTTATTCTCTTCAGATGGTGCATGTCCCAAAGGAGACATGCACTCCCTTATTCTCTTCAGATGGTGCATGTCCCAAAGGAGTTTTATCATGGAAAAAAGATGGGCCCGCCCTATATTACTTGTGCATAAGAGAGGATGCATGGATAGAGTTTGACGTGGATCAAACTCTAGGAGGAAGAAACCCCACACCACCCTTCCTCCCTTATCTTATTTGTTCAGCATCTCTTAGGGGTTTTTGGGTGACAAAATCAAGTAAACACCTGCATTTTGATGTGGAGTTTTTGATTGAAATTAGAATTAATCAAGCAATTAGATTGCTTGATCATCTAAGACTCTAGAGTTGGTGCAGGGTCTATTTAAAGATCCTACATCCTAGGATTTGTTAAGATTCATCTCCCATGCCAAAAAGCTACCTCAAAAACCATTCCCATGCCTCCTCTAAATCTCCTCCCTCTCTTCTCCATGTCCACACCAAGTTTGGTGGAGTTTTAGCCATCAAAAGTTGAAGAAAGCTGAAGAAAAGACCCAGACAGGGTGATCTAGATCAAGAGATGGGGTGCTGCCTTCAAAGTTCATTTGAAGGCTTCATAAATTATATTTAGATCTAATTTTTGGAGATTAGATCTAGAAGGAGAGCATGTTCAAATTTAGTTTGAGTGGACTTCAATAGAGGCCAGGCACTTGCTTGGCTAGATCCAGAACCCTGGGTAGCGGCTAATCAAAATCAGGGTAATTATCTACCCTAAATAGATAACATCTAATGTTTCTATTCTTATTTTTATTTTAATTTTTTAATATCATATCATTAGGATAGGATCTGAGAACTCTCTAATCTAATTTGTTTTGTAGAAATTTTTGTAATAAATTTTGTTACAGATCTGATCAGATCAGATCGATCCTCTGGTAGAAATAAGTTTTTCCTTCAGTTAACCATAAAATAAGTCCAAAGATCCTTATTCATAAACAAGGGGGACATATATACAAGATATGGAGCAGAGGTTATTATTTCAAGATGACGTCAATATCAGGCATGATGAGAAAATAAAGAAACTAATAAGCATCAAACCAAAATAGAGCGCAAAAGGATAATAAAAAGAAATATTATTTCATTAAAATTAAAGTTCATTACAAAAGTCTTCAAGACCTATTATAATAAAAAGAGGGCAAACAAAACAACAAAGTCCCACTCCGAGTCAGACTTCAGACTACTGGCCCCAGCCAATATGAGGGAATGCTTCGATCTTCAGATGGGTCATATGAGTGACCGTAGGCTCAAAGAACTAAGCAGAAAAGGTATGATCCCAGCTCTGAAAAAGGAGGGCATAAATCTTTGTGAGTCATGCATCTTTGGCAAACAGCATAGGATGAAGTTTGCCAGAAGTACCAAGCACAGCGAGGGAGTGCTAGATTTAGTGCACTCGGATGAGTGGGGAACAGCTCCTATATCAGCTAAAGGTGGGGAAAAATACTTTATCACTTTCATTGATGATTTCTCAAGGAAGGTGTGGATTTATATGATCAAAAAAAAATCAGAGGTGTTTGCTCGGTTCAGAGCCTGGAGAGCTAAAGTAGAGGAGTCAGAAAGATAGGTGAAGTATCTGAGGTCGGACAATGAAGGACAGTATACTAGCCTAGAGTTCAGGAGGTACTATGAGAAAAATGGCATCAAACGCCATTACACGATGAAGATGACTTCCCAGCAGAATGGTGTCATGGAGAGGATGAACCAAACACTGATCGAGAAGGCACGAAGTTTGAGGCTGCAGACATCACTCCCAAAGTTCTTTTGGGATGATGCTCTAATTTTTTCTTATTTTCTGGTGAATAGGTCCCCTCATTATGAGCTAAATGAAGTAATTTCAGAAGAGATCTGGAGTGGGAAGAAGGTGGAGCTTGGCCATCTGAAAGTCTTCGGTTGCATAGTCTATGCACATGAGAAGGCAATCGAGAGGAGCAAATTGGATCCAAAATCTCAAAAAATGACATTCATAGGATATCCACAAGAAGTCAAGGGGTATGTACTATAGAACTCTCAAGCACAGAAGTCAGTGATCAGTAGGGACATTATCTTTGATGAAAAGAGCATCTTGAGGAGGTCTGGGATAGATGAAATTGGAGAAATAAAGGTGAACAGCAGTGGCCAGTCAGAGAATGATGGTATGCAGATTACATCCACTTATAAGAGTATTTCTGTTGAGGTGGAGCTAGGCAGAAAAGTATTATCTCAAATTGAAAATCAGCATGGAGGATCGAGGACCGACAGATCAGATCGATGTATGGGAGCAGCCACAAATATCAATCAGAGATGTGCCAGTAGGAGTGGCTTTGCACAAGTCCCAACGTACTAATAGGAGATCGATCAGATATGGCATTGATGAGGTTATCTCCTATGAACTCATCATTGCTAATGGAGATCCAAAGAATTATGCAGAGGCCATAAAGAGTGAGGATCATGATTCATGGATGCAGGCCATGATAGAGGAGATGGAATCACTTGAGAAGAATCAAACATGGCAGTTGGTGGATCTTCCAGAGGATGCTCGACCTATTGACTCAAAGTGGATGTTCACAAAGAAAGAAGCACCTTCAAAGCAAGGTGGAGTCAGATTCAAAGCAAGGCTGGTAGCAAAGGGATACTCACAATGGAAAGGGATTGACTACATAGAAATTTTCTTTCCTATGGTGCGTCATACATCTATTCGAGTTTTGCTGTTACTGGTGGCACAGCATAAAATAAAATTGAAATAGATGGACGTGAAGACAGCCTTCCTTCATGGGACTTTGGAGAAAAGAATCTACATGAAGCAGTCAGATGGTTTTATAGAGATGGGATAGGAAAAAAAGGTGTGTTTACTCAGGAAGTCTTTGTATGGCTTGAAACAATTCCCTCGTCAGTGGCATCGAAGGTTTAATAGCTTTGTCTTGAGCCTAGGTTTTAGTGAACTTGATTGTTATGTCTACGTCAAGGATGTAGATGAGGAGGATGCCCTGTACCTATTATTATATGTAGATGGTATGCTCATAGCCAGTAGAAGCATGGATGTTGTGAAAAGGTTGAAAAGAGCATTATCATTTGAATTTGATATGAAAGATTTGGATCCAACTGAGAAAATCCTTGGAATGGAAATTTGTAGAGATAGGTGCAAAGAAGTGCTCCATTTGTCATAAGAAAAATATGTTCAGAAGATTCTGAAGAGGTTTGGGATGGAGAAGGCCAAACCTGTAGAGACATCATTACTGAGCCATATATCTCTCTCCAAATTATAGTGCCCCCAGTCAGAAGAGGAGAGAGAGTACATGGAACGAGTTCTTTATGCAAATGCTATAGACAGTGTGATGTACACTATGGTGTACTGTAGATCAGATATAGCACATGCTGTGAGCATGGTTAGTAGATACATGGCTAATCCTGGGAAGGAACACTGAAAAGCATTGAAATGGATATTGAGATATCTGCATGAAACAAAGGATTATGGTTTATTGTTTGATGGGCAATCGAGAGGATTTAGAGAACAATCTGTGAAGATGTGTGAAGGTTCAGATCCTCTGGAATGGTTTGTTGATGCAAATTATACTGGTGATCTTGATACAAGGAGGTCTACTATTGGATACCTCTTCTGCGTATATGGTGGATCGGTGTCTTGGAGATCAACCCTTCAGCCAATCACGGCCTTGTCTACCATAGAGGCCGAGTACATTAGGATAATGGAAGCTGCAAAGAAAGTCCTTTGGCTTAGAAGGCTGATTGATGAGTTGGGGGTGGAGTAGAGCAAGGTTACACTATTCAGTGATAGTGAGAGCACTCTGTTGTTGGCACAGAATCCAGTCTATCATGCGCGCACAAAGCATATAGATGTGAGGTATCATAGGATCAGAGAGCTGGTGGAGGAAGGCGAAGTGGAACTGATGAAGGTCCATACCAAGGAGAATCAATCTGATGCACTCATGAAGGTACTCCCCAGAGATAGCTTTTAGAGATGTGTGGCACGGATGGGTCTGTTGAGAAGAGATGAGTTCACAAGAACTTGGAAGCACCAAGATGGAGAATGTGAGCTCAGAAGTGGCACTCTCAAATCTTGAAAATATGAGAAGGTAGGTCATGGGAAGATAGGAGCAAGTCGGAAGAAGAATCAGCCTCAATAGTAAAGTTCAGAAACTAGGCTGGTTCACTTTGAGACTGAGCCAGCTCAGTTGGAAATTGGATCGGCTCAGTCCAGGACTGGGTCAGCTAGGTCTTAGAAAAAAATTTAGATAGAGAGCAGCATTTTTAGGCTATTGGCATGGTACACAACTAGGTTGGCTCAGTCTGGGACTGAAACAGACTGAGCCAACCAGTCTCAGGTTAGCCAGCTCAGTCTGAAACTAGGCCAGCTCAATTTTTGTGGGTTATTATTTTATGTACGTGGGTTGTTTGGATTTGGAAAGTTTTTCTATGAGCTTGGGCTTGATCCTTTGTAAAGTATATATACTGAAAATAGGTCAAGGTTATAAGGATGTTGAAATATACTGAATAAAAGCTCTTTTCTTCTGAAAATCTCTTCTTCTTTTCTTCTCTATTTCTTGATTTATTTGATCATGCTTCCACAGAGATCTCTGAGAAGTACTTTCTTGTTGCTTGGCTAATCACCGACAGCCACACCGATCCGTGTGGGAATAGTGCATATTCCCAACATTTATCGATTAGTCCTTAAATGGGTTCATAACCAAATGATAGGCTGTTAATTAGGATAACAGCGTCTATCGAGCATAGGTCACTATATGCCATATAGATTGGTTGTCCTCTTAACTAAGGAGTGTAAAGATACTGATATGGCATATAGATGAGATATATGGATGCATCGTCATTGAACGTGACCAACCTCAGGGTATTCTGCTGTCGAGAATGTCTCTAATGGGATATAAGTATAAGTATACCTTAGACCTGAGATCACCTCAGTGACTTGCAAGCAACTTACTATGCTTTGATATCGGACTAACTGAATTTCTAATTCAGCAATGGAAGGCTTCTGGGCACAGTCAAGTACTTGCAAAGTCAGAGTGTGATCAAGATGGAATTGACCACTCTAAGAGTTGGAGAAGAATGTATCACTATATTTTAATATAGCAAAACCTTGGCCAGAAAAATCCATCAGATGAATTTAGTATTTTGAAATACAATGTGGACAACCTGATCAGAGTTGACAGTTGAACTCTAATGTATCCTACGAGCATTGTGGTCAAAGGGATGAATTATATGGAAACTATATTGGCATGGGTTCTAAGGATGGTGTTCTACATCTTCGACCTATCCGACCGTTAGATATCATTGCTAGATGGTCACTTCAATTAATAATAAAATTTATTTTTATACTACTGACTTAGGTTCGGACCTATGAGGTCACATATATTAGAGCTTACAATCTGATTGGATGGTTAATCAACGATTAAGAATCGTTCTAGGGTTAAATAATCAATATGATTGATGTTTAACCTAGTGCAAGTATTACAGGAGGATCGATTAGCAATTAGATTATTAATTAACTTTATTTGATTAAGCCAATAGGCTATGATTAAGTCTAATTAAATATGATTTAATTAGATTTAGTTTAGAGTTGATTGGATCAAGTTCAATTGATTTATTGGATAAGCCAAGTGCAAGGAAGAACTAGTCCTAGTCTAACTAGAACTCGAATTAACCCAATTTTCTAATTTAATTAGAAAATAAATTAGAATTAAATCTAATTTAATCTGATTTAATTAAATTCTTAAATGGATTAGGGTCTTATTTAATTGGATTGATTTAATCTTGATTTTATTTCGTTAAAAGATCTTGTTTGACCAAGTCAAAATAGGAGTCCTAGTGTGACTAGGACTCCCTATCTCCTTGCGCCACCTTGGTCCCAACGCCCTCCATACCTATTTCTTAGATATTTTTTGTGGAAAATCCCTTTCTTCCTAATTTTCATGCTTTCTCTCTCCCTCCAAGTCATATTTGGAAGTTAGGTGGAAGACTAAGTCAAAGGAGGAATTAGTTTTGCTTAGGATTCTATGAGATAGAATCCTTGTTGATTAAAACATCTTCTCTTGATTGCCACCTCCTCTTTTAATTAATTCTTCTCTTATTTTATGAAAATAATCTTTTTTTTTGTGTTCCCTCCCTTGCTGGTCCACGTCAAAAATTATGGAGGAGGTGCCCAAGAGTTGGGCACCCCAACAACTTCCCATATTTGGATATTCCTAGTCTAGAAATTTGATCTAACTTGGACTCTTCTTTTTTCTTATTTATTGGATGAATTTTATTCTAAATTTTTCATGAAATACAGAGCTTTGGGAGTGGTTTAGGGTGTGCAAAAATTAGAGGAAGAGGGTCCTTGGGCATGGGGGTTCCATAGGCATCAAACTAGGTGTCTAGGTGAGAGAAAAAAGAAAAAGAAGAGGGTCTTCTTCTATGACTGTTTTATTTTCAATCTTTCCTCCTTTCTTTTGAGTTTTTTTAAGAGCGTCTCAGATCAGCAAACTCTAATCTTCCTTCTCATATTTTAGAGAGTCCAAATTTTGAAGAAGAAAGCATCGGATCGATCGTCGAAGAAGGATCAGCACAATACTAGCATGCTGTGCTAATTTCCTACGGACTTCAGATCAGAGATCATAGGCTCGTATGGATGACTTCTAGAGGTCGAACATGTGTGCGGCTCGTGACTTCATCCTCAAGTCTGGATCAACAAGTTAGAACATCTAAACTTACTCAGGTAATAGATCTGATCTATAAACTTCATACCTACATTTGATATAGTGTAGATCTAGGTTGATTTGATCAACCTTTTTCTTTTTTATTTGATTCTAATTTTTGATTTAATATCATGCCTTAATCATGTAATAGATCTGAGACCTAGGTGTTTACATGATCATTTAAATAAATTTTAGATTTATTTAAGTCTTTCGCTATAACATCTTAAAAAATTTTTAAAATCTACCTGTGAAACCCTAGATCTGGTTCCTGTTAGATATATGTGCCCTAGAAGCCAGAATTGGCCGACACTTGTAATACACTTCTAGGGGCAAAATTGAAATTTTGACTATAATCAATAAAATGGATTATTTTCTATCACATATGCGTATTTAGTGTCTGTGAGACATGTTAGATATATGTGCCCTAGAAGCCAGAATTGGCTGACACTTGTAATACACTTCTAGGGGCAAAATTATAATTTTGACTATAATTAATGAAATGGGTTATTTTCTATCGCACATGTGTATTTAGTGTCTGTGATACATCCTTTGAGTTAATGGTAATGATAATTCATATTTTCAAGAGTTGAAAATTTAAGACATGAATAATCATTATTAACTCATAAACAGCTCCCGACCATAGGATCATCACGAGGATGGTGATTGATCCGGAAGGTTGGTGTACGATCACTTCTCTTTAGTAGATGAGTCTTGAGTCTACGGTGTGGAGACACCGGAGCGAGAGTACAGATACTTGTTAGAGAACGAGGGCACTGAGCGTGACCACCTTGAGTAGTCATTAGGAAGTCTACCTTCTCGTCAATGACTGACTCGATGCTGCAGTAGTGTGTCTGGTTCTTTGACCTGAGATGCATCGACAGTTTACCTTGAGGGTGTTATAGTTTGACTACACCATTACTCGGTCTCCTAGCCATATGGAACCCTGAGGTGTATGTTGGCTATAGCATGTTCATTGTAGGAACTGGATTGCATCAAGATGGAATCTATCTACCTCGGTGGTAGAGGAGTAGCCCTATGATGATCATGAGAATCAAGTCCAGAAATCCATGGCCATGGTAGAGTGAAATAATAGAAAGAGTTTCTATTTAGAT